>BCNH02000009.1:10918513-11031423 GCA_001662345.2 Metrosideros polymorpha var. glaberrima
CCCCCCCCCCCCCCCCCTAGTAAGGGTGATCGATTGGTTTGATCAGTTAGTTTATCTTTACTGAGAAATACTTGAGGGTATTAATTGTGCCTTTCCGTAGGTTGCGGCGCAGTTTTGCGGAGTGCTTGTGTTTTTAATGCAGGGGAGATGATTTGAAAATTCATAGCCGGCTTTATTTGCTTGGAGTTGTTTGTGCTTGCAGTAATATTGTTTGATCAGTTAGTTTCTTTTACCACCGGTGGCTAGTGTGTATTAATTAGAAATGCTCTATTGACATGGTTAATGGTTTCATTTAGTGCTTTAGGTGATAATTTGACAATTCAGGGCGAAACGTTATTTGCAGATCATAATGAGGCCTTCATGTTGGTTCTTGTCCCCTTTTTTCATGATCTCATCAAAAGAGCTAGTGTTTTTTAGAAACTACCATTAGTGGGTGGACTCCTTTTATGCTTAGGGGACAAGAAATGCTGGTGATTTCTCCAGATATCAATGTTATACTTGAAAGTGTGAGAAAAAGAACATTTCCATTTGATCCATAAATTCCGACAAAAAAAAATAAATTTTATCCATAAATGATATGTCTAAAGGAAGGATCTTGATAAGCGAAGAAGTGATTTGGTAATTAGAAGATTATGTCGGAAGGACAAATGGGGGAAAGAGAGCCATATTAGTGCTGTTCTCTGATTTTCTTAAACTGATGACTGACAAGTGCTTGCTGCATCCGAGTCCCCTCTTCTGTGTCTATACATAATGGCAAGCACGATTATCGACTTCTGGTTTACTAATATGTAGCTTTCTATGTCTACCTCCCCATGTTGCAGATAGATGAAAATGTTCAGAGAGAGATAATAAACCACAGGTCCCTGAGACATCCAAACATTGTTAGATTCAAAGAGGTTGGCTTCACTTTGTTAGTTCCAGACCTTATCTCAGTTTAAGTGAATAAATGACTGAATAATATCTATTCCAGGTCGTTTTAACACCTACACATCTGGCAATTGTGATGGAATATGCAGCTGGTGGAGAGCTTTTTGAGCGAATATCCAATGCTGGGCGATTTAGTGAAGATGAGGTTCTTTAGCAATCCTTTTGCATGATGCACTTTTTATTTCAGTCTCCAATTTCTCGGATAGCTCTCATCTGGATGTTTTGTTGCCTTTCTGGTGCAGGCTCGCTTCTTTTTTCAACAGCTCATATCCGGTGTTAGCTACTGTCATGCTATGGTATCTAAATACTACTATACCTGTTATGGAGTTTAGTAATTTCGTTATCTGGTCAACATGTATTTGATAGTAATTGGCTTTCCAACGTTTTATTCTTGATGAAGCAAGTATGCCATCGTGATCTAAAATTGGAAAATACTTTGTTGGATGGAAGTCCGGCCCCTCGACTGAAGATATGCGACTTTGGGTACTCGAAGGTAGGTGTATGTTCCTTTTTTCCTTCTCTTTCCTAAGTCTGTGCTTCTAATTGTTAGTGGACCAATGGTGACGACCAAGCAGAAGTCTTGCTTTGGTTTTGGTTGCTGTACAAATTATATGGCAACTCGAAATGAACCTGTCTGTTGTGGCTGTGGCTAGCACTTTAGGAGGCAAAGATCTTACTATTAAATTCTACCAGTGCCAGTTTTGGTGCTTTAGAGTTAGAGGGTACACTGCCCGACTTGTACAATATGGCGAAATTCCTCCATTGGCATATACATTGATTCAAATCTGCTTTTGGAATTTATACGTTTGATCTCACCAACTTTGTTTGATTGAGGTTGAGAGAGCTTGTATATTATCATGGCAAAAGATCACTATGTTTTGTTCCCGATATTGATTTCAAATCAAAATCTCGACTGGTGATTTGTGTATTGAGAGTGGACTTAAATAGTAAGATTCAGCATTGTTTTTTGTGATAGAGACATACTTAAATTAAGTAAAATCTATTGCAAAATAATAATTTCTGAATAGGATCATGATCAAAGGCATAGATATCTTAATTTCAAGTATTTTAGTAAAAATCTGTTGCGGTATATTAATTTTGAATAGGATCATGCTACGGTTTCTATGTGCAAGATATTACAGCACATTGTTTTTCTTCAAAATAGAAAAACAAAAAGTTTATGTGCATTTCATTTGTAAATGGTTTCCGGATTATAAAATTAAGTTTTCGTTGTTGGGAAATTATTGAAGTCTAAATAAATATAGTGACGTCGGACAATCTACATTAGTCGATGAGTCTAAATACAATCAAGTACATATTGATAGAACTGAGAAGTGCATTCTGTAGTGCACTGATAAATTTGCCTGTGATTGAGTATTTTATAGGTGATTGATGGTTAAGTATCATTTATGCCTTACAAACTAAATTGTAAGATACGAATGAATATTACATACAACTTTGAAGTGTTGTATCTATCACTTTGGCAGTGTTTAGAGGTCATGCATGAAAGTTAACTTTGTGTTATGGCATGCTCTGTGTTGTCTAGACTTGTTTCCATCCCCTTGTTGATGTGCAGTTCCTTGGAAGAACGAATTTGGAGTAACATACCTCAAATGGAATTTTACAGATAGTTCATCTGATTTCATGGATTTTAAGTGATCTGATTTTTGTTACTCTTCTTAGTCCTCAGTGCTGCATTCAGAACCAAAATCAACTGTGGGAACTCCAGCATACATTGCCCCAGAAATCTTACAAAGGCGAGAATATGATGGCAAGGTACAACTAATTTCTTTTAAGAAATTCTGCTAAACAGTGTGCTTGTCATAATCGCATCAAGCATTAGTGTCCTAGAGATGATTGTAGTCTCTTCATCACAAGAGTGCTATAAAAGTTGATCCATTACTTTTGGGAGATACTCTGTAAAGGAAGCTCATCCAATTAGAAAGCATGGCCTTTCAACATGAATTTGACAAGAAGCCATTGTCATGGTTGTTTAAACTTCAGTTTTTAATTTTAGCATCTTACTATTCTACGATCTATAATTTGAGAAACATTCCTGAGTCCATATTTTACTGGGAAGTCTGCAAGAAATATTTAAAATAGTCTGTTCTAAATGCAAAAAAATCCTTATTCACGAAACCCCTAATCCTAGATTTGGCTTTAGCTGACTTTGCTCCTCATTGTTGTCAATGCTAATGCCTCTGTCTTGCTCAGCGCCTCCTCCGTCTCTACACCATTGTGACATCCTCCCTTTCTTGTGATAAATTAGAAGTGAACTGCCTTTCAATTAGATCTTGTTGGCATGCAGTCCAGCCAACCTGCTTTGGCATTGCTGTCAATCAAGTTTTCTCTGTATGCTTGATGTCCCCAAGGTGTGGTTGAAAGAGAGACAAGGTATCGCAGAAATCTGACATAGGTCAATGCTTTGCTTGTTGGAGATTCAATTGCTTATTGATATGCTTGCACTCAGAAGTATATTGGTTCGTCTTCTTCTTCTTCCCTTTGTTCACAGATAGAGATATCTCTTGTTTCTAGTTCTCTTCAATGGTGTCTCATGATCATTCATGCAAAGCTAAAAGATTAAACTTGTAGCTGCTCTGTGGTATTTTTGGGCTAATTTTGTTAGTTGCCAGTTTTAGACATAAAATACTTTTACGGTCTTCATCCAATGCTTGCATTGAGCAGTGAAGGCTTGACGATGATTAGTCAACCTGAGCGTAATTTGGTCATGGGTCTGCTATCACTGGAGCTTCAGATCTATTGGGACTGCTTCTCGGTCATGGGTCAAGGGAAGCTGGTATTTTGGGAACTTAGAGGGTCGACTACATCGCTTATGAGGCAACAACCTTTTTTGTTTGTCTCTGATAGAAGGTCTTGAGGCAGGATGAGGGCCGATAGTGAACAAATGTTAATATATTTCTTCTTCCTTCCTAATTTGAAAAGATTTCTCATATAGAGCGTGCTTTCCATTTTTTTTCCCACTTCAGTGGAATCTTCTAGGCTTTCCAAGAAGTCTTCTAGTTTAATGCAATACTTCCATTAGGTTGTTTGACCTGTTTTCCCTTTAGCTTGTATGTGTGGAAGCTGATGGTAGATGATCTATTACTTTATCAGATTGCAGATGTGTGGTCGTGTGCGGTGACCTTATATGTGATGCTAGTAGGTGCTTATCCCTTTGAGGATCCTGAAAAACCTAAAGACTTTCGAAAGACAATTCTGGTAATTCAGGGACCTTGTTTACTTGTTGGTTTACTTTTTATCATTATCTAATCTTTACACATTTCTCATTGTGGTTCATGCAGAGAGTTATTAACGTTCAGTATTCCATCCCAGAAAATGTCCAAATATCGCTCGAGTGTCGGCATCTGATCTCTAGAATATTTGTTGCAGACCCTGCAGAGGTAATAAATGGAGAGTTTAATATACCAGTCATTGTTTGGTAAATTTCAATTTGTTGTGAAACATTTTAATCCTTTGGTGGGCTAGAATTTGCTTAAATCTTTAATTGTTCCCCCACCTTTTGATGGTCTCTTTTGAAGTGCAAAGTAGCTATATATCTCTGCTGCTTTAATCTTGCGGCTCAATGTTAAGCCTGATACTTGTTGTGTATGTGGTGCAGAGGATCACCATCCCTGAGATAAAGAGCCATCCATGGTTCCTGAAGAATTTGCCTGCGGACCTTATAGATGAGAGGACAATGGGCAATCATTTTGAAGAGCCTGATCAACCAATGCAAAGTGACGAGACCATCATGCAGATAATTGCTGAGGCCACCATACCGGCGGTCCCGCCCCACGGCCTTAGCCAATTTGTCACTGATAGCCTGGACATGGATGATGACGACATGGATGACTTGGACTTTGAATCCGAGCTAGACATTGACAGCAGTGGTGAAATAATCTATGCATTATGATGAGAGATCCCTGTAGGCAGAAGTTCTGGATGATAGCGTAGTTTCTGAAAGTAAGTGATTGCATCAACTATTTATAATAAGCTAAGAGAAATATGTCTCCGTCTGTGTTAGATTAGGAAAAATGCTGTGGAAAGAGTACATTATCGAAACCTCTTGTTTTGTGACATGGAGATTTACATTTGATGGGCTCTCTATGCTGTCGCTTGTTGTCATCGTCATCACCATAATCATCTTTCTCTCTGGCATTTGGTTTGTTGTCAGCAGATTGAAGAGACGAGTATTCTAACTCCATCTTACATTAGTGAGGTCGTGAGCCTCCTCGAGTCGAGAACCTGTGGAAGTCTTGTTTCCTAGGTTGTGCTGGGTGTTCTTCAATCCCGTGTAAGAAGGACATGATTAAGTATACTGTGACAGTGTCTAAATACATGGATTAGGTAGTAACTTTCTAAGTTGATTAATGATCATTATACCATAGAAAATTCCATCATTACGCTCTGTCAGTACAATTTGTTTGTTAAAGTCAGTCTGGTCACTGAAGCAAGAGTGTAGACCACTAGGTAAGACATTAAAAATGTCACAATGACATCACGGGAGGCTAGAAAGGGACCTTATCGGAGGATGCTAGTCAGGAAGTTGATTTTTGGTGCCTCTTGGCTAGATGATACAAGTAAGTCTCAGAGGTTCAACAAGAATGTTGAAGATGCTGCCCAACGCGGTGTAAGTTTAAGCAATTTTGATTGAAGATGGTGTTTTTTCTGAAGTTTTGATCGTCTTACCACTCTGTAATGCTCAGGACGCCCATCTAACATAAATAAAGACCAAGTATAAGAAGTATAAAAAGGACATCACGTTGGGGGAATGAAATCAGAAGAGACAGTGTTTTTGTTTTTTGTTTTTTTTTGTTTTTTTTTTCTGAAAATCTATGTTTACCCGGGTTTATATGTTGGTTCTAGGTTCTTACCCAATATAGGTTGTGAAACCGAGACTCCATGTCTCAAGAAAAGTTTCTCAATCAGGCTAATCTAAGAATCTGAGTTAGCCTCTTCTTCAGACAATATCATCTGCAAGATATTGAGACTGTTCTTGAGAGACCTCCACATGACGGACGTTTTCTGTCACTGACCATCTTCCTTATATTCGTCAGCTTCATGATCATCAACTTCACGATCGACACCGGCAAGTCAAACAACCTCGGACGCCCTACCATATTCATCCTCTTGAGATTGACCATTTGACCAATTTGATCAGGCAAGGGTCCTCAGGTTCAGACATATTAAAAAATACGAAAAATCTCAAGTTTTGGAGGCTTACAACTGAGTCTCCGGCAAGTTTGTAAGGTAGAGTCTAGCCTGACCACTTCCTTGGGATGCCAATTGCCCGATTTGTTCAGGGAGAGGGGAGAAATAATGGTAGTTTGTGATGCTCAGCTCGATCCGCCTCCTTTCCTATATTCTTATCTATCTATCCTGCTTAACCGATCTGGGGGGAGAGAGTGGGAACTGGGGGAGATGGATACAAGGTGAGCTCCAAGTGGCTGTTGCTTTTGCTCTCTCCACCAGTTGGGAAAGTTATCCGTTCAAGTCCGGGACGAGTCTCTCTCTCTCATCTACTTTCCCCTGGTTTAACTTCAGGATGGCCGGATCTTTGAGCAAACCGTACTGCATAGCACAGTGGCCGCTTTTAGATTCGTTGTCGTCACTTGAATATCTCCTGTATGCATCAAAACCTTCGGATATAAAGCATATTCACTCGAGTGAAAGGTTATTCTCATGCTAAAATCTAGTGCCAGGCATTTGGTAATATCAATTCTATAGTAAGAGAACCCATCTTTCCCACTTCGGGTGATGAAGATGGATTAGCAGACCAATGGATCTGTGCCATGTGTCTCTTCAGTACATGCCGGGTCAGCATTGATATCCAATGGGTGTGTCCCAGCAAGCATATTTCCTGGGCAGCATGTCGTGTCACCTTCTCATGGGAAAAATTACCAAAAAAGTCCTATATCTATTGCAATTGTACCAATTTATTCCTAAATCTTTTATAATTGCGCCAATTTAATCCATTTGGCGAATTTTGGCCGGTTGGTGCTGACATTGATGCCATCTGGCGATATAATATTTTAATATATATATTATCTTCCTTCTTCATTAGCTAATCATTGGAACTCGGCAAAAGGGCAGAGGCGACAGTCGATGAATTCGAGCTTGCTGGCCTTAGGTGAAGCTTGCCCACGTCGACCATTGGCGAAGCCAAGCGTCGCCAAATTTGGGCTTGCCATCACTAGGTGAGGTCCCAGCCATGGCGAGAGGAGAGGCCGAACCTCGCTAGCCCAGATCTGGTGACCCTCGGCCTCGCTAGGGGTCGAGGGTGAGCTTCGCTTGAGGCCGACAAGGTCGAACTCGCCGGTTGTAGCCTTTGGCTGGTTGCCGAAACTTGGCGACTGGCTGGAAAAAGAATAAGGAAGAGAGAAAAAAAGAAATTCAAAAAAAAAATTAAAATATTATGTCGCCAGATGGCCGGTGTCCACGTCAACACCGGCTGGCCAAATTTGTCAAATGAACTAAATTGGCATAGTTGTAAAAAGTTTATAACTGAATCGAAAAAAGAAGAAGTTTATAATTGAATTGGCATAATTACAATAGATTTAAGACTTTTTCGATTACTTGAATGACATAATTTATGTATGCTCACTTAAATGTCATAACTTTTTTTTTTTCTAGTCTATATAACTTTTCAATTGATAACTTGAATGTCACAACTTCTTAAAATCGTTAACCACAATTGTCATGCCTCGTCGGATTTTCAACACTTGAGTAAACAATTTTAAGAAGTTATAGCACTCAAGTGATCGATTGAGAATTATGGTACTCAAGTGAATGTTTTTTTAGAAGCTGGGGCACTCTAGCAGTTGAAAAGAAAATTATGGCGCTTAAATGAACGCTATACGAAAATTATGGCACTTGTGGCATCCTTATCCCGACCTTGAGCTATAGAGTGTTCTGCATTATAAAGGTCACATGATTTATACAAATACTTGTAAAAAACATTTATAATTCCTAACTTTATTCCTTAAGAGTGGGAAAGATCAGCTATTGAATTGATAACATCAAATGCCTAGCACTAGATTTTAGAATAAGAAACTCGGGCGCAAATGCTTATGTCCAGGTGTTTGATTCCCTACATACAGGAAAGATTCAAGTGATGACAACGAATCTTTCGACGACCACTATGCTTTGCAGCCCGATATTCTCAGAGAGATGTCTATCATGGATTGCAATAAGGGGGAAATAGAGAAGAGAGAAAGACTCATTCTGGAGTTGATTGGAAATGATTTTCCCGATTGGTGGAGCGGGCAAAAGCAACAGCCTCTCTGCGCTCGTCTAGTGTCCATCTCCACAGGTTAGTAAAGGTGCGTTTAATAACCTGCCAGAATTTTTAATTCTCTGCCAGAAATGATTCTAGAAGAGAAATGTGTTTGGTAAAGAATGACTTCTGAAATAATTTTCAACTTCTGAATGAGATTTGTGTTTGGTAAAGAATTGATTCTTTATGTCAAAATCAATTCTTGCCAGAAGTGATTATTTTATTTTTTATTTAAAAAAACATTAAAAAAATTTAAAAAACAAGAAAAAAGGGGGGGGGGGGGTTGGGGGCAAGGGCGGTAGGCCCTTGCCGTCGCCGGACGCCACCGCCGGGCGCCGGGCTTCGGACGCCGGACCGTGCGCCATTTGGTAAACTTGCGAAAAGTAGAATGAGAATGAGGGTGCGTTTGATAAATATAAATTCTCATTCTCTGCCAGAATTGATTCTCGAAAGAATGAATTCTTGCCAGAATAAAAAATTCTGGCAAGAATGGAAATCATGCAGGCCCTAAATCTCTCATTCTCTCAAAGACCCATAGGGAAAAATTCAACTGTTTGGTAGTCAGTTACCTTCTAAACTTCTACAATCGTAATGCAGACAAAACATTCTCATTACCTTGGCCAAATCTTGAATTGCCTAAAGCTGAGTCTCTTGTCTTGAACTTTCAGAACTACGAGCAAAACAAAACTTATGCTTTGCCTGAATTCATTGAGAAGGCAGATAAGCTCAAGGCCCTCATAGTAACAAACTACGGTTTCTTTCCCATTGAGCTGCGCAATTTCCATGTCATCGGTTCCAATTTAAGGAGGATCAGGTTCGAACGCGTGACGGTTTCTTTCCTAAGCATGCAAAACCTACGCTTGCATAGTCTGCGAAAGATATCCTTTTTCATGTGTGACATCAGTCAAGCTTCAATGTCGAACAAAGCTAAAATCTCCGATGCCATGCCAAACTTAGAGGAGCTCGACATTAACTGTTGCAACTATCTTGTGACATTACCAGATGGCCTGTGTCAGATAAGGACTTTGAGAAAGCTTAGCATCACACATTGCGTTGATTTCTCTGCTCTTCCTGAACAAATTGGGCAATCGCCGTTCCTGGAGGTGGTTAGGCTCAATTCTTGCACAAACTTGTCGCAATTACCGGACTCGATGGGAAGCCTCCAAAAATTGAGATATCTAAATATATCTAATTGTCTGAACCTAAGCACCTTGCCTGATCAAATTGGTGAAATGGTTAGTCTTGAGAAAATAAACATCAGAGGATGTCTAAATTTGTCTGTGCTGCCACCGACGATCGTGAATCTGAAGAACTTAAGGAAGGTGTTTTGTGAGAAAGAAAAAGCCTTCATGTGGGGTCCTCTCAAGAACAGTCTCGACAGCTTGGAGATAATAGTTTGAAGAAGAAGCGAACTTAGATTGGCTGCGGGTTTAAGAAGGGGTAATGTTATCGATTGTGTCTGGACTTTTTTTATATATTCAACTTTTTTTTTGTACTCTTATCAATATGATACTTCCGTTGATTGCAGTGTCATGTCATGTGTGTGTGTGTGTTTTTTTTAAAAAGGTAGCCGGCCAAGCTATTATTGAGGGCGCGTTTGATAATAATTTTATTTTATAATTCAACTTCTGGCAAGAATTAATTTTGAAAGAGAATGAGAAGTAAATTTATGGAATGTTTACCAAACACGCTCTTATTTTACTTCTGTTTTTAGTAAGTTTACCAAACGGCGGCCGGGAATCGGCGATCGACGGGAATCAGCAACCCATGATTGGCGACCCACGACCGGTGATACAAACCCATTGACGAGGACCAGTGATCGGCGGCGACGGCTTACGAGCGTGAGAAAGAAATGAGAAGGAAAATAAGAAGTGAAAATAAAAAAAAATTACTTCTAGAGAATCACTTCTGGCCCTAGAGAATCACTTCTTTTACCAAACACAATTCTTATTCTAAAATAGAAAATTACTCCAAAAGTAATTTTTTACCAAACGCATTTCTGCAAGCAGAATTAAAAATTATGGATGGTTATCAAACGTACCCTGATTGAAAAAAGAAGATTGATGTGGATGATATATCATATTTTTTAGTATTTCCAATTCAGAATTTCTTTTCCTTTTATTATTTTGTTCTTCCCACTTTCTTTCTTTCTCCTCCTCCTTACCACCTGCAACGCCGATGCAAGCCATAACCACCGGTTCCATACTATCACCGTCGTCACCAACACCTAACTCGCTGCGTCTTACACCACAACCACTTCGGCATCGCCTTCTCTCTCTCTCTCTTTCTGACCACACGACTCTCTGTATCTCTTAAATCTGACGTGCAAACTCAGTTTTGAGCCGCTGGTGGCCTTAAATCGGAGTTCGCGACCTCGAATCCGAGGTTAGGCGCCTTAGATCTGAAGAGAGGGAGAGAGAGAGAGAAGTGCTTGCAATGTCATCTGAGGGAAGCTTTTTGTGGTCTTGGTGGTGTTCGAGTGCGCCTTTGGTGTGGTGATGGCTGTCTGAGTGACGCAGCGGCGGACAATCGTTGCCGGTGGTTGCTGGATGGAGCGGTGGTGGGTTTGGCAATGGTGGGTTCGGCAACGATAGTGCTGCGTTTCTTTTTCTTTTTTTTCAGAGAGAGGGGGACATCAAGTTAACGGCAAGTTAACAGCAAAGGGTCCACGGTATCATATTATTTAACGAAAGCATTAAATCGAATCAATTTTCAAAAGTTAAGGATTAAATTGAAAAAAAGAAAAGAAAAAGAGAAAGAGTTATGGACGACATTGGTGATTGAGAAACAATTTAGAGACCATCATGTCATTTCTTAGAGACCTGGAGAGACAGAGTTTCCCAACCCAAAAAAACGAATGGGAACATGTTTAAAATAAGGGTTAATACTAAGAGAAACCAAAAAATGGTATATTTATGATAAATTTACTCCAAACTGGTATATTTGTGATAAATTTACTCTTTGTTAGTTTTTGTCAAATTTTATCTTCAAATTGCTGAGTTTGATGACATGACCAGTTTAGAGATCTACTCTCTGTTTGTCACAAGCGTGTTAATTTGGAATTTTTCGTAATATTAACTCGATTTGATGGAAACTAATGGAAAGTAAATTTATTACAGATGTATCAGTTTTGGGTAAATTTATTACAAATGTACTAGTTTGGGGTAAATTTGTCGCAAATATATCAATTTTGGGTTTTTCGTTATTAAAAAATTGGTTTTTGGTAAATTTATTATAAGTGTATCAATTTTAGATTTTTTGTGGTATTAATCCTTAAAATATTGCTTCTTTCTTCTTTTCATTCCCATTTACTTTACTTTTTCTGAGTGTGTTTGGATCGATTTTTATTTTTAACTTTTTATTAAATTTAAAAGTTTTTCTGTAGTGATTTTTACTTTTTATTTTTTTACTTTTTTTTTAAATTTTGCGATGTGCGCACTTTGACTTTTTTCTAATCCTAAGTATATTAATTTACAAATATTGACACCTAGATTTACCTATAAATTTCTTTAAATTCTAAAAGTTTGAATAAATTTTTAAATTTTGGAGTAAAAGTAAAGAATTACATTTTATTTTTATTAGCTAAAAAAAAACCCTCAGCCCTAATGGTGCACACACTTTCACTTTTTCTACCAAAACACGTGAAACTTTCCGGTATATAGACATTGACACGTACATTGACATTTATTTTCATAACTTTTTGAGATTTGAATGATATTCTAAATTTTAGCGTATAAGTAAAAAATACTTTTTGTTTATGCTTAATTGGACACAGAGAAGCTCGTTTAGTTTCTTTGTTTCATTCTTTGGTACCGACCTTCGATTATGCCTGAATCCTATAGTATGAGAGGTTGTTGAATCTAGTGGGATATAATAGGTCTAAACCAATAAAATTAGAGACAGCTCTATAATACTTTTCTGGCGAGGGAAAATTTTCTCATTGATTACATTAAAGCTGAACTTAGTTATTTCAATGACTGACTGTTGGCACCCAAAATAAACCATATCGAACATCGGTGTGTAAGTCAGGAGAGCAGAACTAAGGAATTTTGAAGACGGTGTTGTGGCAATACTCGAGCAACCAGGAATGCCGAAGTTCGGTGATGAGGGCGATGATGTTCAGTGACAAGGATGGTAACCGTTTTGGATAAGGTAGAACGACAATAGTACACGAAAATTAGTAACTATTAGTGACGGTTAACATCTTGCAAACCTATAAAAGACAAATGTTCTTTCCATTTAAGGCAAATGTTCTTTCCATTTAAGGCAAATGTTCTTCCCATTTCTTTCTTTCTCCTCCTCCATACCACCAAGAACGCCGATCCATACCATCACCGTGGTCACCGACACCTACCTTGCAGCATCTTACCACCACAATCACTTTGGTATTGCCTTCTCTCTCTCTCTCTCTCTCTCTCTGTGTTTGACCACATGACTCTTTGTATCTCTTAAATCTAACGTGTAAACTCAGTTTTGAACCGCTAGCGGCCTTAAATCGGAGGTCGCTACCTCGAATATGAGGTTAGGCACCTTAGATATGATGAGAGAGACAGAGAGAGAGAGAGAGCGAGAGAGAGCGAGAGAGAGGTGCTTGCAATGTCATATGAGGGAAGTTTTTCGTGGTGATCTTGGTGGTGTTGGTGATGGCTGTCTGAGTGGCGTAGCGGCGGACAATTGTCGCTGGTGGTTGCTCGAGTTTGTGGTGGTGGATTTGGCGATGATATTGCCGTGTTTTTTGTTCTTTTACTTTTAGGGGGGGGGGGTGCGGGTCCACGGTATCATATTTTTAACGGAAGAATTAAAATTGAATCAATTTTCAAAAGTTAGGGATTGGATTGAAAAAAGGGTGAGTTAAGGACGACATTGGTTATTGAGAAACAATATAGAGACCATAACGTCATTTCCAGTGATTAAGAAACAGACCTGGGGAGACAGAGTTTCCCAACCCATAAAAAACGAATGTGAAACATGTTTAAAATATCGCTTCTTTCTTCTTTTCATTCCCATTTTTCCGTTTTTGCTCTTCCATACTATTTACTTTACTTTTTTCGAGTGTATCTAGACTGACTTTTATTTTTAATTTTTTATTAAATTAAAAAAAAAATTTAGTGATTTTTACTTTTGACTTCTTTTTTAAATTTTGCATCCTAAGTATGTGAAATTTTCATAATTTACAAATATTGACACTTAGTTTTCTATAAATTCTAGAAATTTGAATAATTTTTTAAATTCTGGAGTAAAAGTAAAGAATTACATTTTATTTTTATTAGCGAAAAAAAACCTCAACCCGAATGGTGCACACACTTTCACTTTTTTTTTACCAAAACAAATGAAACTTTATAGTATATAGATATTGACACATAGATTAAAATCTATTTTCATAACTTTTTGAGGTTTGAAAGATATCGTAAATTTTAGCGTAAAAGTAATAAATACCATTTGTTTATGCTTAATTGGACACAGAGAAGCTCGTTCATTTTCTTTGGTTCAATCTTTGATACCGAACTTCAATTATGCCTGAATCCTATAGGATGACAGGTTGTCGAATATAGCGGAATCTAATAGGTCCACAATGAAGCCAATCAAAATCAATAGCTAAAATTAGAGACAGATCTATAATACTTTTCCGGAGAGGGAAAATTTTCTCATTAATTACATTAAAGCTTAACTTATTTATTTCAATAACTAACATACCGTTTGAATGTTTAAAAAGCTAAACTATAGCTAATGATAAATAGATTTGCTTAGAAACTTAATTTTCATCCTACAATTTTCTCAAGGGTGTTTTCTTGATCTATTGGGGAAAATTGGACCAGAATAATTAACTTAATATTTTTTTTAGAAATTTAACGGGGGCGTTTGCCAAAAAGTACCAAATTGCCGCATGTAATGCTCATTATCTTTGGAGAAGTCGGTGGGTTCAATAGTCCCCCTTGGCCCATCCCTAATTGAGATGGATGATAATATGGTAATAATATGTTGTAAATTTAATGGAAGCGTTGTTGTCATCAGATTTACCACGAAACTTTTTTTTTTGTAACCTAGTCAGGTTGCATAATTTTGTGAAACTTTTTGTACCGTGATTTCGTTCTGTAAAATTTAGTTCCAATTTGAGCACGATGTATTTACTGAACAAATTAAATAAATCGACACATGTAACATTGTTAAATTAGGGGTGGTAACTGTTGACTCGATATTATAATATATAACTTTACGAAGTTAATGTCAAGGGGATCTATCGTGATTGTGTCAAACCGGGAACCCAACTGACATGATTAATAAACGGAAGGTGTTCGATTTCCACCCGTGTAACTTGAAGCATCGCTTAATTAATTGGGTCATGTCGACCTTGTTAATGATATAGCCTACATCAACCTATTTAAATAAATAAGCTATAATTATTTTTTATTTTGTAATACTAATGACTAAAATATTTAACCGAATAATAACACAAATCAATGTCGCTTGTTGTCATCGTCGTCACCATAATCATCTCTCTCTCTCTCTCTCGGATTTGGTTTAATTTGAGGAACAGGTGACGAGTATTCTAACTGCATCTTACATTCGTGAGGTTGCCACCTCCCTAAAGTCAAGAACATGTGTACGTCTTGTTTCTTCGGTTGTGTTGGGTGTCCTTCAATCCCGTGAAACAAAAACATGAAAGAGTAGTCTGTGACAGTGTCTGAATACATGGATCGTGGTAGTAACTTTCTGAGTTGATACGTCGATGATCACTAGACCATAGAAAAAACCATCGTGGCTCCGTGCTAGTACATTTAGGATGGATTTGGTTCAATATTTGAAAAGAGCTTTCGGGCTGAAAGCTCCTTCCAATTGTTGAACTAAACCCACTCTTAGTTTATTAAAGTCAGTTTGGGCATTGAAGCAAGATTGTAGACTACTTGGGAAGGCATTCTTCGATTAATCATGTCACAATGAAATCACGGCAATCTAGGTTAGCCTCTTCTTTGGACACAATTATCTGCAAGCAACTGCGACTGTTCTTGAGAAGCCCCTACACCACGGCTTTTTCTTTGTTAGAAACCACCTTCCTTAAATTCCTCAGCTTGACGATCGACAGTGGCAATACAGATCACCTAGGGCACTCTCTCATGTATATATTTTCTTGAGACTAACCATTTGGCCAATTTGATCAGGCAAGGTCCTCAAGTTCAGTTAATTAAAAATATCGAGAAATCTCAAATTTCAGAGGCTTACCCGATAACTCGGGCAAGTCTATGCAGGAGTTAAGCCTGACTATTTCGAGGAATGCCAGTTGCCCGATTTGTTCACAATGCAGGAGCATGCGAGCTTGGAAATTTAATGGAGCTTTGTAGTTCCACTGAAGACAAACTACTCATAAAGTCCAACTCAACTCTCGTCAATCAACCAACCCCATTTGCTATTTGTGCAAGCAAATTGAAAATCTCAGCCACATCATGATCCAATTGGTCCAATAAGGAATAGGTGTCCATTCCAAGATGGAGTTCTAGAAGTTGAAGACTAAAGGCTCATTTAGTTGAGTCAAAGGTTGGAGGGTTGTTCCTAATTTCATTAGGTTTTCTAGATCGAAATGGCTTTCTAATTCGAATAGGTTTCCTAGTTCCAATTGGTTTATTATATTAAATGATCTCCTACTTCAATGTTTTCTAGTTTAATGTTTCCTAATATAAAGTTTTCTAGTTTTCGTTTGTCTATACATAGAAGGTATGCACTTTAGCGTACAAGTATGCACTTTCCCAAGATGCCACCATTCCGATAGTCCTCTCACCTAAGCACATTTTGTTAGGTTTTGGCGCACAACCACAACGGAATAGAGAGTAAAGTTGAGAGAGAGAAAGAGAGAATTCAAGACACAATGTTTTATCGTGGTTCACCCTTAAACTAGGGCTACATCCAATATGAGATTCCACTATAATTAGCACATCGTACATCTCAATTACATTACTCAATTACAAAAGAAAGAGAGTATATATAGACAGTAACTATTTATGGGCTCTCGTGTTTTCTTGTCAATGGTGAGTATGAACCACACTCCAACACATTTAATATTAGGATTCCAAGGCTAAATGCTATTGTTACGTTGAAAAACGCCTCTTGTGAGTTAATTTTACTTTCACATATATAATTCTAGAACGCTTACTCTTGTTCAGTGTGCAATTCGATTTATTCTTGTCTCTTCGCCATCCTTTAGCCCTACCAGGAGCTTCTCCTTGTTCAGCTCTCTCGCCTTAATGTTCACTCCTTACCCTCATTGGATCAGATAGTTACAAGCCCACTAGCTTTGGTGTGGTTTGTTCATGTCTATTGGAGAGCATCCAACTATGATACAATATTGGGATACTCTTGAATTAACTTACTCGATGTATTATATGCTCCTGATTTTGACTTTTGACGTACAAATAACATTTTCTTAAGAGTTCAATCATCCCCATGATGCTCTCAACCGCACATGTTTAATACTGGAGTTGGAATTCTAAACGTTGTCATTATATCAAAAGGCACCTCTTCTGCATCAACTCCAATTTCACGTATGTAGTCTAGGAACGCTTCCCTTCGTTTGGAGCACAATTCAATTTATCATGCCCCCATTGCCCTCATAAAAGCCTGTTAGGACCAGCTTTTTGTTCAGGCGCTCTCACCCCGTCGATCACTCCACATTCTTGTCGGACTGGATCGTTACAAAGCCAAACCAGATCGGGCGGAAAAGCCAACCGATTAATACCAGACTCAAGGTTCAGCTCATGCTTATATTTTGAAAATTATGTTATCAAAACATAGTTATTTTCACAACAAAAAAAATAAATTATTTTCAACTTTCCAAACCCCGTTATTATATGAAATCAGCCAAAAGGGTACTACGTCCTCCAAGACTATGTGCTCGAATAAGTTGAGTTATGAAATGGCTCTACTATTTCAAAACCTACATACATGCTTCATTAAATGAAAAATTAAAGCATGTAGTAACTTGCATATGCATACACATCAAGCTAGGATCCAACATCCATGTTATCATATGGCATGCTGTCACATGACAAGTGATCACAATATATGTCGTCATATGACACAACACGTCATCACATGACACGTTATCACATCGCACAACACATAATTACACGGGAAGTCATTATATGACTAGTAATCACATGATATGCCATTATATGACATAACATGTGATTACATGATATGTCATCACTCAACACACCATTACATGACACAATTTGACATTACATGTTGCATATGCTATGTCATCATCATGCATACCTAAATTCATGTTTTCAAAATACACGAGCACACATGGCACACGGAGTTATCCTGGGAGGTAACACAATGCGAACCTTTTGCTTGATTACGTCAACGAAAAAATAAAACACCTTCATGTTTTAGGAAATCAAATGATAGAGGAATTTAAAGGATTTCACCGAAAATGTGGTACAAAAAAGGTGTTGTAAGGATGCTGACCCTTCTCCAAACCTAATCGTGCTTTCGGACCAAAGATCTTGTAGAACTTGACTATATAAAATATTTATTACAAATGCCCACACTTTTCTTACTCACTTTACAAGTCACTCATTACACTCACACGTCACTCTCTCTTCACACCACCCACACACTTTATTACTTTGACTCCCTATTCATGCACACAAACAAAGGGCATGAGCCCACCTATTTATAGGGTGTAAAGTCGGTTAGTGAACCGACTTCCACACCAAAATATCTCTGAATTTTATTATTTTATGCCAACTTGACAGCTTGGAGAAAGTTGAAATTTTCTGGAGAGGATAAGCACGAGAGGGACCTAGACTAATTAAGAAGAATCTAGAGAGAGAGAGGCGGTGTCTCTCAACACTCCCCCTCACCGACTACTCTCTCTTAATGCCAACCTTGTGATCATACCAAGTTGCGTTCGAAACTCTTCAAACTTTGCAGCTCCAAGTCCTTTGGTGAATATGTCTGCAACTTGATTACTTGTCTTGGCGTACTCCATCTATATCTCGCCACGTAATACTTTTTCCCGTAGGAAATGATAGTGTACTTCTACGTGCTTGGTCCTCGCATGGAAAACTGGATTCTCCGCCAAGCTTATTGCTGATAGATTATCACAGTATAACAGTGTCGAGTAGTGTATTGGTTGATTAAGATCTTCCATCAGCTGTACCAACCACGTATTCTCTTGAGCTGCCATTGCCGCTGCTTTATACTCAGCTTCCGTTGTAGATAGTGACACAGTTGGCTGTCTTTTACTGCACCATGACACTACTGCTGAACCGAGGCTAAACATGTACCCAGTAGTTGATCGACGTGTGTCATGATCTCCGGCAAAGTCGGCATCGCAATGGCCTACTATCTCACATGATGCTTCTTTCTTATACAAGAGTCCAAAGTCAAATGTACCCTTTACATACCTTAGTATTTGCTTGACTGCATCCAAGTGGGGCTTTCGTGGTTTTTCCATAAACCGACTCACTACTCCCACTGCGAAGGCGAGGTCAGGCCGTGTTATGGTTAGATAAATAAGGCTACCCACCAGTTGCCTATACATAGTTGAGTCTTCTAATTCTCGTCCTTCATCTGCACATAGCTTTACATTTCCATCCAATGAAGTAGATATAGGCTTGCAATCAAGCATCCCAAATTTTTCTA
This sequence comes from Metrosideros polymorpha var. glaberrima, assembly GCA_001662345.2. Classification (NCBI taxonomy): domain Eukaryota; kingdom Viridiplantae; phylum Streptophyta; class Magnoliopsida; order Myrtales; family Myrtaceae; genus Metrosideros; species Metrosideros polymorpha. The sequence goes on from BCNH02000009.1 coordinate 10,937,361, forward strand.
GGAGATCTCGTACATACTTCTGCTGACATAGGAATAGTCCCTCCTTGGTTTGCTCAACCTCAAGTCCTAGAAAATGTTTCAGCTCTCCAAGCTCCTTCATTTGAAACCGTACTAAGAGATTGGCTCTAATTTGACATATCTCATCTTCATCATCTCCAGTGATGATTAAGTCATCCACGTAGACCAATACTATTGCAAGCTTGCCATCCTCTGCCTTCACAAAACAAGCTCGAGTCTGCTGGTGCTACTGAGTAACTATTTTGCACCAAGAATTCAGCAATTTTTCCATATCATGCTCTCGGAGCTTGCTTTAGACCATAGAGAGCTTTCTTTAACTTGTAAACATAATCTGGATGAGTCTTACTCTTGAAGCCGTCTGGCTGTTCCATATATATATCTCGATCTAGTTCTCCATGTAAGAAGGCATTCTTCACATTCATTTGCCATAACTTCCAGGACTTGCTTGCGGCAAATGCTAGTAAGACTCGACCTGAAGTAACATTTTCTACCGGACTAAAGGTCTCATCATAATCTAGGCCATACTTTTGAGAAAATCCTCGAGCAACTAAACGTGCCTTATATCTTTCTATTGACCCATTTGGTCGAGTTTTAAGTTTATAAACCCATTTACAAGATATAGGACGTACCTCTTCAGGCTTTGGCACCAAATCCCATGTCTCATTCTTTCTTAGTGCTTGGATCTCTTCTTCCATGGCCTTCCTCCAATCCTCGTCATGTGAAGCCTCCTCGTATGTCGAAGGCTCACTCACTCCGATATCTTTGGTTAACGCCGCATTTGCATATTTGGGATTTGATCTTCTTTGCCTTGTTGATCTCCTAAGTTGAGGTACCAGCTCCTCAGGTTCTTCAATCTGACTTGGTCGAACCTCTTCTGTCATTCTTGGATGTACCCCAATTCGCCACGGACTCTTTGATTTTTCTGGTGACCGTGCTTCAGCTTCTTCTCTTTCGCCTACAGGTTCTTCCATTCTTTCATGGACCTCATCTTCAATTTGTTTTGAATTTGGTAATTCATTTGCTTGTAACGACCACCACGATGATAGTTCATCGAACACCACATTTCTGGAAGTGTAACACCTCCCTGTTGTAGGATCACAACACTTCCATCCTTTCCGTTGATTATCGTAGCCCACAAATATGCAGCGAACTGCCTTCTTATCGAACTTGCTGCGTAGATGGTCTGGCACAAATGCATAGCATACACATCCAAATACTCTAAAATGACTTACCGTGGGCTTGCGATTCCATAATTTCTCATACGGTGACATAAAGTCAAGTCTTGCTTGTGGTAGTCTATTGATCACATATGCTGTTGTCTTCATGCATTCAGCCCAAAATCTGGGTGGAACATTCTTTGCATGCAACATGCTCTTGCAAGTCTCTGCCAAATGCCGATTCTTTCTTTCGGCAACTCCATTTTGTTGTGGCGTATTCGGGCAGGTAAATTGTCGACGTATCTTGCAATCTTGCAAATACTTTATAAACTCATTTGATGTATATTCTCCTCCATTGTCAGTACGAAGGCATAATATTTTCTTGCCTACTTCATTTTCTACTTTTTCTTTAAACTCCTTAAATTTGCTTAAAGCCTTGGATTTTTCTTTCATAAAGTAAACCCAGACGTACCTGGAGAAGTCGTCGATGAACGTTATCATGTATTTTGATCCTCTGACTGATGGTTGCTTCACTGGTCCAAATACGTCTGAGTGGATGAGCTCGAGAGACATCTTAGCTTTGAATGTGGACTCTTCATATGGAAGCTGATGTGCCTTCCCATATTGGCATCCGGCACAGACTACGTCTTCTTGAACTTCCAAGTGGGGAAGACCCTTTAGCATGCCTTTCTTCATCATCACCTTTAACTTATGATAGCTTACGTGCCCGAGCCGTGCATGCCACAAATCAGGTGTATCATTCTTTTGAGTTTTGTCCACATATGCCGTTTGTGCAGACATCACGTAGATAGACTCTAATCGATGCCCCTCCATGATTGGTGTACCAGTAGATTTCAAATTGCGATACACCTTCACGTCTCTTGAACCAAACACCACATAATTGCCCGAGTCTGTGAGTTGTGCCATGGACAATAGATTTTTCTTCATTCCCGGCACATGATACACGTTTTTCAGTTCAATTTGATGTGAACTGAACCGAGGTGTTATCATTGCTTGGCCAACATGGGTAATCGGCAACCTTGAGTTGTCTGCAGTGACAACTACTCGTTCACCAATATACTCTGACATATTTGATAGCTTGCCTTCGTCTCCAGTCATATGATTCGAACACCCTGAATCAACTATCCAATCATTATTATAATTGAGGAATTTATCACTTACCGTGATGAGGGCCGTCTCATCTTCTATCTTAGTGATGGAGGAGGCTACGAGCTCTTCTTGTTCCTCTACTACAAAGGACGCTTGGAAATCCCACTCCTCTTCGCTATCATTCTCCTTAGATGCCGCAACATTTCCTTCAACTCTTTTGAGTCGACAATCCCTGGCAAAGTGACCTATTCTGCCGCAGTTGTAACACCGTCCATTACGCCTTCTATTGCCCCTTTCTTCATTGTCATCTTTGTCGCAATCTTGGCGAGCTCTCCCTAGCCGAGGGCCCGCCCCTCGTGGTCGCTTTTGCCATTCTCCATGACTTTTCCTTTGTTTGCCATATCTAATGCCTGCATTATTTCTCCTCTGAACTTTGAACCCTCTATTATTACTAAAGAGGGCACTTTCCTCTTCCTTAACTGAGACCTTAGACATTTGTCTATCTAAGGCCTCTTGTTTGGCCAATATATTCTCTAACTCAGTTAGAGTTGGCTCTTCTGCCCATCCACGGGTGGCCGTAACAATACCATTATATTCCGGCCTTAACCCGTGAATAATAATTCTTCTCATCTTTGTTTCCGAGATGGCATTCTGAGGATCTAATTTTGAAATTTCTTCACAAATAGATTTAACTTTGGAGAAATATTGACTTACCGTCATATTTTGTTGCGACACTGACAATAGCTCATTCTCCAACCTTTGCAATTTGGCATCGTTCGTCCTCGCGAACAGCATCGCCAAGTTATCCCATGCCTCCTTTGGAATAGTTGCGCTCTTGATGTGCTGTAACAACTCATCTTCAACAGTTACAGCAAGAACGTAGAGAGCCTTACCTGCTTTGATGTTCCATTTTCTCAATTCGGCATCGTTCGTGGGTGGTGTGGTGGTGCCGCCGCCAACGATGTCCCACTAGTCTTGGCCCAGTAAGTAATACTTCATGCGGGTACTCCAATTGTTATAATTGGAGCTATTGAGCTTCCCGACGCCGCTCACCGAACTTGAGAAATCTGCCATTGTGACTTGGTTGTAATGCCCAACACTACACCAAGTAAGCTTGGTCCTCGACCAGCTGGCTTCACAGTCCCTGACTTGTGCACTAGCAGAACTCCGGCGTGCTTCGCTCTCGACCACTTGCTCACATACGGTGGTCCCCGACCGTTATCGTCACGTACCACACTTCGAGTCGCTGGGCTCACGGTCCCCGATCGCCTTGCTCTGATACGATCCCCGACTCCTGAGCTCTGATACCAATTGTAGAACTTGACTATATAAAATATTTATTACAAATGCCCACACTTTTCTTACTCACTTTACAAGTCACTCATTACACTCACACGTCACTCTCTCTTCACACTACCCACACCCTTTATTACTTTGACTCCCTACTCATGCACACAAACAAAGGGCATGAGCCCACCTATTTATAGGGTGTAAAGTCGGTTAGTGAACCGACTTCCGCACCAAAATATCTCTGAATTTTATTATTTTATGCCAACTTGACAGCTTGGAGAAAGCTGGAATTTTCTGGAGAGGATAAGCACGAGAGGAACCTAGACTAATTAAGAAGAATCTAGAGAGAGAGAGGCGGTGTCTCTCAACAGATCTTTGATTTTACAATAGATCAGTCACCTTCACATTCGCATCTAGATGGTTTACTGCTCTAGAAACTATTTAAGATCCTGGGGTCCAATCGGCCTAAATTTATAAACCCAAAAAATACTCACCCTTTGTACACCACACCTGGATCTCAAGATCAAGGGAAGGGTCCTAATGAGCCCACTGCTAAAGTGGTGCAATGCCAATCGCTAGCGGCGCACCCGATCTCCCGCATCAGGTGCCGAAGCGGGACGCCTACACATATAAATGTATGTACGTACAGAGAAGGGTGGAGGTCATCACCCCCTCGTTCCTTAGGTGATGAAATGTTTTAAATCTATTGTAGTTTCCATATCCTACCCAAAAATTATCTTGCTCTTTGTTCCTCGAATTGTACATTACAAATTATATTCACGGCATCTGACCTTATCCAATATATTCGAAATGCATCACCAAACATCTAATAAGTGAATCTGTATTTTACCATTGACATCAAATACTCACTTTTAATTTAAAAGCTCATTTGGTTGGTTAAAATGTTTTCAATTTTTATTGGGATCTACAAAGTTTATCATAAAACCTATCGAAATCATGATCGAATTGGATTATAGTGCACGAAAATAAAATAATCTATTCATGTTTCATGATACAAAAAAGAATAACTGGATCGTTCTGAAAATTACCCAACCTAACTTCATCCATTCTTTTTTCAACGTTTTGTCCCTTGAATCTACCTCGGTTCAATCCAAACTCGCTGGATAACACCGGGTTGGATAAAACTCGCCGATTCGGACCAAATACATGCCCACAGCTTTCTATGGACAGACACTCAAAACTGGGTCCCTCGAAGTGCAAAAGCATAAAAGAAAAAGAAAAAGTGCAACTTGGGATACGGACATGGTCAACGACTAACGACAGGTCTTCTTCAACGCCAAGGTCGTAAAATAAAGTTGTACCAAAGCGAGGCCTCTAATGGTGGCTCCTCCTAAGAAACTTCCCATATAATGATCAACATCTTCAGCGGGAGAATAAACTTTAACTACCGCTTTATTAATCTATCACTCAAGAATCTCTCTCGCCTTTTCGTTCATCTCCTTCTCCATCGTTGCTTCAAAGACCAAGAAACTCCTCTTCCTCCTCGCCACTTCGAAAAACCCAGAAGAAGAAAAACAGAGAAAAGCATCCTCTGCAAATCTCGGGACGTGGGTTTCAGTTCTAGCATCCTTGGGGACCCGTCGAAGGTTTTGGGTTTCTTGGCTTGTTTGGTCTGTGAAGACAGAAAGAACAAGAAATGCCGATTGATTTTGCTGGAGCTGCTGTGGGAACAGCTTTCGGGGAGCTGTTCTCGCTCGTTAAGGACGTAGTGCAAACCGTTAGAGCGTTTGGTCCCCAGCTCAAGAAGATCGACGAAACCTTGAGCAAAATCGAGCCAATCATCAAGGAATGGGACCAGTACAACAAAAAGCTGGACCGAAATCCGAAAGAGATGGATCCAATCAAGAACCTATTTGATAAAGGCAAAGCACTGGTCGAGAAGTGCTCAAGGATCCGCGTGGTCAACGTGGTCAAGAAGTATACGCACTCGAAGAAGCTGACCGAGTTCGATGCAGACGTCTTGAGGGAGTTCCAGATTTACATGCCGGTGCTGAACGCGAGGATCAACGGGGAGATACTGTGGGAGGTGAGGGCGATAAGGGATGACGTCCAGCAGTTGATCAGTTCCGGTCAAGCACATGGCGGGGCCCTCCAGAGCGGGCTCGGGGCTTCGGGCAACCTCGCCGTCCCTGAGGAGCCCGATTTCGTCGTCGGGTCGGAGGTGGAGGCGTCCTTGAGGAAGCTCAAGGAGCGGTTGCTGGAGGAGGGAGTGTCTGTGATTGTTGTGACCGCCCCGGGTGGGTGCGGGAAGACGACTCTGCTTAAGAAATTGTGTCATGACACGGATATTGAAGGTATGTGCGACTACTGTTTACATTGATCCAGAACTAATTAAAGTAGGGATGAATTCATTGATTGATCCTTGCCAATAGGTCACCTCACTAGCCTTTGGTTACCCACTTATTGTGTATAGGAGCTGTTGCCTGACCAATGTTCCACTTGTGCACATATTGGAATGATTGAATCCCATCACCTGTTCTCTCTGTCGAGCAATACAGTTCCTTGTAGACGAATGTTTGCACAAAGCATTGCTTGGGTTTCATGCAAATGGATGTTTCCTCGAGTAAAACAATCTTTTTCTCATGGTTTATGTTCGGGTTTAGATATGCAATAGCTCGCCTCTGTTTGATTGTGCTGAGTGCCTTTCTTAATCAGTTGAACCCTTCTCTTCACACCCGTAGCATTCGCACTCGTTTTTTTCTGCCAGACGGTGTCTACTTAGCTCTGTTTTTTTAGGAGTCAGACTAACTGTGGTATGCATATAGGCAAATTCAACAACATCATGTTCGTCCCTGTCTCGAAGAAGCCCAACCTGATAGACATTGTCCGGAAAATGATTCAACATAATGGTTTCGAGGTACCTCCGATTGAAACAGAAGATCTTGCAGTTCATTACTTGGAGCAACTGCTCATCAGAATAGGAGAGAATCCCGTGTTGCTTGTGCTGGACGATGTCTGGACCGACTCGCAATCCATAATTGATAAATTTGTCTTCAAGAGGATTAAACATTACAAGATTCTGGTGACGTCAAGATACGAGTTTCCAGCTTATCGTCCTGTGCATCACCTGAACCCACTGCCTCATGGCGAAGCCCTGAAACTTTTTCGTCAATCTGTTGCTGTTGATGATATTAGCATGGATGCACCGGATGATGAGCTCTTGGAACAGGTATCCTTTGCTTGAGTACATCCATTATAGGATTTCTTATGGTCATCGAAACTCTGAGTTAACTTTTATCTTGAAAAAAATTGTTTAATGAAAATCAACCCGCCTATCCTTAATTTGATCTCTCTTTCATCAAAGAGAGGCCTTGGTATGTACTAATCACGATTCCTATCAAAGTTCCCATAATTATTTTTGTTTTCTTTTTCCCTGTGGCAGATAGTGAATCGCTGTAAGGGGTTGCCATTGGCTCTTACGGTTGTTGCCAAGTCTCTCCGAGGAAAGGATCGTGCATTCTGGGAAACAAAGCTTCATGATTGGTCCCGTTTGGGTCTGGACAGTGACATTCTAGATTGCCTCCGAAAGAGCTTGGATGACTTGGATGGTGACCCTTCGATCAAGGAACGTTTCATGGACCTCGGCTCATTTCCAGAGGATCGCAAGATCCCCGCCACCGCCCTTATTGATATGTGGGTGGAAATGTACAAGCTGGATTTCAATGGCACCCGCGCCATTACTGACCTCTATGAACTCGTTTACAGGAACCTAGCTGATCTCGTAGTCACCAGGTATGGCTCTGAAGTTCATTTTGTTCTCTCATTCTAACTTTTCTAGTTCTCTACTGCTCTAAGAGTACCTCATCAGATTCTAGTTGGCATATGATTAGTTTTTCCTGATACGCGACAGTTCGAACGCGTGTGTGAAATGGACAAAGGCAAGATTAGATCTTTGCACCAAGGATTGAGAGAGTAATTTATGCGCAACAAACTTTCCTGTTTCCCCAAAAATGGGCATACTGGATGTTTTGAATCCACACCACAATTACTGCACCTGACCTTCAGCTATAGTGTGTTCCGCATTGTAAAGGTCAAATAGGTTATACGAAGGCCTGTAAAGAACATTTTGATCTCCTGACTTAATTTCTTAAACGTGGGAAGGATCAGATGTCTTTCTTTACTAGTAAATTGGTATCATCAAATGCCTCGCATCAGATTTTACCACAAGGAACTCGAGTGCAAATGCTTATATCCGAGTGTTTGATTGCATACATACAGGAGAGATTCAAGTGAGGACGATGACAAATGTTACAACGGTCACTATGCTACGCAGCATGATCTGCTCAGAGAGCTGGCTATCAGGGAGTGCAACCGGGGGGAAGAAGAGAAGAGAGAGAGACTTATTCTGGACTTGACCGGAGATGATTTTCTCGATTGGTGGAGCGAGCAAAAGCAACCGACTCTCGGTGCTCGTCTAGTGTCCATCACCACAGGTTGGGAACTCTGTCTCTCTCAATCTTTCTCAATGACCTGTAGGGAAAAATTCAGTTGGTTGGTAGTTGAATTACCTTTTAACCTTCTATGTTCATAATGCAGATGGAACATTCTCAAGACCCTGGCCAAATCTTCAATTGCCTGAAGCTGCGGCTCTTGTCTTGAACTTCGAGACCAACATTCAAACCAAAACTTATGATTTGCCCGAATTCATTGAGAAAGCAGATAAGCTCAAGGCCCTGATAGTAACAAACTACAGTTTCATTCCAGCTGAGCTGGGCAATTTGCATGTCGTCGGGCCCAATTTAAAGAGGATGAGGCTCGAACGCGTCACGGTTCCTTTCCTAAGCATGGGAAAGCTACGCCTGCACAGTCTGCAAAAGATATCCTTTTTCATGTGCGACATTAGTCAGGCTTCGACGTCAGACGACGCCAAAATCTCTGATGCAATGCCAAACTTAATGGAGCTCGACATCGACTATTGCAACGATCTTGTGACATTACCAGATGGGATATGTGAGATAAAGCCTCTGAAGAAGCTTAGCATCACAAACTGCCATAACTTCTTCGCCCTCCCCGAACAGATTGGGCGATCTGCGTCTCTCGAAGTGGTCAGACTTAACTCCTGCACAAACTTGTCGCAGTTACCGGACTCGATTGGAAACCTCCAAAAATTGATCTCTCTCAATATATCCGATTGCCTGAGCTTGAGCACTTTGCCCGATGAATTTGGTCAACTGTCGATGCTCAAGAGGATGAACATGAGAGGATGTCCGAGGTTGTCTGTGCTGCCACGGTCGATCGTGAAGCTGAGGAACCTGAAGAAGGTGTTTTGTGACAGAGAAAAAGAAGACATGTGGGAGCCTCTCAAGAGGAGTCTCAATGGCTTGAATATAATAGCGTCTGAAGAAGAGGCCAACTTAGATTGGCTGAATGATTAAGAAGAGGGCGATCGACCGATCATCCCTTTTTCTCTACGTTAAATATTGTCTTTGCACTACTTTTTTTACTGTTTTTTTTTTTTGTGTGTGTGCTGTTTTTTCAATTTATTTCCTGTACTTTGCCCCCTTTTTTTTCTGATGTGGACGACCGGGGCATTGCTGACTGGACCAAATAATTGATGAGTAGTGCCACGTCATTTTTTTAATGTTTCCGAGTCAGAATTTGTTTCCTTTATTATTTTTTTCTTTTTTCTTTTTTCCATTTCTTTTCTTTTCTTTTGTCTTCCTCCTCCTTCGTCTACCACCAAAAATGCCGCTGCAAACCATAACCATAAAAGGAGGGAGGAGAGAGAGAAGTTTGCAGAATAAAATAGAGGCTTATTGAGGTTTGGATAAATTATTTAGTTTTTGCAAATTCTTCAACAGGAACTGACTTTAGTTCTCCCTAATTATTTTACAGGTTCCCTATCTTTATCATTTAAGTAATCCACTTGACTTGAGCCATGTGATGTCCCCCCACCCGATGAACCTTTTTGACTAGGAATAGTTGATTAATTTGGCAATTGTTAGGTCTTGGTTTGCATAATTTATTCAACATATTAAAGGCAAGGGCTTTACTAGCATAATAATTTTTGGATGACTGTGAGAATAATAGTATGTTGTGGATCATAAATTCTTGAAGGAGTGGACATCACAATAATTTATAATTAATTGTTATTTATTTTTTATGGCTCAAAATAGGTTTTCAATCTTACAGTCACCCAAAAACTGTTTCATAATCAATACTCAAAGGCAAGTCCTCGAAATTATAATCAAGACTCCATTTGTTTCGTGAAAAATGAATTATTTTGAAAATACTTTCTTAAAAATGATCGTCTGTATCGCTTGAAATAATTAGTAAATTAAAAATGTTTTCATTAGTAACAACATTTTATGTCTAAATAAATATTTTTGCGGATGGCAAAAATATTTCTCGTTTGTTCATTTTTGCAAGCCATACGAATGATCATTTTTAGGAAAATATCGTTCAAGTCATTCTTTCTTTGCAAAACAAACACATCCTAAGTTTAATAAATTGGAATCACTCATATACCGAACCAACTCCAAAGAAGCATCTAACTAAATAGCCGATTGTTAATGCGCCTTCACGCGATCGTTTTCTTTCACTTAAATCACTTTTGTCGAGTCTTGTGTGACATAGAGAAATAAATCGGAAAAAACAGAGAAAGAAAATTATAAAGCGGAGTAACCACCATGCTTGAATAAAGATATATATTGCTTCCCACGGAAATTATGTGAAAGGAATTTCTCGTCTACCGTGTGAACTTTGATGATGCACTTCAGGTCGGCAAACTTGGAATGGGCTAAAATTTCATATGCTTCATGGAAACGGGCCACTGGACGCAACTAATTGCTAAAGTGATGATGCATGTCGTTTTTTGGGTATTCGGGATCATTTTGATGATTTTTTTTAAGCGTTTTTTGTTATTTTAGGGGTATTTTAGTACTTTTACGTTTCCTAATTTAATTAGATTTAGCACCTTATAAAAGGGATGTTACGATTTCAGAAAGGCAGACTTTTTTATATTGATTTTGATAATTGAATTTGAGAGAACAAATTGTTCTTCTTTTTTATTTCGATTTTTCTATTTAGCCGATTTCTGTCGCGTTTCGGCATTATTTGATTAGATCATTGTTTGATCTAGATGGATTGGACCGTCGTTGATTGGCTACTAGTCAGAAAAGAAGAAGAAAAACTGGGAAACTTCATGGTATGAGCTGATGAAGTTTCTACCTAGGGTCCAAGCGAAAAGGCGACGTCGCTGAGGTCGTCTTCTTGATGTAATCCAAGCTTACTTTCGACATGCAAGTATCACGATCCTGAGGTTCCACAGGCGGAAGGACCGTGCAAAAATCAAGATGAACGAGTAGGAAGCCCTGAAGGCCTCCAGAATGTTCTCAAGGGCGGGCAATACCGTAATTGTGCCCTATTCTAGAGCTTTCCTGTATTTAATGTTGGTAGATGTTAGATGGGACAATGTAATAATGTCGGTGGTTGATAGATGGGGAGATGCGATCTCGTCCCTTAGATGAAAGAATGATCAACGGTTGTAATGAGAGGCCCTCTAGTATAAGTAGGGGTGTTCTTTCCTTCATTTGAATCATCCAAAACATTCTGAAGCAAAACATTCTCTCCCAGAGCTTCTCTCTCTAAACACTTTCTCTCTCTACGATCCAGGTAGTAAGAGCGGTGATCCGCGAAGAAGGCTTGGCTTAGGCGCTCCAACGATCCAAGGAAGCCTAAGTCGCCGCACGGGTCCGATCCGAATCTATCGCCCCATGACAAGTGGTATCAGAGCAAAGTAGAGGAGATTCGTTCGAAGAGATCGAGAGGCACACCAACCGGTCGAGAGAATGTCAAACCAAGAGGTAATTGCTTTGCTTGTTTCGGATGATGCTCCCCAGGAGAAGGTTGCTTCAGCGAAGGGGAAGACCAACAAGAAAAGAGACGCTTCGATGGACGCCGTAGCCGCCGTCAACGAAAAGCTCACTCGAATGAGGACTGCCATGATAGAGTTCATTGACGAACTCGATGAGATAAGAGGGCGGATCAACAAAGTTGAAGATACGCTCCGCAAAGATTTCACAATGGTTGTGAATGAAGCCACGGCCCCATTGCACGAGAAGGATGAAGCCCTCGAAGTTTCCCTTGAAGCATTAAGGGTTGAAGTCCAAGAAATCAAGGAGGACAACCCAAGCAAAGTTGAGGTCGAAGCCTTAAGGATGGAAGTCCAAGAGCTCAAGACGGAGCTCATCTTGTGCAAAACAAGCATCGCGAACGGTGCTATGCCCGTTCAAATGGCGCCTAAGCTAGAGGTGCCGAAGCCCAAGGAGTTCAAGGGCGAACGATCCGCCAAAGAGGTGGACAACTTCCTATAGAGCATGGAGCAATACTTCGGTGCCATGAATATGCAAGACGAGCCGATCAAGGTACGAACCGCTTCCATGTTCCTAGTCGATAATGCCATGCTTTGGTGGCGTAATAGGTGCGACGAGACCAAGCGAGGTGCCGATCCCATTAACACGTGGGACGATTTCGTCAAGGAGTTTCGGGATTACTTCTTCCCCGAATTTGCTCAACAAGAAGCCCAAAGCAAGATCCATCGCCTTGAGCAACGAGGCACGGTTCGAGAGTACGTGAAGGAATTCACCGAACTCAAGCTCTAAATTCCCAGCCTTGGGGAGGAGGAGGCTCTCAGAGCGTTCATGGATGGATTAAAGCTATGGGCACAGCTCGAGCTCAAGCGTCGGGAAGTTCGTAGTCTCTCCAAGGCGCTGATCGTAGCGGAGTCTCTCGTCGACTTCACCAAACCTGAAGCCTCAAAGTTCAAAGGAAATAGTGGGGGAGCGGATCGCCACCACGACAAAGACGAATCAAGCGAAATGACTCGTGATCGAAAGGATCCATGAGGGAAATCATGGGGAGAAGGGTCATCCAAATCATTCAACCCGAGGTGGAGCCGACCCCAAGGAGACGCTAGCCGACCCCAAGGGGATTCCTACAAGGATCGGTTCAAAAATCCACCGCCATCCCCATGCTTCATTTGCAACGGTCCTCATTGGACCCAAGTTTGCCCAAAGAAGAGTAGGATCAATGCCTTGCTGGCCACCCACGACGACGAGGAGCCGAAACAGCAAGAGAAGGAACTACGACTTGGAGCCGTGAAGATTCTCAACTCAGTCAATCCCGTGAAGACCCAAGCTTCACCCAAGAAAAATCCGACGCCTTCACACTTGTACTTCGTGGAAGTCAAGGTATGTGGTTCAACCCTCTATGCCTTGGTTGACACTGGTGCCTCGAATATGTTCTTATCAAGCGAAGCGGCCAAGAGCTTGAGGTTACATGTGGAACCAACCACCCACCGATACAAGGCAATAAACTCAGAAGACGATGCTACTGTTGGCATTGCCCGAGCCGTGAACCTGCAAGTCGGTGGTTGGAGGGGCAAGCTTGACTTCGAGGTAATTCCCCTGGACGACTACGACCTTATCTTAGGTTTGGAATTCTTCGATAGTGCAAAAGCCCTGGTGGATACAAGAACAAAAATGCTCACCTTCATGGATCCTCAATGCCCGTCCATGGTGCCGTTGGTTTCGGGGCTGTCCGAGACCAAGATGATCTCCACGATCCGACTCGTGGATGATGGGCCAAGAGTTGAGAAGCGCATGATGGAGTCACGCACCGAAATACAAAATGTGGAGAAGCCAAAGGTAGAACCTCCTTCTCCAACTCAACAGGGCATGCCAATCCATGTCCTTTTCCCAGAAGTGGCGTACTTGCCGGGCCACATGGAGTCGGCCAAACCAAACAAGGAGTCCATCCCAACGAATGTTGGAGTTCAAGCACCGCATCGTGATCCAGTCAAGAAAAAGAAGACAAAGCGATCGCGGAAGAAGAAGAATTGCCAACACTCGGCCATTCAAACCAAACCCCGAGCTGAGAGCGCCGAGGACGTCGCTCGAATAGGTGGGGGAGAATATCACGGTCCTGAGGTTCCACAGGCGGAAGGACCGTGCAAAAATCAAGATGAACGAGCAGGAAGCCCTGAAGGCCTCCAGAATGTTCTCAAGGGCGGGCGATACCGTAATTATGCCCTATTCTAGAGCTTTCCTGTATTTAATGTCGGTAGATGTTAGATGGGACAATGTAATAATGTCGGTGGTTGATAGATGGAGAGATGTGATCTCGTCCCTTAGATGAAAGAACGATCAACGGTTGTAATGAGAGGCCCTCTAGTATAAGTAGGGATGCTCTCTCCTTCATTTGAATAATCCAAAACATTCTGAAGCAAAGCATTCTCTCCCAGAGCTTCTCTCTCTAAACACTTTCTCTCTCTACGATCCGGGTAGTAAGAGCGGCGATCCGCAAAGAAGGCTTGGCTTAGGCGCTCCAACGATCCAAGGAAGCCTAAGTCGCCGCATGGGTCCGATCCGAATCTATCGCCCCGTGACACAAGTCTTAGCACACGCAATGTCATCATATCACCAGGACATCTTATCGTCCAACGCGTTGCTTCATGGTTGGTTCCTTCCTGGAATGTTGTGGCTTTACGCAGTCTTAAGTGTTTGATGCTTTTCTTCCCCAGCAAGCATGCATACGAATATTCTCAAGTCAATGGTTGATCTGATTCAAACTCTGAGTGGATATCATGACTCAAAAAGAAAAATTCTTATGCACTGATGAATCCATTTAAAAGAAAGGAGGTCGTCGCAAAGAGGGATGTACGAATAATGTGGTAACTGGGATCTCCTAAATTTAAGAGGTAAACATTGTTAGGCCTAAATAAACGAGTAAGAGGGGGGTAGAATTGTTATTTTTTTTTAATCAATCCCAATAAATAGAGTAATGCTAGCATAACCGTCACTGTCATTATTAGGAATGATGGTGGCCTCTCAACCACAATCATCCTACACCAAGAACAGGCAACCCACTGAGTAAGTTAAGGCCATTATTAACTAAGAAAGAAAAAGACCGGCTAAACTGAGAAAGTTTGAAACCAGTTGAGGAAGTTTATCAGTTTCCTCCAAAAAAGCTTGTGGCTGAGCTTTGACCGTCACTCTATCATTTCACGGAGGACGGTCATCTCAGCATTTTCCCAATAATTATTCTCCTTCTACGTGCAAAATGAACCAATAATATAAATATAACATAATTAAAGAGTTTTAGGATAAGAGAAACTTCAAACAAAAATTTATAAAGGTTTAGCATTTGGGAAAATTTACCAAAAAAAATCCTAAACCTATTGTACGACGACCAATTTAGTCCTAAACTTTTCAATTTTTCCAATTTAGTCCTAAACTTTTTTTACAATTTGCCAATGTAATCCTTCTGGCCAATTTTGATAAAAAAAAAAAATCAATGATGTGAGGGTTCAGTTAGTGTCGGCTGTCCTACGTGGCACAATCGGCACTAAGGTGGATGCTTTTTGGAATTCTTTTACTGAATTTTCCTCTTTTTTCTTTCTTTTTTTTTCTCTTTTTTTCCCTTCATTGGATATTTGGTAGGCAGGATCGCCAAGGCCTTGGCAATGGCCAATGACCCTCAACCAAGGCCGGCAATGGCGTTGCGAGCCTTGCCTACCATCTCCTAAGGCCGAGCGACTCGTAGAGGGAACTAGGAAAAAAAATAAAAATGAAAAAAATCATAAAATTGTAAATTTTTTTTTGTAAAAATAACCACTTCAGCACTGGTCATGCCACGTAAGTCAACAATTTTCAATCAAAATTCGCTAGAATGACTACATTGGCAAATCGCCAAAAGTTTTATGACCAAATTAAAAAGTTTTGAACTGAATTGGCCACACAATAGATTTAAGACTTTTTCGACAATTATCTCGACTTTTGTGTACTTCTCTCTTGTAGTTCTAGCTGTCCAAAAAGGCCAAATTTTGCTAGTTCAACCAAGAGCACCAATCTTCCATTGTGGCAAGTGTTGAGCCTACTGCTGCGCAAAACTTGATATCTTACTACAATCACCTCGCTATAGATAAAGTAACTATTGGATGTTCCTATAGTTGTTCTCTTGTATATGTAGCATAGAAGATCCTCTATCTCTCTCTCTCTCTAAACTATAACCACACTTCTAAGTGTTAACAAAAAATCCCTCACACAGTGTCTCTCATCTAGACAAATGTCTACACTCTAAATACAATTTCTCTCGTGTATTTACAAATGGGTTCGTCACTCTTGCTACATCTTAGGAATAACACTTGAATGGGTATTACAATATTACAAAAGAGAAGAATTCCCAGACCTCTCTACAATATTCAAATAGTCTTGTTATTGCCCTTGACAAACTAAAACTTACTTCTGGCTGATTTTTCTCCTATTAATAGAGCTCCAAATTCAAACGTTGCACAAGAATTATGTAGTCATTATATGTCCATCTAACTTTTTTGTTAAAAACAAGGCAAAATTCCTCGAAAAATACGTTCAGAACCTTGTCTGAATCTGGGCTGTCAGGCCTAGAAATCATATACTCGATGATGTCTATTTGCAAAACAAACATGTTTCTGCTGGCAACATGTAATGTCTATGTTTGGTACGTGAAAAGTATAGAGACAAGCATAACATTTAAGTAGTCGACTTCTTCCTTTTTACATCAGTAAGGGTTCCACTCCAGTAATAAACCGGTTGTTCTACTCCTTCCACAGTCTCATGTGCGAGTATGCTCCCCATCCCCCGTTACTTGATATAAAAATTTTCAGTGGCTATCCTGCTTTTGCAGATACTTACACAGGTGGGTTCGTCAGACGCCTTTTGATATCATCAAAGGCTTTATTATGTTGTACTGTCTTTCAACTTTAGCAAAGGCGAGAAAATTTGCAACTTACCAGACAAGTTAGGATTAAAACTTCTAAAATAATTTATTTTTCTAGTGAGGGCGGCCTCGCCCAGGCCAGGGTCGGCCTTGCCGGCGTTGGCCCTCGCCCCGGCAAGGTCGTTTTAAATTTCTGTAATTTTCATATCCTACCAGATCAGAAAGTTATCCTACTATTTATACCTTGGATTTTATATTGCAAATTGCATTCATATTATTTGACCCTACATAAAAAAATAAGTCGAAATGTGTCACCAAACAGGGATAGGAAAATTCATATCGTATCTACCATCACTGTCAAATGCCCACTTTTAATATAAGAAGCTCATTCGGTTGGTAGAAATGCTTTCAATTTTAGTGGGATCTACTAAGTTTACCACAAAAACCTATCAAAATCATGATTAAAATGGATTAAAGTGCATGCAAAATGAAATAATATATTCATGATACGGAAACAAATAAGCTTGGCTCGTACACGCTTACCTAAAATGAAGGAGTACCAGAGCGAGGCCCCCAATGGTCGTCGCTCTTCCTAAGAAACTTCCTATATGATATTAATGACTGACACGTTTGGCCGAAGAATAAAACTTTTAACTACCACTTTCGTAATCTATCGCTCAAGAATCTCTCTCACCTTCTCGTTCATCGCGTTCTTCCATTGTTGCTTCAAAGACCAGAAAGCTCCTCTTCCTTCTTCCCTCTGCAAAGGACCCACAATAAAAAGCGGAGGAAAGCGTCCTCTGCGAATCTCGGGACGCAGGTTTCAGTCCTTCGAAGCATCCTTGCGATCCATCAGAGCTTTGGGATTTTCTAAGCTTGTTCGGTCTGCGCAGAGAGAAAGAACGAGAAATGGTTAATATCACAGATGCTGCTGTGGGAACAGCATTCAGCGAGCTGTTCGCGCTCGTTAAGCACCTAG
The DNA here is from genome assembly GCA_001662345.2 of Metrosideros polymorpha var. glaberrima. Lineage (NCBI taxonomy): Eukaryota > Viridiplantae > Streptophyta > Magnoliopsida > Myrtales > Myrtaceae > Metrosideros > Metrosideros polymorpha. The sequence continues at coordinate 10,954,632 of BCNH02000009.1, forward strand.
CGAAAACCGTTAGAGCGTTTCATCCCCAGCTCGAGAAGATCGACAAGACCTTGACAGATATAGAGCCAATCATCAAGGACATCGACAAGTACAACAGTCGGCTGAACCGTAGCCCAGAAGAGATGGCTCCGGTCAAGGACCTATTAAAGGAAGGCCAAGGACTGGTCGAGAAGTGCAAGAAGATCCACACGCTCAACCTGTGCACGAAGTATACGCACTCGAAAAAGCTGACCGGCTTCAACGCGGCAGTCGTGGAAAAGGTCCAGCTTTGCATGGCGCTGCTGATTGCGAGGGACGAAAAGGAAGCATTGGGGGACGTGAAGGAGATTGGGGGAGACGTGAAGGAGGTCAAGGAGTTGTTAGCGAAGGGCGGGGTCTTCCAGAGCGGGCCGGAGGCTTTGGGCGACCTTGCCGTCCCTGCGGCGCCCGATTTCATTGTCGGGTCGGAGGTGGAGGCGTCCCTGAGCAAGCTCAAGGAGCAGTTGCTCAAGGAGGGAGCGTCTGTGATTGTCGTGACCGCGCCGGGTGGGTGCGGGAAGACCACTTTGCTTAGGAAATTGTGTCATGAAGTGGCAATTGAAGGTATGTGTGATTAGTACTTTAATTGATCCGGAACTAAAAAAAGTAGGGATGAATTTATTGAGTTGATCCTTTCTAATCATGGTAAAATTATCAAAAAGAAAATCCTAGACATATTATATGAATGCTAATTCAGTCATAAATTTTTCAAATTTGTCAATTTAGTTTAAACCTTTTGATAAATTGTCAATATAGTCATTTCGGTCAATTTTAGTTAGAAATTGTTGACATGAACACCGGCTGTCTTACGTGGTACGGCCCGCACTGACATAGACACGTTTTGCATTTTTTTGAATTTTTTTCTTTTCTTTCTTTCATTTCCCTTTTCTTTTTTCCTTCTAAGACCGGTGAGGGTTGCCGGCTGACCACAGGTGAGGTCGCCGACCCTCACTGGACTTAGAAGGAAAAAAAGGAAAAAGAAAGAAAAAGTAAAAAAATTATATAAAATCAGAAAATTATAAAAAAAATTATAAAAATTGTCCACATCAACGCTGGCCGTGCTGTGTAAGACAGTTGGCGTCCACATCAGAAATTTTAGACCAAAATTGGCCAATAGGACTATGTTGGCAAATTGTAAAAAAATTTAAAACCTAATTGGCAAAATTGAATTTGACAAAAAAAAAAAGGTAAAATTGAAAATTTTAAGACATAATTAATATCCGTACAATAGATTTAGGACTTTTTTGGTAATTATCCCTTCATTTATGTGTACGGGAGCTGTTGCCTGAACGATGTTCCTCTTTTGGACATATTTGAATGATTGAATCCCATTACATGTTCTCTGTGCCAAGCAATTCAGTCTGCGGTAGATGTGAATGCTAGCACAAAGAATTGATTGGGTATTATGCGGATGGATGTTTCATCAAGAAGAATGTTTTTCTCATCATTCCATGTAGGCAAATTTAAGGACAAAATCATGTTCGTCCCCGTCTCGAAGAAGCCCAACCTGACAGACGTTGTCCGGAAAATGTATCAACATGATCGTGCCGAGGTACCCGAGATTAAATCAGAAGACAGTGCAGTTCATTGCTTGCAGCAACTGCTCAAGAAAATAGGACAAGATCCTGTGTTGCTTGTGCTGGACGATGTCTGGAAAGAATCGGAATCCATCGTCGACAAATTTGTCTGCGACGATATCAAAGATTACAAGATTGTGGTGACATCAAGATACGAGTTTCCTCGTTTTCGTCCTGTGCATCACCTGAAGCCACTGACTCATGAAGAAGCCGCGGAACTTTTCCGTCGTTGTGTTACTGTTGATGACAGAAGCATGGGTGTACCAGATACTACGCTCTCGAATGAGGTATACTCTTGCTTGCGTGCATCAATTATAGGACTTCTTATAGTCATCGAAGCTCCGGGTTAATTTTTTCTCTAAAGAACATGTTTAATAAAATCAAACCTGCCTATCCTTACTTTCATCTCTCTTTCATCAAAGAGAGGCCTTGCTTCGTACTAATCGTGATTCCTATCAAATTCCAATAATTGCTTCTGTCCTCTCTATTTTTCCCCGTGGCAGATGGTGGAACACTGTAAGCGGTTGCCATTGGTTATTAAAGTCGTTGCCAAGTCGCTCCGGGGAAGGGATTATGCATTCTGGAAAAGAAAGCTTCTTGAACTGTCTGAAGGTCATTCCCTTCTTGATTTGGAGAAAGAAATTCTAGCTTGCCTCAAAAAGAGCTTGGAAGACTTGGATGGTGACCCTGCAATCAAGGAACGTTTCATGGACCTTGGCTCGTTTCCGGAGGATTGCAAGATCCCCGCCACTGCCCTTATTGATATGTGGGTGGAGTTGTACAAGCTAGATTTTGATGGCGTGCGTGCCATTACTGACCTCCATGAACTCGTTTCTAGGAACCTAGTTGATCTCGTAGTCACCAGGTATGGCTTTGAAGTTCGTTTTGTTCTCTCATTCCAACTTTTCTAGTTTTCCATTGGTCTAAAAGTAGCTCATCGTATTCTAGTTGGCATCTGATTAGTTTTACTTAGGCAAAAGGACACTAAAAGTGCCAAAACTCGTGTATAGCCCTCACTTTAGTACCAAATTTTTTTTTCAAATCACTTAAGTCCCAACTTTTTTTTTAAAAACGATCACTTAAGTGCCAATTTCGATCTGCTTGGCTGAAAATCTGACGTGACCTTTTTTCATTATTAATATCTTAAGCCGATGTGGCTCGTCGGCGCTGGCGTGCCGCTGACATGGCAATTTTAAATAATATTTTAATTTTCCTTTTTATCCTTTTTCCCTTTTTTTTTTCTTCTTCTTCCTCTCTCTAGCTAGTTGGTGGCTAGGGAGGAAGAAGAAGAAAAAAATGCTACATATAAGTGACATATCACTTAAAAAAATAAAAGAAATTAAAATATCATGTCGCCTAAAAAATTAATTAAAAATGCAACGTATTTTTTTTGTCGGAATCTCTTACTGTTGACATTTAAGTGATCGTTTTTTCTCCAATTTGGCACTTAAATGAGTCGGCGAAAAGTTTTGGCACTAAAGTGATTTCTGTACATAAGTTTTGGTAATTCTGTTATTCTTTTACCATTTTTCCTTATACATGACGGTTACAATGCGTTTGTGAAATCGACAAAGACATGATGAGATCTTTCCACCGAGATTGAGAAAGTGATTGATGCCATTTGATGACCCATAACTAAGACAAACAATATTGTTCCTTTAAAAATGGGCATTCTAGTTGTTTGGAACCCACGCCACCTGACCTTCAGCTGTAGAGTGTTCCGCATTGTAAAGGTCAAATGATTTATACAGAGTCCGGGAAAGGACATTTGTAACTCCTGACTTGGTTTCTTAAAAGTGTGTCTTCATGTCCTATAGAACTGATATAATCAAATGCCTGGCACTAGATTTTAGCACAAGAAACTCGAGCGTAATGCTGATCCAAGTGTTTGATTGCATACATACAGGAGAGTTTCAAGTGACGACAACGAATCTTACAGCAGCCTCTATGCTCAGCAGCACGATCTGCTCAGAGAGCTGGCTATGATGGAGTGCAACGAGGGGGAAATAGAGAAGAGAGAGAGACTCATTCTAGAGTTGCATGGAAATAAATTTCCCGACTGGTGGAGCGAGCAAAAGCAACAGCCTCTCGGTGCTCGTCTGTTGTCCATCTCCACAGGTTAGTAACTCTCTCTCTCTCTCTCTCTCTCTCTCTCTCTCTTAAAGACCTCTAGGGAAAAATTCAACTGATTGGTAGTCTGTTACCTTTTAACCTTCTGCAAATATATTGCAGATAGAACATTCTCAACACCTTGGCCAAATCTTGAATTGCCTAAAGTTGAGGCTCTTGTCTTGAACTTCCACAACGACATGCAATCCAAAACTTATGCTTTGCCTGAATTCGTTGAGAAAGCAGATAAGCTGAAGGCCCTGATAGTAACAAACCGCAGTTTCTTTCTGGCTGAGCTGGGCAATATCCATGTCATTGGGTCTAATTTAAGGAGGATCAGGCTCCAACGCATCACGGTTCCTTTCCTAAGCATGGAAAACCTACGCTTGCACAGTCTAAAAAAGATATCATTTTTCATGTGTGATATCAGTCAGGCTTCGACGTTGAACAACCCCAAAATCTCTAATGCAATGCCCAACTTAGAGGAGCTTGACATTGACTATTGCGACAATCTTGTGACATTACCGGATGACATCTGTCAAATAAAGCCTTTGAGGAAGCTTAGCATCACAAATTGCCATCGTTTCTCTGCTCTCCCGGAACAAATTGGGGAATCGACATCCTCGAAGTGGTCAGGCTTAATTCCTGCATAACCTTTTCGCGATTACCAGACTCGATTAGAAGCCTCCACAAGGTAAGATTTCTCGATATATCTGATTGCTTGAGTCTGAGTGCCTTGCCTCATCAAATCGGGCAAATGGTTAATCTCAACGGGATAAACATGAGAGGATGTCTAAAGTTATCTGAGTTGCCAAAGTCGATCGTAAATTTGAGGAACTTAAGAAAGGTGCTCTGTGAGAAAGAAAAAGCGGTCCTGTGGGGGCCTCTTAAGAACACTCTCTCTAGCTTGGAGATAAATCTATTCGAAGAAGAAGCGAGCTTGGATTGGCTACGTGATGTGTGAACTTTTTATCGAATATCGGACGTTGTTTTTGAACTTTATAATATAGATGTGGATTGTGGACCGACCAATTATATTATTTTAATATTTTTAAGTCAGAAATTCTTTTTTCCTTATAAATTTTTTATCTCTTCCTTTCTTCTTCCTCCTCCTTCTACCACCAATAACGCCGCTGCAAACCATAACCATCGCGTCCCTACCATCCCTCGCGGCGCCTTACTTCAGCATCGCCTTTTCCCTCTCTCTCTGACCACAAGATTCTTTCCATCTCTTGAACCTGAGGTGCGAACTCAGATCTGAGCCGCTGCAACCTCATATTTGAGGTCGTGGCGGCCTAAAATCGTAGGTTGCCAACTTGAATATGAGGTTACGCGCCTCAGACCTATTGAGAGAGGGGTGTGCTTGCAATGTCATTTAAGCGAAGCTTCTGGGAGTGTTCGTGCTCGGCCTTGGTATGGTGGTGGCTGTCTGAGTGGCGCAGCGGCGGACAATCATTGCCGGTGGTGGTGTTGCGTTTCTTTTCGTGAGGATTTTGGAGGGGGAGAAGGGATGCCAGGTGGAAGACGCGGTATATTTTCTCGTAAGCGGCAAGTTTTAATGGCATAATGTCAACGTCAACGGATGGGGTCAAATGTTTAAGGGAAAAAAATTAATTTAATCAATTTTCAAAAGCATCTATTAATATGTAAAAAAGAAAAGAAAAGTTTAGAGACGATATCATTTAAAAAAAATACAATGACCACTGTATTGTTACTTGTGATTATAAAGCATTTTCCCAGAGACTCGAGAGATTGAGTTTCCCAATTAGGTATGGCCTAAGGATACGAATGTGAACATGTGTAAAACATTGTTTCTTTTTTCATTCTCATTTCTCTCCTTTGGCTCTTTAATATAATCTATCTTACTTTTTTCAAGCATGTATAGATTGATTTTTACGTTTAACTTTTTACTTATTCTAAAAGTTTGTTTGAAGTGGTTTTTATTTTTGACTTTTGATTTTCTTTTTCAAATCTTGTGACACATGTGTCGGGGCTAACAATGTAACCTAGAGAGGGAGTGATTAGGTTGTATTGAAAACTTTTTGCTTTTCTTATTGAATATGATGATGTAGTTAAAGATTAGGTCAAGCAGATCTTTCAGATGATGTATGCACAATGAGCACTAGCAAGCGTGACCAACAAGAGAAACAGGAGCACACACGAGATTTATAGCGATTCGACTTATAATCAAGCTTACATCCACTGTCGAGACTAACAGCCGCAAGACAAGCTAGACTGCACTAGAGATTTGCTTAACAAATTACAAATAGCAAGTGCTGATCCTTTACACTTGATAGATCATACTATTAGGATTCAGCCACTGCACTCTTGTTACAACCTAAATTTTGAAAAACTTAGGTTAATGGATTACTAAGTTAATTAATTGAATTAACTAATCTAATTCGAGTTCTTCCAAACTCTACCAAATCGCAACTTAGGTCTATGTTTTTAAACATGCAAATTTGTTTAAATTGGAGCTGTCACTAATCAGTTTCTTAGTAGGTCAATTAGACACATAAATAAAACATTAGGGAGATAATAATTTATTTCTACGAACCAGAGATTTCTAAGTCCTGGGACTTGATTATGCTAGATAATTATCTAACACCATTTCGGTACCGTTTTCATCTCATGAAAAATATTTGGCATGCAACTTGGATTATTTTTCGACTAAAATCCTATCATGTGAAAATGATCATGCGGGTACGCAAACAATAAAAAATAAGCACCCAATAAATCAAAGCAATAAATAAATTGCAAAGAGGGGACGATGACGTACCTGGACGCCGTAGCCTAATCCATAACGCTTATTTCCAAAGCGTAAGACTTAGACTCATGTAATTATTTTTTGGAGTTTTCACTTATTTAATGAAATGCAATAAATGCAACTTTATACTAAAATGCAATGCAATATGAAATGCATTAAATTAAATGACTTGAATCTAATGACGTATGAATGAAATGTCACACATTATGGTCCTAAACTTACCTTCACTAAATGACTGGTAAAATGTATGCAAATATATTAAACGATACACATTTAATTAAATAAACCCTAACATTCAAATTAAATTAATGAATGGACTTAAACATGTTACTACATGAATGCACCTAGTCATGAAACTAAATGATCCTAGACATGGTACTAAAATGAACCTAGACTAAATGACGTACCAAATACATGACATGCACATGAATATTTATTTTTGATATATTTTTTAATGATTTTCGGAATTAAAAATGCATGGAATTTAAACTATCCTAAATGAAGATTATCTTTAATATTTAGGAATTAATTAGAATTAGATTCCAAAAATATTTTAGAAAATATTATCTAAGTCTAATGAATTTTAAGAATGGATTATTATTTAAAATGATGTAATGCAATCTACATGCAATCTTATTGAAAATGAAACTAATCCTATGAGATAACGTTTTTAAGAAACATTATCTTACTAAATATGCATGATATATAATGAGATGAGATTTCTAAAATACCATATCTTACTAAAATGATTTTAAAGATAGGCTTTCTTGAAAAATCTACCTTTCTAATAATTTCCATTTAAAATTAATTTCGAATTTTGCTTCAACTTTAGGAAAAATTTATCCGAAATTAATTAAATTAATTTAAAAGAATTGACTTAAAATCGAAAAAAACAAATCTATAATATCATAGATGGCCTTTCAATTTCCATGTTTACTAGGGAGTATCTCAATATCGAGATATGTCATCGATGTCACATGTTGTCAGTTTCTTAATTAAGGATAAAAATCATTAATTATTTTTAATTTAATTTTTCAAAAAAATTTCCCAAAAAGATAAGAATCGCAAGATATTCTGAAAATAGCTCGAAATCAACATTAGGGATCACATAATATGAGATTAGGCAACAATATCTAAAAAAATATCAAAGAAAGATTTGATACTTGCCTAATTCGGATGAGGAAATATTGACTTTCCTTCTTTGGAGTCGCGAACCATGAGCTAGGGCCGGCCACTGAGGAACCACCAGCCACGATCGAGCTTCTGGGGGGCCGATGGGACACCAGGGAAGCAGCAAACGGCGGCTGGACGGCGATGGAACTCGGACTCCCTATTGGGCAATTCGTCGAACACCTTGTGGGCGTTCAGTTCAGGGACCTTCGCGGCTTCATCTTTGACTGGGTTTTGATTAGGGACACACCTGGGACTTCAAGGAACGCCACTAGATGCCTAGGAGTGTTTGTTGTCGATCGGAGTGGGGCGAACAGCAGCAATCAGGGGTTAGCCATTGTTTTTGGTCTAAAAACAAGGTCTCCAACTAGCCTTCTTCTTCAGTTGATCCCAGTGCGATTGAGGCTCTTCGGGATAATTGGCTTTGAGACCTTGAAACTAGGTCGCAAGGGCTTCGCTCTGACTACTTATGGGTCTCGAGGGGTGGCTGGAGCTGACGAGAAATCACCTCGTAAGGTGGCCTAATGAACTGGAAACTGCTTTATTTTTTTGGGTTTCGGGCACGAGGTTGGTCGACGGGCACTCTTCTTCGCCTTGGTTCTCCGTGTCTGTGGCCCTTCAGGATGATCTTCTTGGATTTTATGCGAACTAAGATACACGTAGTTCACTCTTGAAGGTCGGTAGACACCAGAGGGCCGCTGACGAGGGCGGCATCACCGTGAGGAAAGGGCTTAGTCGAAGGGTGCTTGGCTGAGTCCTCTCTCTCTCTCTCTGTGCCTCGAATTTTTATGATAATCACGTCCCCCCTTATTCAAAGGTATAACGGGGTATATATAAACGAGCTCAAGGGTTTTCTCAGTTTTTGGGTATTTACGGTTTGGTCCCCAAACTTTCTAATATTTGCAAATTAGCCTCAAAGCTCATTTTTCTTTTCAATTTGGACCATATATGGTTTGGCTAGCCCATTTAGTGGGCTTGGTTGAGCTCAGCCCCCTTGTGGACTCCTATTTCTCTTGCGGGCTTAATTTTAGCCTTTTTCTAATTATTTATGGACTTTTAATTACTAAAAAGGCCTTTTTCCCAATTAATAATTTAAGCGGGCTGAATTAGGCTCTCATCTGGTCCGAAACTTGTCTAAAACTCGATAGCCCACCTCCATAGCCTTGGCTTAATTTTTTATAATTTTTTGCCCGTTCTGCACGTCCTTGTTTGGTTCAATTTTGCCTTCGGTTCAATTTTTAATGGGAAAATGCATGATTTAATTATGCTGAAAATTAAAGGAAAATGCTCCTAAGTCTAAATGCAAACTAAATGTAATCAAATTAAATATTTTTGGTAGGAGATGGGGTCGGTCCCTATTTTTTCGTGCAATTTAATAAATTTTAAATAAAAACTAAATGAAAGTCAAAATTTAGCTGTCAACAACTCTCACATACACTTATTCTCTTGCAAACTCTCTCTATGCAAAGATTAATGGAGAGAAGATCTTTCTTGAAAAATAGAAAACAATATCAATAGGGAGAGCAGCTAAAGCAAATATTTCAATTTGGTGTATGAAACTCTAACTTAAGCATCGTGGACGGCCTTCTCTTTTATAAACATCCTCAATCTTCCCATTGCAGATACTTAGAGAGTCTTCTAGTCGCTAGAGATCTGTTGGTCTTGTTGTCCTAAGAGAAAGCTGCCCATATAACTTCTTTTCCTGAACATTTGCAGGTTTCCAAAATTAGGTACTGCGACTACTATTCCTACACTAACTGCTTCTGACACTGTTGCCAGTTATGTAATATCCGTTTCTCGATATTCTTCCCGAACTTTCGTTGTGCAGCTCCATCCTTCAACTGCTATAATCTACAAACATTTTCACATGATGTTCATCAAACATTACTAACCACGTCCTGCTACAGCTCTAATACAAATATCGGCTTCAGCTAATCTTTATGTTCGTTGGTGTTGTTTCCATTTACTGCCAAGGGACACCTCGTGATTCTTTACCCAATGGATTACATCATGGATATCGCCTGTTCCACAAAGATCATCTCAAACATCTGCATCCATAAGATTAGATAATATTCTAGGAATAGTTTGGGAATCATCAAAACTACTTTTGGAATGTTTCTTCAACAATCTCTCCTTTTTTTATGATGACAAAACTATCCCGTAGATGCGATAGTTAGAGTTTGATAAACGATTTGTAGTAAAGTAAAAGATCTGCAGTAGTGATAATTTTCCAGTCAAAAAAGACACTTTGCAGTTTATACAATCTTTTATGAATAGCATACAGTATGTGTTTCATGATGTTTGAGATACTAACACAATTGATATGATCAAGGAATTTTTAAAGCATAAGCATTGAGAGACAACATGTTATAGTTTAAAACATGTTATCTTAAAGATTATCTCTCAAACAAACTCCCCTTGTTTTGATGCTCACGGAAGATTAACTGTAATAATATCACATTATTGCGTCCTTTCTCCCCCTTTTTGTTATCAACAAAAAGATAAAGACAAAATAAGCGTAGTAAATTGAATAATAACAGGAGAAGCAAAAGAGAACTTCATTGCTAGGCTTGAAAAGACTACACAAAACAGGAGCGAAAATAAAACAGGCACATAAGAAATGAAAACATCATGTGGTGCGTGTGCGTTTTCGCGACGGTGCAGGGGAGGCTGGCTTAGGAATATCAGGAGTTGGCTGCATGGGGTTGTAGCATTGAAGGCTGAGGATGGTACACTCCAGCTTTACCAGATAGTGGGTCATGGCCGCGAGGGTGGTCTTGATTTCACAAACATCAATTTGAAGTTGGGCAAGCATAGAAGCAAAAACAACAAGAACTTCGATCAGTGAAGATGATCTTTCAGGTCTAGGCAGTCGATGAGGAAGCCTCTGCACAGGTGCTTTTCCTTTTCCAATTATGCTAGTTCAGCCACTTTTTCCTTCAAAACACTTTGACTCTTTCATCATCTCCTTGACCAATCAGGATAACTTCGTCCCTTTGATTGATCCATCCATTGGTCGTTATCTTCAGCATCATCTTCTCCAGCGTCTTCTTCCCGATCTCTATGTTGACCAAACTCTAGGAAGCAACATCCATGAAGTTGATGTTCTTATGGCAACAGATGAGAGTGATGAGCACGCTATACGGGACAGTACATGGGGATGAAGATCATGTGCGCCAAGGAGAAATCCTTGAACTTGGTGAGGATAGCCCAAATAACTCTTGCTTCATAACGAGAGATTGTTCATAGAGGACGATTTTGGGCACAGGCAGAGAATTACAATCTTTTGGACAAAGTTTGCTTTTAAAGGCAGCATGTTCAAAGGAACAATTTCATGAGATCCCCTTTTAAAATTGGGAGTTTCCAAAATAAAGCTATAGGCAACATATGGCTCAACAAGAATTTTCTTAAACACATTATACTCAGCTTGGATGATGTTAGACAGTTCATCTAGAGAAATTGTGAAATGTTTTCTTGCATACGTGAAGGTGAAAGAGTCACGATTTTGAAAATGCAGGTTTGAGTAAAACAGGATGAACTTCCTCTTGTAGAGAGCAAAAAAAAAAAATTAGCTTAAGATCATCAAGGATTTCAAAGAGGAAAATTCCATGGACATCAAGGTAATAAAAAAATCAACATACCGATGTGGTATGGGGCTACAGTTTGAAAAAGATTCAAAGGCTTCCTTGTGGTCTTGGCTTAAAAATATATTAGAATCAAAGGAGGGGTCGAGTTCAAAGCTTTCGGTAGGTTTGAATAATGAAATACTCGGTCATCATCGTCCTCTCGACGTTGATATCCTGAAGATTCTTCAGCCTCCGTTTTCTCTGGGGCCGTCTCTGGTAGGACTTCAACGTCGCGTTGATCAGTTGGCATATGAGGAGAAATGGTTGTTTCCAATTCGTGTTTCTGGAAGAGTTCCTTGCCAACATCCTCATCCTCTTCAGTTGAGGATTTCTTAGGGGATTTATCTTTTGCTTCAAGTGGCAGAAGAGATTCGCTTACTTATACAGCAGGTGGCACAGGTAGTGATGGTGCTGGAAGGTTTGAGGAAATTGATCCCATAGGCAAGAGATTTGGATCAACAGTCATTATGAGCTTTTGAAGATCTTTGGTGAAAATGACACGTTTGTCCTGAGGGATCTTGCTTATGACATTGGGATCAAGCAGTTGCAGCGGTAGAATTTCTTAAGCCACTATGATCCCCTTTTCCTACTGTTTGCGAGACTCGGGAGTCTTTGCTGTTACTTCCGTAGAGGATGGAAGGGTCGTGCATGCTGTTGCAGATTCTCCGCCCTTTTGAGATATAGGCAAGCTTTGACTTAGTGTTTCGTCCACTGAACCTTCATGCTGTCCATTAAGATCTATCTTAGTGATTTCTTTTGGTGCCTGAGAGGCCATTGCGGAAGCTCTTGTGGATTTTTGAGTGGCTTTCTTTTGAGGTTTGGGAGCCATTGAGTGTATGGAATGTGTGAGAGAAAATGAATGCAAGATTAAGAGATTAAGAAGGCAAGAGGAAGAATGGTTACCTTTGAAGAACCATCAAGTACACGATCTCCGTATAAATAGGAGGTAACCTCCCGTGAGGAAGAGTTAGTTGTTACCACAATAAAGGTAACATTTTATCCAAATATTTTAAAAAAATTGAAAATTTACTCCATATAAGATGAGCATAAATATCGAGTTACAACGGTAACAATAAAACAGAGCAGGTAGGTACGATTTTGACATGTTAGACTGTTAGTAAATGTACAATAATGGTAATACTTTTTGAATTGTAATGCGTACCTGATCTTTGCAATTCATCCAATTTTTCTCCAATTGTTTATGTTTTTTAGGGCTAAAGAGTAAACATTACTTGGTTTGCATAAAGATCTTTACTCAAAGGGATTGCAGATCCCTAGCTCGTTGCTCATATGTTCGAAAGCTTGTCAATCCAGCGGCTTTGTAAAGATATCCGTAAGTTGATGTTTCGATTCAATAAAAGATATGCAAATATCTCCATTGCCTACATGATTTCTAATAGAACTATGCTTTACCTTAATGTGTTTAGCACGAGAATGTAAGATAGGGTTCTTGATTAGATTAATGGCAATGGTGCTATCACACAAGATGAGAATATCTGATCTTTCTTTCCCAAAGTCACTTAGTTGTTGTTTCATCCAAATGAGTTAGGCACAGCAACTACCAAGTGCTATGAACTCAGCCTCAGTGATTGAAAGAGCAATTAAATTTTGTTTATTTGAGAAACAAGAGACCAACATACTACCCATTAATTGACACATACATGATGTACTTCTTCTGTCGATCTTACATCTAGCGAAATCAGCATCTGAGTATCCCATTAATGTGAAATATGAGTTCTTAGGATACCAAAGACCTAGCTTAGGGTATGTTCCAACATACCTTATGATCCTCTTTACAATAGTCAAATGTGATACTCCAAATAGGATGTCGGATCTAGATGCTATCAAGTAAAGTAGTAAACCGATTATGCTTCTATATAGCTTAGAATCAACAAGCTTACCTTTTTCATCCTTGTTAAGATTGATGGTTGAAAACATTGGCGTTTCGGTCTTTTTGCAGTTTTCTAAGCCAAACTTTTTCAGCAGCTCTTTGGCATATTTTTCTTAATGTATGAAAGTGTCAGCTTTTGTTTGTTTGACTTGGAGACCAAAGATGAAGTTGAGTTCTCCAATTAAGCTCATCTCGAATTCTCTTTTCATGATCTCATCGAACTCCTTGCATAAGATCTCGTTAGTGGAACCAAAGATTATGGCATCTACATAAATCTGGAGAAGAAGCAGATCCTTACCATTTTTCTTGATAAGAAGAGTTGTGTCCACATTACCTTTCTCGAAATTGTGTTCTATCAAGAATGAACTCAATCTTTCATATCAGGCTCAAGGTGCTTGGTTCAGACCGTTCGCCTTCTTCAGGTGATAAACATCATCGGCTCGATTTGAATTTCAAAACCTATTGGTTACTCTACAAAGACTTTTTATTTAATGTAACAATTGAGAAAATAACTTTTCACATCCATTTGATAAAGTATGAAATCATAGTAACATGCATAAGCGAGGGATAATCGTATAGCTTCTAATCTAGCAACAGGATCATAAGTTTCATTATAATCTATATCTTCCTCCTGGCAATAACCCTTTGCAACTAACATTGCCTTGTTGCGGATAACATTGCACTCCTTTTTTCTCATCTCTAAATTCATGTTTATAGATTCTTCAACTCCCTGCGATTCTCTATTGAACACACGGTAAGCATTACTAGTAGTTGAGTATCCAAGAAAAATACCTTCGTTTGCTCTTACGTCAAACTTTCCAGCGTTGTCATTTGGATTTTTTAGTATGAAGCATTTGCATCCAAACACGTGGAAGTATGTTTTGTGATGAAAAGGATATTGTTTGACATTTGACTATTCTTGGTACTCTGCAACAAAATAGGGTTGCTGAGAGGAGGAATAGCACCCTATTGAAAATAGTTATGTTTATGATGGCACAGGCTAATTTACTTATCTCATACTCGGGAGATGCGTTATTGACTGTTGCTTTTATACTTAACCGTGTGCCCTCTAAGTTAGTCACTTCCGCTCCTTATGAATTTTGGATTGGTAGAAAACCAGATTTAAGCAATCTACGATCTTAGGTGTGTGTAGCATATGTTTATGATTCTTTCCATAAATATGGAAAATAAGGTCATAGAGGGAAGAAATGTATCTTCATTAGATACTCTTAACACTTCGAATGGTATGTGTTCATAAGCCATAAGCTTATGGAAATGTGACTGAAATGAACTCACGAGATGTCACGTTCTTAGAGAATGATTTTCCTAGTAGAGGTGAGATTAATAAGATTTTCCAATTACATGACCTAGTGGGAGTGTCACATTGCCTAATGAAGTGAATTCACAATGTGTTCAGTTACATAAAAGTAATTGTATCAGCATTCCCCACCGTCATTTTGAGATTGAAGGGGAAGCATTTATGATTGCTCCAAAAGACGATGCAGAGCCTAAGATAGTTGAGGAGGCTCTCTCATCTTCTAACAAGGAATATTGGAGAAAAGCTTTGGAAGATTAAATGGAGTCTATGAGAGCAAACTATGTCTGGGACTTAGTTGATCTACCACCCGAACGCAAGCCTATTGGAAATAAATGGATTTTCAAAATCAAGCGTAGAGCAGATGGATCTATAGAAAAGTATAAGGCTCGCCTTGTGACAAAAGGCTATACTCTACAAGAGGGTATAAACTATGTGGAAACATTTTCACCAGCTGTAAGGTTTGCCTCCATACGCTTTATCCTAGCTATTGTCGTAAATTTAGACGTAGAATTACATCAAATAGATATAAAGACAGCATTTCTCATTGGAGAACTAGATGAGGAAATTTATATGAAACAACCGATAGGTTTCATAGCTAAAAGTTAGGAGCACAAAGTTTGTAAGCTTCATCATTTAATATATAGCCTTAAGCAATCATCTAGATAGTGGTACTTTCGTTTTCATCGAGCCATAACTTCTTTTGGGTTTACGTAATTGAAAAAGATCACTATGTGTATGTCAAATGGTCTGAGGATAAATTTGTGAGTTTATCACTTTATGTGGATGATATTCTATTAGTTGGGAATGATAAAGGTTTGATTATCACCATAAAATAATGGTTGTCCTCTCATTTTGAAATGAATAACATGGGAGAAGCTACTTATATATTGAGAGTTAAGATCAAAAGAGATCGTTGAAGGAAACTTCTTGCTCTGTCACAAAAAATGTGATATTATAAATATTCTTGAACGCTTCAATATGCAGCATTGTAATCCCATTGATACCCCTATCATAAAAGGTAAAGGTCTGAGTTCTAAGATGTGTCCTAAGACTCCAAAAGAAAATAAAGAAATGGAAACTGTTCCTTCCTCTAGTGCAGTTGGAAGTTTGATGTATGCTATGATGTGTACTCGATCCGACATATATTATGTCGTGGGGTTAGTTAGTCGATACTAATCAAATCTTGGTCAAGCACACTGTAAAGCAGTGAAGAGGAACTTGAGATACTTGAAAAACACTATGGACTATCGACTTTGTTTTCAATGGAATGATTTATGCTTATTAGGTTACTTAGATGCTAATTGGGGATGAGACTTAGATTAGCATAAATCGACAAATGGGTATGCGTTCTTGCTTCATGAAGGTGCAATTTCTTGGAGTAGCAAGACAATGACATGCATAGCTCTATCTACGATAGAGGCTCTTACATGCTCTACTGCAGTGCAAGAAGCAGTATGGCTAAAACGTTTCTTGAAAAATTTAGCTATTGTCACTGACATTTCAAGACCAGTGATAGTTTATTGTGATAGTCAAGCAACCATTGCCTATGTGAAAGATCCTAAATATCATGGTAGGATGAAGCACATTGACATAAAGAATAACTTTATTAGAGATATAATAGTGCAAAAGGAAGTGGTCCTACAATATATTTCTACCAACATGATGGTTGCTGATCCATTCACTAAGACTGTTTCTAGAGACGTGTTCTTGACCCACAAGGTATCTCTAGGGTTGCGTAGAATATGATATGTAATATTGTTGAGGATCATTACATTGTGTATATGTACGTATAAGAATTGTACATATATATGTATTGATGTTTTTATAAATCAATACTATTTGTTATGAGACTAGCACAAACACACACATATATTGTCGAAAGGTATGTCACCAGGCAATGATTGGCTCACTCACACAAGCAATCACCTCAAGCGCTATAGTAAGCGAATTGAGATGAGACGGTATGTACTATAAATGCTGGAAGAGCAAAATTATTACATAATATATATTTACGTCGCCTTGATTAGGATCAAGATGAGGTCTGTAATTTATATATGATAAGACCGAACATGATAGTTCTACAATCATGTATGCCTGATGGAAGCTAGATGTGGGTACTTAATTGGGCGTTGTAAAAAGCAAGCATATATAGCACTCGGGCTAAACATATGTACCTGAGGAGCATGTGACTATGTTTATGCTAAGACCCGTATAGTGATATGCTTAATAAAGGGAAAAGGACAGCGCGAGTGCCAAAGCTTGGCACAGGTGGACACTTTAGTGCCAAAATTTTCACAAGAGACACTTAAGTGCCAAAATCGGAGAAAAAATGAACATTTAAGTGCTAATGACGAGAAATTACGGCTAGGCTCGTTGGAATTGGCACTTAAGTGTTCTACTTAAAAAAAAAAGGCACTTAAGTGTACCTTTTGAAACAAGATCCATTTCAAGCTCTTATTTGAGATGATTTGGCCACTTCATGCCCTTATTTGAAACAAGGTCCACTTTAGACCCTCATTTTAGAAAAGGGAAAATTTTAAATAAAGGCATGAAGTGTCCTAATTTTCTCAATTAAGGGCCTGACCTAAGGGCATTTTTATCTTTTTACTTTTTGATAAAATAAAATAAATAAAATATTTAAAAAAACACAAAAAAGGAAAAAGAAAAGAAAAGGAAGGGGGCTACTACCCTTGCCACTGCCGCCCTCGTCACCAAAATATGCCGATGGAGGCTTGGCTAGGGTCAGTAGGGGTTGCTAGGCCTCGAAGAGGACCGGTGACTCTCGCCGACCACAAGCAAAGGTCATGGCTCTCCGCCTAAAGCTGGGTGAGGGTCGACGAACCTTGCCGAAGCTAGGGCAGGGGCTGGCGAGCCTCACCGAGAGCCACCGTGGCGAGCCTCACCGAGAGCCACCCAGCTCTGGGTGGAATAGGCGAGGGTCACCGGGCCCTTGCCTATGGTCGACGAGGGTCGCCAGCCCTTGCCGAGGCCTAACGACCCTAGCCCAGCCCTCATCGGCCCTTTCTGGCGATGGGGGCGGCAGCAACAAGGGCAGCAACCCTTACCCTTCCTCAAGACGAAAATGCTCTTGAGGTCAAGCCTTTATTTGAGACTATTTGGCAACTTCAAGCCCTTATTTGAGAAAATTAAGGCACTCTAGGCCCTTATTTGAAATAAAGTCCACTTCAAGCCCTTAATTGAGAAAAATAATGGCACTTTAGGCCCTTAGTTGAAATTTTTCCTTAAGAAAATGATAGCACTTCAAGCCCTTATTGGAAATTTCCCCTTTTCTTATGCTCAAGTTGGAAATTCTAGTTCATGTTTGAGTTGGAGCTTTTCTTGAGTTGTGCTCTGTAATATTCTTCTGACTATTGATCCAAGTTGAAATGAGCTCGAGTGTGTCAAATTATTATCCCCCTAAGTCAAGACTCTCGTGTGGATAAGGGGAAGAAGAAAGGAAACTCTAATGACCCGAGGAAATCGTTGTTGCACGTGCTAAAGATTGCAAAATCCTACTTAAGTGCCAAAAAGTGCCATTTTTTTTAAAAAAAAATAAGACACTTGAGTGCTAATTCCAACTAGTTTAGCTGGAATTTCTTGCCATTGGCACTTAAGTATTCATTTCTTCTTCGATTTTGGCACTAAAATGTCCACCCGTGCCAAGTTTTGCCACTCGCGCTGTCCTTTTCCCACTGAATAAATGACATACACTCTTACAGAAAGAGAAATCCGTTATAGCATGTAATTCGTACTACATGTGCTTTAGTTGACCGATAAGGGAGATGAGTCAAATTATCCCTATTTACTCATCATGTGAGTCCTTGAGGTAATTTATTAATCAATTACCTCATTTTGTATCCTATGTTGCTTCTGACTATGTTCTCAAAGTAACATATCAATGTCTCTACTTTAGTATATTACCGGCGGTCATGAATAGATATGGCTTTATGAGACATGTCTAGGTTAGCAGTTGTTCTGAAATGGAGAGAGACATAAGTGCAAAGGAAGACTATTGTTGTTTTATAACTACCACCTGTGTTCACTGGTCGACCAATTATATCGCCTTCTATGGCTTTGGATATAATTGTGAATACATGGTGATTTAAGAATAGTCAAGTATAGCCTTTAAGGGATATATATACTTAGATTGATGTAGCAAATATGTCTGAGGTACCGTGAGACATTATTTATTTTTGGGTTGTAACCATTATGTTATTCTTAACAGGTGCATAATTTGAGCTCCTAAGTGCAGGTGTACTCACTGGATTGCACGACATATTTGCCAGTATGAATTGTTCCTAAAGTAGATGAATGTTGAAAGCCTTACATTCTGGATAGAGCATTATTAAGCCCATCATGTTCGAGTGAGAGATATTATATTTCAGCAGTTTGCCCAAGATGGGGTGTGTTACTGCCGATGATGGGATATGTTTGAAATGGTGCTTTTGACGAGGCACTATTTGAGAGACACCTTACAAATAAGGGAAGTTAGAATAACTTCTAGAGTAAGAAGAAAGTAAAACGACTGACGTTCTCCGCTCCATCACATAAACACATAAAAGGTTTCCATCATTATTTTGAGAAGACAATTGGCATTTACGTTGTGGAACAAGAATATTTTTCTTGTGATTATATTCGGACTTTTGTGGAGTTGTAGATTCATTGGTTACACGTTGGTGATTCAATCTATATTCTTGGGTAATTCTCTCTTCGTATATCAAAAGGTTAGTCGATTCCTCAATGAACTTTTTCTAACACCGTGAAACAAAAACATGAAAGAGTATTATGTGATAGTGTCTGAATACATGGATCATGGTAGTAACTTTTTGAGTTGATACGTCGATGATCACTAGGCCATAGAAAAATCCATTGTTACACCATGTCAGTATCTTGATTAAAATTTCCTAACATGTATTGATGATTGACAAAACCCTCTAAGATGTTAATTTTAATGAAGATATTTTCAAGTGAATACGTCTAAGGAAATTATCATCAAACGTTGGTTATTATGTTGTGGATATTGCATCTGAGGATATATATATTAATCTCTTCATTGAAGTCATTTATGAAATGGACATAATTAGAGTTGAAGTAATGAGAGGATATCAACAAGACTTGAAAGTGTTTTTATATCGAGTCATTTGTAACCCTTAAACTCAGACTCTAAAAGAAGGAGACTCTATCTCAAATCCTGTTCAAACTCAAGCGATAACATCTAATGAAGCAACTACCTCAGACTCTGAACACCTTAATTATATCTTTTGCAACGGCTAGTGATCTAGCTTGGATTTCACTATTAGAAGATCTGTGATTGAAGATCAATTTTTAGATGCTTTTGCAACGGCATTATTAAAGCTATTCATCTAAGATTGATTCACAAATCTTTGAGAGACAAGGCGAACTTTCCAAATCAAAGAACTTAAACTTATGGAAACTCAGATTCAATGGTATGGATGACTGAATCAATGGGAGATTTTAATCTCATCCTCAACGGCTAATTTAATCTTCTTTTAGCAAGTTCCATCCAACGGGTTGATTGGAGGATTATCCTCTGAGGCTGTCCAAGGGGAAGATTGGAAGTAGAAGAGTATAAAAGGAGACCAACAAATTGACAAGAAGAGAGGTCGTGAATAAAAAATTCTAAAGTCTAATGAGAGCCTCGATATTACAAACTTGTCTATTCTGAGCTATAAATTGTAATCTTTAAGAGAGCTTGTTAAAGTGGTTTATGAGATAATGTGGTTTATCATCTGAGCACCATCACTCATTGTAAATCTCTAAAGATTATACAGTGGAATCCATGTTGGGGCTAACAATACAATCTAGAGGGGGTGAATAGGTTGCTTAAGAACTTTGAAATTCATTTGCAAAATAAAACAAGTTCAATTTAAAACAGCAGGTCAAAAAGCAGGTAAAACAGTAGGTGAAACATTTGCACGTGCTGTTTGACAAATAATGTTGATAATAAACAAGTGATGATAAAAATGAAAAACTTCAAATAGCCAGTTGAACACCAGGTGAAACATTAAGCGAAACATGTGCACAACCTGTTGTTTAACAAATAGTGTTAATAATAAACATGAGGTACTAATAGAGAAAAGATAAGAAGATATACAACCAGATATATAGTGGTTCGGCTTATCCCCAAGCTTACATCCACTCTCAAGACTAACAACCGCAATACA
Organism: Metrosideros polymorpha var. glaberrima; assembly: GCA_001662345.2. NCBI lineage: Eukaryota > Viridiplantae > Streptophyta > Magnoliopsida > Myrtales > Myrtaceae > Metrosideros > Metrosideros polymorpha. Next base: position 10,975,293 of record BCNH02000009.1, read on the forward strand.
TATTGGACTGCACTAGTGATTTGTTTAACAAGTTACAAACAGCAAGTGCTGATCCTTTACACTTGATAGATCACACTATCATAATACAACCACTGCACTCTCACGTACACTTGTTCTCTCACACAATCACTCTACGACAAAACTATCCCAAAAAGATCTTTCTAAGAAAACAAAGCAACATCAATAAGAGGAGTAACTCAAAGTATATATTCAAATTCTACATTATGCTCACTAACATTTTGGCCTATGAGGTTTTCTCTTTTATAGACATCTTCAATCTTCCAATTGGAAATGCTTCAAAGGTCTAACTAGCCATTAGAGTACCGTTGCTGCTATCTAGAGAATAGTCGCTGCTCATACAGCTCATTTTCCTTAACATTTGCAGGTTTTTCAAAAATAGTTACTGCAACTACTGCTCCTATGCTAACTGCTTCTGACACTGCTGTCACTCACCTACTCCTATTTCTTGATAGACTTCCTGATCTCTCACTGTCCGACTCTTGTCTTCAACGGCTATAATCTTCGATGAACATCTTGATGTTACGTGCGCAAACATCAAGAACCACGTCCTGCATCAACTCTAGTAAACAGCGGCTTCCAGCGGCTGTATTGCTTTGAAACGTTATTTCCATTTTCTACACTTGGACTCTTCGCAATTCTTCACCCGATAGATCACACCATGAATACTGCTTGATCCATAAGATCTCAAGGACACTTTGTGATCTTCACCCAATGGATCACACCATGGATATCGGCTGGTCATTAGAGATCACCATAAACATCTGCACTAGCTGATCTTTCCTCTACTCTTTCCAAGAACACTAACAATCCTGATTCTATCAAGTTGTTCATCTTCATGGTTATTCTAAGCTTTACCGAACATCCCATTCTAAGCTTGTTCACCATGACAGGTCCATCCAATATGTTCACTCGATCTTTGTATCTCCAAGCCATCACGAACATTTCCATTCTTCTCGGCTTGTTCACTCCTAATCTAGGTCCTTCTAGATGTTCACCTTTAAAGATCATTCCAACTTGTAGACATCTTCAATACCTAAAATCTTGTTCACCTCATATAGGGGCTGATCAAACTTCTGGTGCTGTTTATGATAACATCTGCATTTTGGCTTGTGTGCATATATCATCGGTACTAAATCAATACACACATTAGTAGCCTTTGATTGTCTTTGTCATCATCAAAATAATATTAGGGATTTTCCCAACATCACCACATTGGTGATATTCCCAACAATCTTTCCTTTTTTATGATGACAAAACAATCTTCCGAATATGCACATGTTTTAACATACAATAAAAGATATGAAATTTAAGTGTGAGAAAAGTAAAACATGTTGGGAATATCACCAATGTGGTGATATTGGAAAAATGCCCTATGTTGTTTTGATAATGATGAAGACAATCAAATGCTACTAATGTGTATATTGGAGCCGATATGCAGGATTTTTCATAAACAGCACGTGAAGGTTGATCAACCCCTGTATGAGGTGAACAAGAGATTGGACATTGAAGATGTCTACAAGCTAGAAGGATCTTTAAATGTGAACATCTGGAAGGACCTAAATCGAAAGTGAACAAGTCGAGAAGAACAAGAATGTTCGTGATGGCTTGGAAATATAAAGATCAAGTGAATAGATTTGATGGACCTGTCATGGTGAACAAGCCTAGAACGAGATGTTCAGTAAAGCTAGGAAGGACCATGAGAATGAATAGCTTAGTAGAATCAAGAGTGCCAATATTCTTGAAAGGACCAAAGGAAAGATCAGCTGAGTGAAGATGTTTATTGTGATCTCTAAAGACGAGGCGATATCCATGGTGTGATCCATTGAGTAAAGATTGCAAAGTGCCTTCAGATCTTATGACCAGGCGGTACCCATGATGTGATCCATCGGGTGAAGAATCGCGAAGAGTCCAAGTGTAAAAAATGGAAACAGCACCACCGAGTAATACAGTCGCTGGAACCGGCTATATGGTGGAGCTGATGCAGGACATGGTTCCTGATGTTTGCAAAACATCATGTGAAGATGTTCGTTTGTGATTATAGCCGTTGAAGATAAGAGCTGCACAACGGAAGATTAGGAAGTCTATCGGATAGCAAGGAATAGTGACTGATAGCAGTATTAGAAGCAGTTAGCATGGGAATAGTAGATACAGTAGCTATTTCCGAAAAGCCTGCAAATGTTCAGGAAAATGAGCTATATGGGCAGCGACTATTCTCTAGACAGCAACAATGGTACTCTAATAGCTAGTAGGACCTCTGAAGCATCTCCAACGAGAAGATTGAAGATATCTATAAAAGAGAAGACCTCCTAGGACAAAATGTTAGAGAGCACAATGTAGAATCCGAATATATGCTCTGAGCTCTCCTCCTGTTGATATTTCCTTGTTATTCTTTGTGAGATTTTCTTGGGATAGTCTTGCTGTAAGGTAATAGTACGAGAGATCAAGTGTACAAGAGTAAGTGCAGCAGTTGTATCCTGATAGTGTGATCTATCAAGTGTAAAGGATTAGTGCTTGCCAATTGTAACTTGTTAAGCATATTGCTAGTGTAGTCCGGCTTATCTTTGCGACTGTTAGTCTTGAGAGTGGATGTAGGCTTGAGATAAGCCGAACCACTATATATCTGATTGCACATCTTCTAATCTCTTCACTATAAGCATCACATGTTTGATATTATCACTATTTGTTAAACAGCAGCTCGTCCAACACGTGCACATGTTTCACCGGCTATTCAACCGACTGTTTGAAGTCCTTCATTTTTATCATCATTTGTTTATTATCAACACATTTGTCAAACAGCACGTGCAAATGTTTTACCTACTATTTCACTGACTATTTGACCAGCTGTTTTAAGTTAAACTAGTTTTATTCTGCAAATTTTTTTTCAAAGTTCTCATGCAACCTATTCACCCCCCCTTAGGTTGTAATGTTAGTCTTAACAAAACACATTTGCTTATGTTGCCAATTCAGTTGAAGGCATAACAAGCAAGCAATCTCCCACTATCAGGATATTCAATGAATGTAAATAGGAGATGGCAAGTAAAAACATTTTGAGCAAAAATATAAATTTGCAATAGCTCATGTTTCTACACATGTCACTTAGTCACATGAGATTTTAACTAAGAATGAATGCTCATCGTGTGAACTAATAATCCTCTAAACAAATATGCATATTCAACAAATCTCTCCATTTTATCATAATTAAAAAGGTGCGAGATAAATGATATGCAATTCAACTCATTTTCACACAAACTAACCTCTCACACTATTCAACATGTTCAAGCGAACATAAAAGATGTGTAATAAAGATCATGTTCGGTGGATCAAACATAATGTGCATCAGCAAATATATGTCAAGAAACTATGATGCATAGAATCATTTTAACTCTCTCCCTTTTCCTCATAATAAAAAGACGTGATCTTGCAAAGAGAACACAAAGATCTGTAAGAGTGATAATTTTTCAACGAAAATACAATTTGCAGATGTTTCAAACTTTCAAGATATGATCAAGAAATAACATTAAGAGAAGTATCTCATAATGTTTGAGATATTAAACCAAAAGATATGATCAAAGAATTATTTAAGCACAAGCATTGAGAGATAACATAAAATGTATTAAAACATATTATCAATATGATCATTTTTCTCTCACTTGCTCCCATGTCTCGATGCTACTGTATCATATATCATCACATTGCATCTCTCTCTCTCTCTCTCTCTCTCTCTCTCTCTCTCTCTCTTTGTTATCAACAAAAAGATAAGTGTAAGTATGACACAATAGATAGCAAAAGACAATTTCATTGATCAAATAGGAGGTTTACACGAAACGGCACATAAAATGAATAGGCGCACAAAAAAAGGTAAACATCAGGTTGTACAGGTGCATTTTCATGCTATGTAGAGGAGATAGGTCCTAATACATTAGGAGTCGGCTTCATCATCTCATGAACATTTTAACCATTATATCATCGTCCCATATTATTAGAAACATGTAGAGAATATCATCGTTATTCACAAATGTTATGAACAATCATTCAATTCATGCATTCATCAATATCAACAAGTGATAAAGAGTAAGAGATATAGAAGATGGACTAATTGTACTATGTAGAACTTAGCAAGTTCTACTTATGCATTCACCTCTTCTTCTATCCTCAAAATCAAGATTCGGGCCAAAATCAGCTCAAGTATATCAAGATGTGCCCATGCTTGATCCTTTCTCATCCTCAATGTGTTGATTCTTTGATATGATGATTCTCCTTTTTCTTTTGCATTTTTCTCTTGTTGCTCTTCCTCCTTTCAGTTTTCCTCCCCCCTATCATCATGATTGTTTTTGCAAATAGCATTCATGGGGGTTCGGAAATTTCCACCATTCACAACATCTTCTTCTTCACCTCTTGTCCCAACTTTCTTGTTGCTGTCATGATTTTGTGCTGATGTCTCCACTTTCAATGCTAATATTACTGCTTTGAGGTGCTGCATAAAAGGTTCTGCTTCTATACTCTTTGGAATAGCATCATCTTCATTATCATTTGCTCTTTGAAATTCGAGAGAAAGATTTGAGTTCTTCGATCGAGCTCAACTCAATTTTAATCTGCATAAACTTAACAAGCTCTTGCACAAAATGATGTTAAATATATATAGCATCTCAAATCATATATTATGTGCCCTTGCAATCGAATAAGTGGGAGTAGTATCTAAAAGCATTTTAAGCATTTTCATTAAAAGACTACTCAACCTTTCATATGGAGCTTATGGGCTTGCTCATATCATTCAAAGAATTTTGATATATCTCCATACCTTGAGATTTGAATGAATAGATCAGAACTTCCAAACCTTTGTAAGTAGCAAAGCTTATAGGCTAAACAAGAGTAGATGCTACTGTTTACAAAATTTGCCGCTATTAGCAAATTTTGCTACTGGTTCTGTTCTTAAATAGTTTATATATGTTGTTGATCTTTGCATCGTTGTTCCAAACCTTTGGAAATGTGCAGATTTTGAATTCGTGCTTCAAGTTGCCGATCTAGATAGATATCATCAGTTGATACAGGCAGTAGCACAGTTCTTCATCAATAATAGCTTGTGCACCTATCTGATCTTCATAGCTTTACTGATCTCTAATCAAATCTTTCATATATATCCAGCAAAAATAAATGAGTGTATATGAAGATTACCTGATTTACGTAGAGGAGCTTACTCGAAGGGATTGAAGATTCCCAACACATTCCTTATAAACTCAAAAGCTAGTCGATATAGCAGCTTGGTAAGGATGTCGGCAGCTGATGTTTCGACTCAACAAAATGTATACAACTATCACATTGCTCACATGATGTGATGTAGTCTTTCTTATAGTCCTTTTTATAGCTAATGGATGAGATTCCTTAGAAGTGGATTGAAAACGTGCACAGGGGCATACTCCAAAACAGGATGTCAGGGCATACTCAATACATCATATGCAGTAAACACAATAATCACTTATGCTCAAAAGATACTTCAGACTTTGAAAACATTCGGGTTCAGAAGATACTTCAGATTTTGAAAACATTCAGGCTCAAAAGATAAGTTCAGACTGTGAGAACATTTGGGTTCAGAAGATACACTCAGAAGATAGGTTCAGATTATGAGATCATTTGGGTTCAGAAGATACGCTTAGAAGATATGCTTAGATTTTGAAAACATTTGGGTTCAGAAGATGCGTTAAGAAGATAGGCTCAGGTTTTGAAACACTTGGGTTCATAAGATATGCTAAGAAGATAGGCTCAGGTTTTGAAAGGCTCAGGTTTTGAAACACTTGAGTTCAGAAGATACGCTAAGAAGATAGGCTCAGGTTTTGAAACACTTGGTTTCACAAGATAGGCTCAGGTTTTGAAAATATTTGGGCTTAAAAGTTACGTTCAAAAGATATCGCAGCTGTGGAAACTAGACTTAGATGTAGATTACGCTAAGATGATGCAGAACATGCTCAGATGCAGTATACTCCAAGTGAATAATAATTCCGAATGTTACAAATGTTATGCTTCCAAGTTCAAATACATCACTTTCACATATCATATAAATATCACACCTTAATAAAATCCATCAAACACTTTTAGGGCATAACATCACTCATCCAATCCATCAACGTAACAACTTCACATTGTCACTATGTCGAATCTAACCACGGTTATGTCATACATCAAACAACCAAGTCCAAGTATTAAGTAGATTAGGCTAATTTAATGCCTAGAACTTTCACTTACCTCGGATAAGGACCCAAAAACTTAAATATTTAAGTCACCTTCAAGCAAATAAACAAAAGAGAAATCAATAATTCTTTATTTCCAAAACAACGAGAAACCGTTGAAGAAAAGCAGTTGAAATCAATAATATACTCAGTTAAAGTATAAAGGATTGGACTCGAGAATCATGATTGTGAGACCTCTATGTCGCTCGGAGATTTGAAGATGAAAAGTGGAAATAGAAGGTAGGTGGATGGGAGTTATGGTAGGTAAATTTATTTTAAGTTTAGGTCTGGAGTTTTGGGGAGTTCGTTCAAGGCAAGACAAAGAGAGAAAAGATCTATCCACTCATAATTAGAGGTAATGATGATCTTAGGTTTAAAGTGCTATAGCTAGGGACATTTGGGCCAATGAGTATGAACCACAAAGAGATATTTTGGATGGTAATAAATGAGAACCTTCTTGGCCAAGCAAATAAGAGTGAGTCATTAATGGCATTTATGGACTCAAGCCAAAATAAGTGATGTAAGGCATGATGTCAATGGGTCTCAGTTCATTATTTCAACGTAGGTAAAATGGTGAATAAGAAGAAGATCGGTGGTGGCCGAACCAAGCAAAAAAAGAAAATCAAATGCGTAGTTTCCAAAATAGTTTTGCTCTTAAGTTACTAAAATAACAATAAATCAACATGAAAACAGTGAAAGCCAATTTTCGTTTTGAGCATAAAAGAATTCCAGAAAAACATTTTTAAATTCACTAAAATTATTAATAAGTCCATCCGAATGCTAGAAAAATTCCAATTGAAACTCTGAGGTTTGCCGACATCAAATATAAAGTTTCGGAACTTATCAACCCTTTCAAAAATTAACTTGGCGGCAATTTAAATATCATCACACATATTATAAACACACACGACAATATCAATCAACCAAATTTTAACGCCTCAAACGTGAGGCGATTGCACGTGATAAATAAACCGAAATTTTCGAATGTCATAGAGATAGCCAGAAGAGAAGAACTTGATGCAAAATTTATTTATACATTTATTGTGATTTATCACCCTATGAGTATAACCATATTGCTTCTTGTAAATCAACTAAAGAAATATAGGACAAGCTGCATGTCACATATCAAGGAACCGACAGAGTCAAGGAAACTAAGATTAATATTCTCCTTGGCTAGTAAGAATCATTCAAGATGAAACCAGATAAAACCATCGAGGAGATGAATGATAGATTCACATATATAGTCAATGCTCTCAAACATCAAGGCAATCCAATAACAAAACTTATGAGAGCAAACAAAGTTCTGCGAGCACTCTCAAAGGAATGGAACAACATCAAAACTTCCATTCGTGAGACTCAAAGAATCTTGCCCCTATCCATGGATGAGCTAATTGGAACTCTTTAGTCATACGAAGCCGAACGCATCAATGTTTCAATTAATTCCTAGATATTTAGGATAATCTTCATTTAGGATAGTATAAATTTCCTTGATTTTTAGTTCCGAAATTCATTGAAAATACCCAAAAAAAATTTCATCGCATGTGCATATCATATTTGGTACGTCATTTAGTCTAGATTCATTTAATATCATGTCTAGGTCCATTCATTAGGATCATATCTAGGTTCATTCTAGTTTCACATCTATGTTCATGCATTTATTCAATTTAGTCACTTAGGTTTATTTAAATAAAATGCGTGACATGTACTATAGTTTCATGACATTTTTGTCCGTCATTTAGAAAAGGTAAGTTTAGGTTCATAATTAGGGGTGAGCAAACTGGACCAGGACCGCCTGGATCAGACCGGCCGGGTTGGTCCTGTCTTTGAGGGTACCGGTCCGGTCCTCGGTCCTAATAAACGGGATCGGTGGCTGGGCGGTCCAGTCCCCGGTTCCAGGGGGGACAGGACGTGACCAGACCGCCCGGATCGGACTAATAAAAAAAAAATATATATATATATATATGCACTTTCTTCTCGAACTTTCTTAGGAGATGAATGACTAATCTAGAACCAAAATTTATGTGTTAACACAAACATTTCTTGGAAATGAATATGGTAATTTAATTATGTAAGCTATTTGTCAAAATTCATGAACTCATTTGAAACAATTAAAGAGTCAGATTACATAAAACTACATCCATGGCCTTTTTCTCTCTCTTTGATAGTCCGACATTGTTTTGCCTTGAACTCATTTAAATTAAGAGAGACTCTTATATTGACAATGATCGATATTATTATTGAGGTAAAAACACACAAATTATAGGATGGATACAATTTGTAAAAGTTTTTCTTAGTTTCCAACCAAAGGAAATCAATTAGTATTGAAATTCAAAAAGCAGCAGATGAATTCATCTTTTAATGAGCCTTATTCTTCTCGTCCGAGATAGTCAAACTGAGAGAACAAATACTATGATTAAACAACACTATGTATTTAGTGTTGAAACTTTCTAGAAGAATACAATGACTTTCTTTTAGCAGACACTTATTTACAAAGTCGTCGATACTCACCGCACCTCCTTTCCATCGCCTACAAAAATGTCGTCGGAACCCAACACGCCTCCGCAAGATCGAGGCCGAGCTCTCCAAGATCCGTGACAAGTGAAATCACGAGCTACAATGGCTTTTTCGGCTTATTTTTCGGTCCTCGATCCCGAAAATTTGAGGATCCAGACTACCGGTCCGGTCTCTGGTTCCATACAGGGATTGGACCGGCCCGAACCATGCACACCCCTATTCATAATGCATGTCATTTAATTGCGTGTCATTAGATTTAGGTTATTTAAATAAATGCTTTCATCTTAGTGTAATTGCATTCATCTCATTTCATTAAATAAGTGAAAATCCCAAAAATAATTGTATTAGTTTAAGTCTTGCATTTGGGAGATAAATGTTAGGGATTAGGCTATAGCGTCCAGATATGTCCACTTTGCCCTTTCCTTGCAATATAATTATCGCTTTGATTTATCGAGTGTTACTTTAATGTTTGTGCATCCATGTGGTCACCTCACATGTTAGGACTTTAGCTTAAAAATTAATCCAAAGCAGCATGAAAAATATTTTTCATGAATTGAAAATAGCACCGAAAGGATGTTAGATTTAATCTAGCGTAATCAAGTCCTTGGATTTAGCTTCTCTGGTTCTTAGGAATAAAATATATTCTCCCTATGTTTTATTTAGGTTCTAATCAACCTACCGTAAATGATTAGTGGCGACTCAAAGTCAATTTATTTGCATGTTAATCATATGAACCTAAGTCCCGAATTGATAGAGTTTGGGAGAACTCGAGCTAAGTTAGTTAATTTATTTTAATTAACTTTGTAATCCATTAACCTAGGTTCGGTGAAATTTAGATTGTGACAGCTCTCACCTGCACATGCTTAATACTGGAGTTGGAAGTCTAAATGTTATTATTATTATCTCAAAAGGCACCTCTTCTGCATCAACTCTAATTTCACATATGTAGTCTAGGAATGCTTCCCTTTGTTCAGAGCACAATTCGGTTCATCATGCCCCCTTCGCCTTCATAGGAGCCGCTTTTTGTTCAGGCACTTTCACCCCATCGATCACTTCACATTCTTGTCAAACTGGATCATTACAAAGCCAAATCAGATTGGGCCGAAAAGCCAATCAATTAATACAAGACTCAAGGCCCAGCTCATGCTTATATTTTAAAATTATGATATCAAAACAATAGTTATATTCACCCAAAAAAAAAAAACTGTTTTCAACTTTCCAAATCCCGTTATTATATGAAATTGGCTAAAAGGGTAATACGTCCTCCAAGACAACGTGCTCGAATAAGTTGAGTTATGAAATAGCTCTATTATTTTAAAACCTACATACATGTTTCATTAAATATAAAATTAAAGCCTATAGTCACTTAAATATGCATACACATCAAGCTAGGATCTAGCATCCATGTTATTGTACGACATGCTATCGCATGACAAGTGATCACATTATATGTTGTCATATGACACAACACATCATCACATCGCACGAAGGATAATTATAGGGGAAGTCATCATATGATCTGTCATCACATGATACGCCATTATATGACATAACACGTGATTACATGATATGTCATTACGTGACACATCATTACTTGACACAAACTTACATTCCATGTCGCAAATACCTAAATTCATGTTTTCAAAATACGCAAGCACACATGATGCACGGAGTTATCCCAAGAGGTAACATGATGCGAATCTTTTGCTTGATTACGTCTATGGACAAACAAAACGTCTTCATGTTTTAGGAAATCAAATGAAAGAGGAATTCAAAGGATTTCACCGAAATATTTGAAAACATTGTAATAGGAGAAACAAAGGCGTGGTAAGGATGCTAACCCTTCTCCATACCTAATCGTACTTTCGGACCAAAGATCTCCGATTTTACAATGAACCAGTCACCGTCACATGCACCTAGATACTTCTCTAGATTTATATAATAAATTGATTTGGACTCACTATTTTCAAACCTGAATAACACTTACCCTTTGTACACCACCCGGATCTCAAGACCGAGGGAAGGGTCCTAATGAGCCCACCACTAAAGTGGCACTATGCCAAACGCCAGCGGCGCACCCGATCTCCCGCGTCCGATGGCGAAGTGGGACGTCTACACATATGGATGTATGTAAGTATAGAGAAGGGTGGGGGTTTGGGTTGAAGGTCATCACCCTATGGTTCCTGATGAAATGTTTTAAATCTGTTGTGATTTCCATATCCTACCCAAAAATTATCTTGCTCTTTATTCCTTGAATTTTACATTACAAATTATATTCGCAGTATCTAACCTTATCAAATATACTCGAAATGCATCACCAAACACCTAATAGGAGAATTTGTATTATACCATCGGCATCAAATACTCACTTTTAATTTAGAAGCTCGTATGGTTGGCTAAAATGTTTTCAATTTTTATTGGGATCTACTTAGTTTATCATAAAACCTATCAAAATCATGATTGAATTGGATTATAGTGCACGAAAATAAAATTATCCATTCACGATACGAAAAAGAATAACCTTGGCTGTTACATGCTTAACTAAACGTCTTGAGCTAACCGTGATAAATGGGTCGTTCTGAAAATTATGCTACCTAACCTCGGCGTCAGTCCAAACTCGCTGGATAACGCCGGGCTGGATAAAACTCGCCAATTCTGACAAAGTACATGCCGATAGCTTTCTCTGAACAGACACTCAAACCCGGGCCGTCGAAGGGCAACTTGCGACATGGGACACGGTCAACGACTAACGACAGGTCTTCTTCAACGCCAAGGTCGTAAAATAAAGGAGTACCAGAGCGAGGCCTCCAATGGTGGCTCCTCCTAAGAAACTTCCCATATAATGACGAACAACTTCGGCCGGAGAATAAACTTTCACTACCACTTTATTAATCTATCACTCAAGAATCACCCTCGCCTTTTCTTTCATCTCCTTCTCCATTGTTGCTTCGAAGACCAAGGAGCTCCTCTTCCTCCTCGCCTCTTCGAAAAACCCAGAAGAAGAAAAACAGAGAAATGCATCCTCTGCAAATCTCGGGACGTGGGTTTCAGTTCTAGCATCCTTGGTAACCCACCGAAGGTTTTGGGTTTCTTGGCTTGTTTGGTCTGTGAAGACAGAAAGAACAAGAAATGCCGATTGATTTTGCAGGAGCTGCCGTGGGAACGGCATTCGGGGAGCTGTTCTCGCTCATCAAGAAAGTAGTGCAAACTGTTAGAGCGTTTGGTCCCGAGCTCCAGAAGATCGACAAAACCTTCAGCGAAATAGAGCCAATCATCAAGGAATGGGATGAGTACAACAAAATGCTGAACCGTAATCCGAAAGAGATGGATCCAATCAAGAACCTATTTGATAAAGGCAAAGCACTGGTCGAGAAGTGCTCAAAAATCCACCGGTTCAACGTGGTCAAGAAGGGTACGCACTCGAAGGAGCTGACAGAGTTCGATGCAGAAGTCTTAAGGGAGTTCCAGATTTACATGCCGGTGCTGACCGCGAGGATCAACGGGGAGATATTGTGGGAGGTGAGGGCGATAAGGGATGAAGTCCAGGAGTTTATTCATTTGGGTCAAGCGAACGGCGGGGCCCTCCAGAGTGGGCTTGAGCCTTTGGGCGACCTTGTGGTCCCTGAGGACCCCTATATCATTGTCGGGTCCGGGGTGGAGGCGTCCAAAAGCAAGCTCGAGGAGCTGTTGCTCAAGGAGGGAGCGTCTGTGATTGTTGTGACCGCCCCAGGCGGGTGCGGGAAGACCACTCTGCTTAGGAAACTGTGTCATGAAGTGGCAATTGAAGGTATGTGTGATTATTATTTTGATTGATCCAGAACTTAAAAAGTAGGGATGAATTTATTGAATTGATCCTTGCCAATTGGTCACATCTAATAATCTTTTGGTTAACCATTTATGTGTATAGGAGCTGTTGCATGTATAATGTTCCACCTTTTGCACATCTTTGAATGATTGGATCCCGTTACCAGTTCTCTCTGTCAAGCAATACAGTTTCTGGTAGATGTGAGTGTTTGCACAAAGAATTGCTTGGGTATTATGCAGATGGATGTTTCATCAAGAAGAATCTTTTTCTCATCGTTTCATTTCGGGTTAGATATCATGTCCAATCTGATAAATCTTTCCCAAGCTTTTAGATATGCAATAACCGGCCTCTATTTGATTGCGGTGAGCACCTTTCTTAATCAGCTGACCCCTCCTGTTCACAGCCATATGCTTCAGACTTATTATTTCTGCTATATGGTGTCTACTTAGCTCTGTTTCTTATCCTACCGAATTCATTAAACGAAAAGTATAGTGGCAAAATTTCATACTCTTTGCAAGCGATAGGCGATAGGAGTCACACTTACTGTGGTTTCTATGTAGGCAAATTTAAGGACAAAATCATGTTCGTCCGTGTCTCGAAGAAGCCCAACCTGACAGACATTGTCCGGAAAATGTATCAACATAATCATTTCAAGGTGCCCGAGATTAAATCAGAAGATGGTGCAGTTCCTTGCTTGCAGCAACTGCTCAAAAAAATAGGACAAGATCCTGTGTTGCTTGTGCTGGACGATGTCTGGAAAGAGTCGGAATCCATCGTTGACAAATTTGTCCGCAAAGATATCAAAGATTACAAGATTGTGGTGACATCAAGATACGACTTTCCTCGTTTTCGTCCTGTGCATCGCCTGAACCCACTGACTCATGACGAAGCGGTGGAACTTTTCCGTCGTTGTGTTACTGTTGATGATATAAGCATGGGTGTACCAGATGCTAGGCTCTTGAATGAGGTATACTCTTGCTTGCGTGCATCAATTATAGGACTTCTTATATTTATGGAAACTCTGGGTTAATTTTTCTCTAAAGAATGTGTTTAATAAAATCAAACCTGCCTATCCTTACTTTCATCTCTCTTTCATCATAGAGAGGCCTTGCTTTGTACTAATCATGATTCCTATCAAATTCCAATAATTGCTTCTGTCTTTTTTCCCTGTGGCAGATAGTGCAACACTGTAAGGAATTGCCATTGGTTATTAAAGTTGTTGCCAAGTCTCTCCGGGGAAAGGATTATGCATTCTGGCAAAGAAAGCTTCTTGAACTGTCTGAAGGTCACTCCCTTCTTGATTCGGAGAAGGAAATTCTAGCTTGCCTCAAAAAGAGCTTGGAAGACTTGGATGGTGACCCTTCAATCAAGGAACGTTTCATGGACCTCGGCTCGTTTCCGGAGGATTGCAAGATCCCCGTCACTGCCCTTATTGATATGTGGGTGGAATTGTACAGGCTAGATCCAGATGGCGCGCGCGCCATTACTGACCTCCATGAACTCGTTTCTAGGAACCTAGCTAATCTCATAATCAGGTATGGCGTTGAAGTTCGTTTTGCTCTCTCATTTCAAATTTTCTAGTTTTCTACTGCTCCAAGAGTAGCTCGTCGTATTCTAGTTGGCATCTGATTAGTTTTTCCTGATACTTGACGTTACAATGCGTGTGTGAAATGGACAAAGGCATGATGTGATCTTTGCGCCGAGATTGAGAGAGTAATTGATGCCATTTGATGACCCATAACTAACCCCAATAAGTTAAGTTTTTCCTTACTGAGACAAACTATCCTGTATCCCAAAAAATGGGCATTCTAGATGTTTCGAATCTATACCACCTGACCTTCAGCTCAGCTGTTCCAAATCGTAAAGGTCAAATGATTTATATAAAGTCTTGCAAAGGACATTTCTAACTCCTGACTTAAGCTCTGTTTGTTTCACGAAAAATAACTTTTAAGAAAAAGTTTTTCAGATTTCTGCCCCTTGGTTCACAAAAAATAAACTAGTCAAGGAAATCATTTTCCGCCAATGGAAAAAACACTTTTAAAAGTGGAGAAAATGATTTCCTCTTTTCCCTCCTTTTTTTTCACTTAGACCAAGCACGTTCTCCCTCGTGCACTCTTTTTAATATTTTTTCTTTTTTCTTTTTCTTTTTTCTTTTTTCTTTTCTTTTAAAAAAATTGTATTTTTTTTCTTTGCATTTTCTTTTATTTTCTTTTTCCTTCTTCTTCGGCCAGTCATCAACCGCTGCCGTGGCCGGTGACTAACCATAGGCGAGGAACAAGCTCGCCTAAGGCTAGCGAGGCTCGAGCTCGCCGAAATTTGGCGAGACCCGATGCCTCGCCGACCTCTGGCGAGCTCGAGCCTCATCGGCCTATGGCGAGGCCGGAGCTCGCCTGTGACCGGCGATCAGCCGAAGAAGAAGGAAAATGAAAAGGAAAGAAAAGAAAGAAAAGATAAATAATTAAAAAATCGATTTTTTACAAAAGAAAAGAAAATACAAAATACAAAATTATGAAAAGGAGTGCGAAGAGGAAAATCAAATCAAATTTTCCATACCAAATGATGAAAAATATTTTTTAGTTCATTTTCAGGTTTTAGTCAAACACCGAAAAATATTGTCATTTTCTTTAAACATGACTTCTTAGAAAACAATTTTCAAAAACATCACGTTTTTCGTGAAATAAATGGAGCCTTAATCTCTTAAAAGTGGGAAAGATGAGATGTCTTCATTTCTTATAGAACTGATATCATCAAATACCTGGCACTAGATTTTAGCACGAGAAACTCGACCGCAAATGCTTATTTTAAGTGTTTGTTGATTGCATACATACAGGAGAGATTCAAGTGACGACAATGAATATTATAGCAGCCACTATTACGGCGGGCACTATGCTGTGCAGCATGATCTGCTCAGAGAGCTAGCTATCATGGAGTGCAACGAGGGGGAAATAGAGAAGAGAGAGAGACTCAATCTAGAGTTGCATGGAAATAAATTTCCCGACTGGTGGAGCGAGCAAAAGCAACAGCCTCTCGGTGCTCGTCTGTTGTCCATCTCCACAGGTTAGTAACTCTCTCTCTCTCTCTCTCCCTCTCTCTCTGAAAGACCTGTAGGGAAAAATTCAACTGATTGGTAGTCAGTTACCTCTTAACCTTCTACAAATATTTTGCAGATAGAACATTCTCAACACCCTGGCCAAATCTTGAATTGCCTAAAGTTGAGGCACTTGTCTTGAACTTCCACAACGACATGCAATCCAAAACTTATGCTTTGCCTGAATTCGTTGAGAAAGCAGGTAAGCTGAAGGCCCTGATAGTAACAAACCACAGTTTCTTTCGGGCTGAGCTGGGCAATATCCATGTCATTGGGTCCAATGTAAGGAGGATCAGGCTCCAGCGCATGACGGTTCCTTTCCTAAGCATGGGAAACCTACGCTTGCAGAGTCTGAAGAAGATATCCTTTTTCATGTGTGATATCAGTCAGGCTTTGACGTCGAGCAACGCCAAAATCTCTGATGCAATGCCCAACTTAGAGGAGCTTGACATTGACTATTGCGACAATCTTGTGACATTACCAGATGACATCTGTCAAATAAAGCCTTTGAGGAAGCTTAGCATCACAAACTGCCATCGTTTCTCTGCTCTCTCGGAACAAATTGGGGAATTGGCGTCCATGGAAGTGGTCAGGCTTAATTCCTGCACAACCTTGTCGCGATTACCAGACTCGATTAGAAGCCTCCAAAAGGTAAGACTTCTCGATATATCTGATTGCTTTAATCTATGCACCTTGCCTCATCAAATCGGGCAAATGGTCAATCTCGAGAGGATAAACATGAGAGGATGTCTAAAGTTATCTAAGTTGCCAAGCTCGATGGCGAACTTGAGTAAATTAAGGAAGGTGGTTTGCGAGGCGGAAAAGACCGCCATGTGGGAGCCTCTTCAGGACACTCTCATTAGCTTGAAGATAACTCTATCCGTAGAAGAAGTTAGCTTAGATTGGCTGGAGGAATAAGATTGGGTAATGATATCCGCGGTGTGTGGTCTTTTTTCAATATTGAACGTTGTTTTTGAACTTTTAATTGCAACATCATCTCATGTGCTGTTTTGTTTAATGTGGTTGGCCACATCATTGTTAATGTGAATCGACCAATCAGATTTTATAAAAATTTTCAAGTCAAGAATGTTTTCCTTTCAATTTTTTCTTTTTCCCATTTATTTATCTCTTCCTTTCTTCTTCCTCCTACCACCAACAACACCGCTGCAAACCATAACCACCGCGTCCCTACCATCACCACACCTAACTTGCGGCGCCTTACCACCGCGACCACTTCAGCATCGCCTTTTCCCTCTCTCTGACGACAAGATTCTCTCTATCTCTTGAACCTGAGGTGCGTACTCAGATCTGAGCCGCTGCAACCTCATATTTGAGGTCGTGGCGGCCTAAAATCGGAGGTTGCGACCTTGAATCTGAGGTTACGCGCCTTAGATCTGTTGAGAGAGGGGTGGGCTTGCAATGTCATCCAAGCGAAGCATCTCGTAGTGTTCGTGCTCGGCTTTGGTATGGTGGTGGCGGTCTGAGTGGTGCAGCGGCGGACAATCGTTGCCGGTGGTGGTATTGCTTCGGCAATGGTGGCGCTGCGTTTCTTTTCGTGAGAGAGAGAGAGAGAGGGAGAGACGATGCCACGTGGAAGACGCGGTATGCAAGTTAACGGCAAGTTTTAATGGCATAATGTCAACGTCAGCAGATGGCGTCAAATTTTTAAGGGAAAAAGTAAATTGAATCAATTTTCTAAAGTTAATCTATTAATATCTATGGAAAAAAATTTAGGGACTATATTAGATATTTAAAAAATATTTACAAAGACTGCTGGGTTGTTAAACGTGATTATAAAACATTTTCCTAGAGACCAAAAAGATTTGAGTTTCCCCCAATTAGGTACGGCCTAAGGAAACCACTGTCCACATGTGTAAAACATTGATTCTCTTTTCATTCTCATTTCTCTTCTTTTGCTCTTTAATATAATCTATCTTACTTTTTTAGAGCATGTATAGGTTGATTTTTACGTTTAACTTTTTACTTAATATAAAAGTTTGTTTGAATTGGTTTTTACTTTTGACTTTTGATTTTCTTTTTCAAATATTGTGACACATGCAGAATGATTTTTTTGTTTCACAATTTCCAAATACTGACACTTAAATTTGCATATGATTTTTCAATAATATGAATAATGTTTTAAGATTTGGTGTAAATGCAAAAAAAAAAAAATTTATAATTGAAAAAAAGAAAGAAACCTTTAACCTAATGATACACATATTTTCATGTTTTTACCCAAAACACACAAAGTTTTTCATAACATATATGTACCGACACATAGATTCGCATATATTTACATAATTTTATGAACTTCGAAAATATTTTAAATTTTGGTGTAAAAGTAGAAAATAAATACTTTCTGTTTATGCTTAATTGGAAAGAAAGTAGCTTGCAAACTTTCTTTGGTTCATTCTTTGACACCAATCTTCGATTATGTCTGAACCCACGCACGGGCATATATACATATGTTTGTTTATAAAAATCGATTGAGATCAATGGTTAAGATTAGGGACGGATCTAGGACATTTTTCTGGTGAGGGATTTCCCACAAATTACATACATGCTGAACTTATTTATTTCAATCACTAATATATTGTTCTAATGTTTAAAAAGTTATTATACTTAATAGTGAATAGATTTGCTTAGAAACTAAATTTTCATCCTAAACTTTCTGAAGTATATTTTCTTGATCTGTTGGGAAAAATTAGAAAAGAATATTAGATTTTAACTTGACTAAATAATTTTGTTAGAAATTCAATGGGGGCACTAGCCAAAAAAATCCAAATTGCTGCATGTAATGCCCATTATCTTTGGAGAAGTCGGTGGGGTCAATAGCCCCCACTTAGGCCGGTCCCCGGTTGAGATGGATTACAATGGATGCAAATGATATAATCCAGTTCATGAAAACAAAAACGATTAAGCTTTGAGTCGTACATGCTCCACTAGACATTATAGTCTAGGGTTCAATGTTGTACCGTGCCGGCGGTAAGGGCAACTAAGGGTGGGCTTGGTTCAACATTTCTAAGAAGCTTTCAGCCTCCAAAGCTCCTTGAGAAAATGTTTGGGTATTTGACAAGTAGCTTTTAGCCAAATTCTGACATTGGGAATACTGAAAGCCCAATGCTGGAGGGTCCAGCATTGGGCTTTCAGCATTTGCAAAACTGAACCAGACTCACCCTAAGACCAATTTCTTGCTTTTTTATTGATTTTTTTTTTATTGTTCTTAGGACAATATAGCAATACGGTGTAAATTTAATGAAAACGCCCTTCTTTTTATCAGATTTACCAAGGAAAAACTTCTTCATTATAACCTAAGTTGTAAAATCTTTATTAAACTTTTTGTACCACGATTGTCATTACGTAGAATGTAGTTCCAATTTAAACATGATGTACTTATTGAAACGTGTTAAATAAGTCGACACATGTAACATTGTTTAATTAGGGTTGGCGATTGTTTTTTTTTTTCTTTTTTGGTCAGAAGGAAATTTGCATTTCACATAAAAGAGAGGTACATAGCTTCAAAGACAAAACCAATCTCAAAGCGTTACAATCCAGTGCAAATCTGAAAGATAAAATAACTTGGTATAACATGTAGCAATTATCTCCTTCCACAAGAACGAATTTGTCAGAGCATCATAGCATAATCAACGGTCGATTACCAAAACTCACATTATTATCGGTGATGAGCACGCACTAAAATCCTCCTCTCTAGTAACTATGGCTTTGCCAAAAAGCATTGCGCGCCTAGATTCGGCGTCCCCAGCACCATCATCGTATAGAGACAACCAGCAACACCAATAGGTTGAAAAGATATAAATAACGTCTTGTAAATCCCAGATATATATCTAGGTCAGAATAGAAGAACCCATAAATTTAAATGCAACTCTAAATCGGGAGAGAAGAGATGCAAAGCAAATAATGTTGATAAAAAACTTTCAGATAGACTCACTGTTAATCACAGTGAGAGGGGAGCTTCATAGACTTGCGGAGCGCTCGAACGATGTCCACTAAATCACTGAAGAAGTCTTGAAGATTCTTAATGATGAAGAAATAGGAAGATGGATAGGGATATAGAGAGGAAGAGGAAAGAGGGAGGGAGGGAGACTCTCCCTCAAGGGGACGTTCTTCAGAGTAGGGTTTTTGGGGGCTAGCGGCTGAAGAGGGAAACCCTAAGGGCTTTTTTTTAATAATCTGTTGGGGTTGGCGATTGTTGACTTGATACGATAATACAACTTGAACACGAGACAAAGTTAGTGTGTTTGGGTTAATGCAAAGGGTGTCCGTGTCATAATCATGTCGACTGTCAACCAGTTTGACATGATTAATAAGCAAATCGGGTTCGATTTTCACCCTTCTAACCTAAGTACCCATTTAATTAAATGAGCCATGTCGACCTGATTGATGACATGGACTTGTATACTTATTTTTATTTTTTTACTACGAATTCCTAGTCACGTGATTGTCTTCTTTTACTTGGTCACTTTGAAAGAAATTTCCTGTCTTCCGTGTGAATGTTGATTAGTTTATTCCTCCTTTTGGATTGATTGGACCGTCGTTGATTGGCTAGTGGTGTGAAAAGAAGAAGAGAAGGTATGAAGAAGAAAACTGGGAAACTTCATGGTATGAGCTAATGAAGTTTCTGCCTAGGGTCCAAGCGAAAAGGCGACGTCGCGGAGGTCGTCTTCTTGGTGCAATCCAGCTTACGTTGGACATGCACGGCTTAACACGCGCTATGTCAATATATCACCAGTATATCTTATCGTCCAACGCGTCACTTCATGGTCGGCTTCTTCCTGGAATGTTGTGGTTCTACGCAGTCTACGTGTTTGATGTTTTTCTTCCCCAGCATGCATATGAATATTCTCAAGTCAATGGTTGATCTGATTCAAACTCAGAGAAGAAATTATGACTCAAAAAGAAAATTCTTATGCAATGATGCAGCCAACTCAAAGAAGTTAAGTTATTGCGAGAGAGAAATATATATATATACGGGGACCAGGATCTACTTAATTTAAGAGGAAAAAATTGTTAGGCCTGAATAAGCAACCAAGAGAGGGGTGAATTGGTTTTTTTTTAAGAGGACACGGTCTAAGTTTGTAGAATTAACCCCAATAAATATCCGATTCTACCCGCAAAATGAACTAGCAATATAATCAGCGGGAATTAAAGAGTTTTAGGGAAAGAGAAGCTGTAAACAAGATTTATAAAGATTCGACTTGAGTGTGCCCACTGCTATCTTCTAACTCTGGCTGCCCAAATAGGCCGATTTCCACTAGCCATGCTAAGAGTCCAAATACCATCATGTTATAAGTGTTGAACCGCATAGAATTTGATTATCTACGTAACACCCCGCTATATAATAAGTAACTATTGGACCCTCCGATAGTCGTTCTCCTATATACATAGCATAGTAGATCCTTTCCCCTACCTATAAACGACACATCTAAGTTTTACAAAGATTCCCTTGCACACTTTGTCCTTTATCAAAACAAATGCCTTCATCCTAACTACAACTACTTCTCTCGTATATATTACAAGGGCTTTACTAGTATAATAGTCTTGGAGCTACTGTGAGAGTAATGGCATGTTGTGAGCCACCAATTCTTGAAAGAGTAGACCACACCACAATTTCTACTTATTTGTTATTTGTGTTTTTTTTAGCCTAAAATAGGCAGTTATTTTCACAGAAGATTAAGGACAGTCACATAAGCATTTATCATTGTACAAATGGATTTGTCTCTCTTGTTAATTCTTAGACACTCAAATGGGTACTATAAGTTACAAAAAAGACCAACTCAAAAACCTAAGTGTACTAATTATTATGGAATAGCTAATCGAGACTAATCTAACCATTTATTAGGTGATTCTAAGTCTATTTGATTTTTGCTAATTAAGACTTAAATTAGTTAAAACCTAAGGTTATTACAAACTAGTTTAACTATTCCAAACCTGCCTTGGACCTTCATGGGACTTCGAGTTCTTGGCCACCATCTTGAGGTCATTTCCACTCGACATTCGGGCCATTCAAACACATACATTCGACAAAGGAGACAAGGAGTGAAGTTCATTCAATCAAATGAGAATTCAATTCGAGAGGCCAAGCAAACTCAAGTCATTCGATTAAACCCAATAACCCTCTAAATCTAAGAGTTCATTAATTATGGTTAACCACAATTAGCCTCCACTTGCATGTATAAGGCAGTAGACTAGCATTGTTAACCCCCTAATTAAACTCCTATTGCCCTCCTAAACTATGCATCGGGTCATAACATTCATCTAAACAAACACGTGCAAATGCAAATTAGGAATAGAAAGCAACCAAACAATCAAACAAATAAACGCATAATTATACTAGAAAGGCAAGCAAGAACAATTTCCCAACCTATTTTCATTTTTTTAATTTTTTAATATTTAATTTAAAAAAGAATCCTATCGGGTTCTCAAACCCAGGTTGGGCGAGGACCGAACCTAGGTTGACGGACCGGACTCCTATACTGAGCCCGGTCCAACTAAAACCTAATCCTTCCAAAAAAAAAATTGAAGCCCAACCACCACTAATTTGGCCAGCCCAGCCCAAAGCCTATTCCTATTTCCTATTCAACTAGCCTAGCCAACCTATGTTCATAACAAGATCCATAAGCCCTATTTTTACTAAAATCCAAATTAAGCCCAAGAGCTGCTCCTAAAACCCGAAGCCTAATGTTTGATACGGCCAACCCAGCGATGTCGGCTCTCAGTTGGTTGGCTCGGCAAGATCGGCCCTTAGTTGGCTGACCTAGTTAAAGCAACTTCTAATCAGCCATGAGCGTCTCCCACACAATAGCCGATATATGGCCTCATAGAGTCAGGTTTGCACTCTTCTTCGGTGTCAAGGTAAAAGTTAAGAATAGTCATCGACTCTCAAGAAAGGGTAGAAGAATGGGACCTATTCTGGGACATAAGGTATATTTTTTTGCCTAAAGAAGTCTCCTTCTCGGAAGGTATCAAATGCTGGGGCAGTTAGCGTTCTTTATTGGTCTTATTCGGTGCCAATGGCCCTGGAGCTACCCTCACAGTATATGCTTCAATAGGAATCACATTTTTTCTTTTTGAATATCCGGTACTCCTTCTTGCGTGCACCTTTGAGACCTCGATGGACAAATTCCTTATTCTTCCTAGGTCGATGCCCGAGTAGTTAATGGGGCTTCTCTAGAAGAGCTAGAATTCTAATCTTGTGTTAGGACCTACATGTTAAGCATCTCCAAGTTGAACTCAGCTATAGCTCGCCTCTTTTTGTCACTCTATCCTCGCAGGGGTGGAGAACCCGTCATTGACTCAGTGAAAATGTTATTGATTGTGAATCAATATTGGGTTATTTACATAGAGGAATGGGAAAATTTGCTAATCAAGACCAAAACAGGGTGCAAAAAATAGAAAGAAATCCCTTATTCGAAGTTTCTCCAAAATACATGGCAACAGCGGCAACTCTTCTTCGCCATTCTCAGTCGCCTCACCGACACCATTACGTTTTCTAGATCGGCCTTGTCAGTTGCCTCTAACTAAGGCCGCCTAGCTCCCTCCATTTCCAGCCACTCTGACAGCCTCTCTTCACGACCAGAGGCCGGTGGTGGTGAACCAACCCGTCTCTAGTCAAGCCCAGTTGTAGGGCCGCTGCTTAGCCATGCCCAATTCTCCCTTTTCATTATCGTTAAACACCATTACCCATTTAAAATTCAACTTTACAACCATAACAAGGAGAAGGTAAGTCAAGGTAGTCTAGGGTGTTTGGCTTTTATGTAACATATATAGTCAAAATAAACATATAGACGCAATGGAAGAAAAAATAAAATTAGCTATACATGTATCTCCAAAGACGTTATTCATGCATTTTAATAAATAAAAAAAATCAAATAAAAAAACGGAACAGATTACCTCTCGAAGCATGCTCAAAACGACTTGGTGCATATATTTTTTAGTTCAAATTCCACAAATGATAGACCTTTAGTTCAGACACATCACCAATCGCACGTCAAACAATATAGAGAACTAGTGGAGAAACACCACCTTAATTGTGTTAGCAATATTGTGGATACAATTCTCTGCACTCTAGATATTTTGGTCACAGCACACACAAAGAGAGAAACATTTTCTAACTCTTTTTCTTACTTACACATATTGCACACAAAAAACACACTCGAGCAACTATTGTTGATTACCCTTTAAGTGCAACCAGCAACAATTATTGTGCGATTAGCAACCGTTGCTGACCATTGCGCTACTGACCATGTGCATGCACTAATTTTTTTATTTTTTATAGAAGGTTTAATTACAACCTTTTGTTTAAAAAAAACACAATCACATTAAAAAAAGGTTTATTTGTACCAACAAATAAAATTCACCTATGAGCAATACCCAATATTTGCTTAAAACAAAAGAGTGCACGAAGCATGTGTGCAATTTTGTTTGGGCACACTAATATGTGTCCAATTTGGCCGTGTGTGTACATCATATGCACGTATGCCCATGACCAAAAAATAAAATAAAATAAAATTCCATTTAATTTAATTTCAATCCGACTTAATTCGATTGCCGTAATTACAAATGCAATTGCAATATTATCTCTCCTATTCAACACCATCCTGAATTGGTTATGGTATATGACATCCCTAGGTTCATCATTAAGTTAGTGTAAGACTTATACTAACACATTAGTACTCCAATAAAATTGATTATCTAGATCAACCTCCAGATCCTACAAGTCATAATTGACATCTAAAAATATGTCATGGCTACCCATACAGTGTGAATGCTTTAAAAACATTATAAACCTGTCGACTTTGGCTACAGTGTAATCCGATCCCTCTATCTTACTATGTCCTGATCGAATAAAAATTATGGAATATTGTCAAGCCACAAATTCGATTATATGCACAAGCCTAATCGACATGCATTTTATACAAGACATAAACAGTTTCTTCTCGATTGCAACCATGACCAAGGATTTCAATGCAATGTCGTGATTAGATTGCATATGACATCATTATTATACCTTGCGTGTAACAAGAAGATAGATTTCATTACGCGCACATGTGTAACTTCGTATGTGAACGAATAATTACCATAAATTACAGAGACAGATCAATGAACCAATAATATGCGTACCATGAACCATAGCTATCCAACACACAAGTCAACACTGTGCCTTAGGTCTAAGAATTATTTACACAAGACCAGAGCATAAATGATTAGACATTGACCACGCTAAAAACTTTCATGTTGCTAATCATTCTATGTGTGTCACGTTCAGTGAACCTTTCTAGTACAAGCACTCGTGTTCTAACTCGAGCATCACAATACCTAATAACTTATGAATCGTCATTCCCTTAAGTATCCAATATTTAATGGTGAAGCTAACAACACACCGGTTTCAACATCATTATTAATATTTACTCTATGATCCATCGACTAGGAATAGTTTAAAGATTCCATCTAACTTTAAACTCGTCACACATATTCTTAACGTTTCAAGAATGGGTCATGTCGCAACTAATCTTGTAGAATCATCCGTATATTTAAATAATTGGACGAATAAATACGCCATTGCCATTTAATTAATTAATAAAATTGAAATTACAACTGAAATATCTAATATCTAATATCTAACATATAACTATTACATGTTCGCTTTATGGCATATATCCAACATAGGGAATGAATAAAACAGGTTGAAGAATCAATTTCAATGATCCCCAGAGTCTTTTTACCGCTTACCATGCCTATACACGTAAGAACAAACCCAGAATCGAAGAAAACTCAAGTGAACTGGGTTCATGCATTTCATCAAACGCGTGCAAAGCATCTGCGTCAAAGGAACTACGAGCAAAGTTGAAGCTACGATTCTTTTCGAATCCTTTTACAATTAGCGATATTGAGAAGTTGCTTAATGGCCGATTTGCACACGAACGAGACTGGATTTCGGGCTTCTTCATTTGGCCGTTACTTTTTTAACCATCACCAACAACAGCGCATGCTTGAATTGATCGAGTGAGGGATGCCTACCTGCGATGACTTCCGTTCAGACCAAAGCAAGTCGACCAACGAAGCTTTTTCGAAAGATGGAAGCAGCGAGAAAGGCCACTGAGACCGCGATTATAACTCTTCACAGTGTCCGACCGAGAAACAGGGGCCAGCCAGCTCTCTTTTTCGATCCAGTGTGACGCGCTCCATCGTTGCTTATGTGGAGTCGTCTATTTGAGCCGTCGATTTCCACCATCTGCATTGCTGAAGGAAAAATGGGCGGTTGGGGTTCCGCGGGTTTATGGGCTCGCCGGCTGTGGGCTCCTGGGCTGATTTAAATGAAAAGAAAAGTGGGCCGAACGAAAGAAATAGGCTGGGTCGGGGGCCATGTGTGGGCTGGAAAAGGAAAGGAGCCGAGCAGGGTTTAGCTGGGCCAGGCCGTCTGCGAGATTTTCTTTCCTTAAGAAATTGCCTATCTATCTATTTTCTGTCTCTTTTTTTTTATTTTTGGCCAATGCTACTTTGACCTTTTCATATTTTTATTAAGAAATTTTACTCATATTGACAAAATTAGGTGACAAAGGGATCAATCCAAACTTCGCTGGATAACATTGGGTTGGATATATAACTCAGCCGATTGAGACAAAATACGCGCCGATTGCTTCCGCGTAACAAGACACCCAAAATCTGACCAAAAAAAAAAAACAAGACACCCAAAACCTGGGCAATTGCGGCGCAATTTGCGACACGGATTTGGTCAACGAGTCAACGCGGATGGTCGCACTTCCTTGGAAACGCCCTATATATTGACCAACGGACATGGCCGGACGGTAAACTTTACCTTCTCCATTGTTGCTTCAAAGACCGAACAGCTCCTCTTCCTTTTCTTCGCCTCTGCGAAAAACCCTAGAAAAGAAACAGAGAAAAAGCATCCTCTGCAAATCTTGGGACCTGGGTTTCTGTTCTTCGAAGCGTCCTTGGTGACCCATCAAATTCTTGGATCTTCATGGCTTGTTCGGCTGATAATTCAATGGGTTCTGTGCAAGCAGCGTTCACAGAGCTGTTCTCGCTAGTCAAGAACGCAGTGAGAACTGTTCACTCATTTCATGGCCAGCTCCAACAGATCGAATCCACCCTGAGCATCGTAGATCCAGTCATCGATGACCTCGACGGGTACAACAAACGGCTGGACCGTCAGAAAGAGAGGGGTCCCATCAAGGACCTATTGGATGAAGGCAAAGGACTGGTCAGCGAGTGCTTGAGGATCCACCCGCTCAACCTGACCAAGAAGCATAAGCACTCGAAGAAGCTGACCGAGTTCAACGCAGCAGTCCTAAGGGAGTTCCAAATTTACATGCCGCTACTGAACGCAAGGATCCACGGGGAGATACTATGGGAGATAAAGGAGTTGAGGGAAGAATGCAAGGAGTTGATCCATTCCCGTCAACCGAAGGGCGGGGCCCTCGAGAGCGGGCTCGGGGCTTCGGGCAACCTTGCCGCCCCTGAGGCGCCGGATTTCATTGTTGGGTCAGAGGTGAAGGCGTCCTTGAGCGAGCTTAAGGAGCGGTTGCTCGCGGAGGGAGTGTCTGTGATTGTTGTGACCGCCCCCGTCGGGTGCGGGAAGACCACTCTGCTTAAGAAATTGTGTCATGACGTGGACATCGAAGGTATGTGTGATTAGTGTTTGATAGTTTCCAGCACTAATTGAAAGTAGGGATGAATCTACTGATTAAATTTTGCCAATTGGTCACCTCCAATAGCCTTTTGCTGAGCCATTTACGTGTATAGGGGCTGTTGCTGGAGCGATGTTCCACCTTTTGCACATCTTTGAATGATTGAATCCCATTATCTGTTCTCTCTGTCGAGCAAATACAGTGTCTTGTAGATGTGAATGTTCGCACAAGAATTGCCTTGGTTTTATGCCGATGGAAGGTTCGTTAAGTAAAAGAAGCTCTCTTATCGTTTAATTTCGGGTTTGATATCATGTCCAATCTGATAGGTCTGTCCCAAGCTTCTTGATATGCAATAACTCGCCTCTGTCTGATTGCGCTGAGCGCCTTTCCTAATGAGCTGAACCCTCCTCTTCACACGCCATAGGCTTCAGACTTATTATTTCTGCTATATGGCATCTACTTAGCTCTGCTTCTTATCCTACCGAATTCACCTAAACTCAAAAGTATTGTGGCATAATTTCATACTTTTTGCAAGCGATAGGAGTCAGACTTTCTGTGGTTTGCGTATAGGCAAATTCAACAACAACATCATGTTTGTCCCTGTCTCGAAGAAGCCCAACCTGACAGACATTGTCCAGAAAATGATTCAGCATAAGGGTTTCCCGGTACCTGTGATTGAAACAGAAGATGGTGCGGTTCATTGCTTGCAGCAACTGCTCAACAAAATAGGACAAAGACCTGTGTTGCTTGTGCTGGATGATGTCAGGACCGAATCGCAATCCATCCTTGACAAGCTTGTGTTCAAGAAGATCAAAGATTACAAGATTGTGGTGACCTCAAGATATGAGTTTCCTGCTTATCGTCCTGTGCATCACCTGAAACCACTGACTCATGGTGAAGCCCGGGAACTTTTTTGTCGATCTGTTGCTGTTGATGATAGCAGCATGGACGCACCAGATGATGAGCTCTTGGATCAGGTATATTCTTGCTTGAGTACATCCATTATAGGATTTCTTATGGTTATTGAAACTTTGAGTTAATTGTTTTCCTGAAAGAAATTGTTTAATGAAATTCAACCTGCCTATCCTTAGATTCATCTCTCTTTCATAGGACAGAGCCCTTGATTTGTACTAATCTTGATTCCTATCAAGTTCCAATAATCATTTGTGCATTTTTTTTCCCTGTGGCAGATAGTGAAACACTGTAAGGGATTGCCATCGGCTCTTACAGTCGTTGCCAAATCTCTCAAAGGAAAGGATCGTTCATTCTGGCAAGTAAAGCTTCTTGAATGGTCTGAAGGTCATTTTCGTTTGGATTCGGAGAATGACATACTAGATGACCTCAAAAGGAGGTTGGGCGACTTGGATGGTGACCCTTCGATCAAGGAACGTTTCATGGACCTTGGCTCGTTTCCGGAGGATCACAAGATCCCTGCCACCGCCCTTATTGATATGTGGGTGGAATTGTACAAACTAGATTTTGATGGCATGCGCGCCATTGCTGACCTCCATGAACTCGTTTCTAGGAACCTAGCTGATCTTGTTGTCACCAGGTATGACTCCATAGTTCAATGTGTTCTCTTGTTCCAACTTTTCTTGTTTTCTACTGTGCTGAGAGTACCCCATCAGACTCTAGTTGGCATCTGATTAGTTTTTCCTGATACGTAACAGCTAGAATGCGTGTGTAAAATGGACAAAGGCATGATGAGATCTTCGCACCAAGATTGAGAGAGTAATTTATGCCATTTGATGACCCATAGCTAACCCCACTGATTTTAGTTTTCCGTAGTGCGACAAAGTATCCTATTTCCCCAAAAATGGGCATTCTAGATGTTTTGAATCCACACCACAATTATTGCACTTGACCTTCAGCTATAGCGTGTTCCGCATGTTCCATGATTACTACAAAGGTCTGTAAAGGATATTTCTAACTACTGAATGGATTTCTCAAAAGTGGGAAAGATCAGATGTCTTCTTTTACCATCAAATTGGTATCATCAAATGCCTGGCACAAGAAACTTGAGCGCAAATGGTTATATCCAAGTGTTTGATTGCATTCACACAGGAGAGATTCAAGTGATGACAGTGACAAATCTTGCAGTAGCCACTTTGCTGTGCAGCACGATCTGCTCAGAGAGCTGGCTATCATGGAGTGCAACCAGGGGGAAGTAAAGAAGAGAGAGAGACTCATTCTGGACTTGACCAGAAATAATTTTCCAGACTGGTGGAGCGAGCAAAAGCCACAGCCTCTCAGTGCTCGTCTAGTGTCCATCTCCACAGGTTAGGACCTCTCTCTCTCTCTCTCTCTCTCTCTCTCTCTCTCTCAATGACCTGTAGGGAAAAATTGAACTGGTTGGCAGTTAGTTACCTTCTACCCTTCTACAATCATAATGCAGATGGAACATTCTCAACACCCTGGCCAAATCTTGAATTGCCTGAAGTTGAGGCTCTAGTCTTGAACTTCGAGACGAACATTCAAACCAAAACTTATGCTTTGCCTGGATTTGTTGGGAAGGCAAACAAGCTCAAGGCCCTGATAGTAACAAACTACAGTTTCTTTCCAGTTGAGTTGGGCAATTTAAAGGTCATCGGGTCCAATTTAAGGAGGATCAGGCTCGAACACATCACAATTCCTTTCCTAACCATGGGGAAACTATGCTTACACAGTCTGCAAAAGATATCTTTTTACACGTGCGAGGTGGCGGCTTCAACGTCAAATGATGCCAAAATCTCCGATGCAATGCCAAACTTATTGGAGCTCAACATTGACGATTGTAACGATCTTGTGACATTACCAGATGGCATCTGTCAGATAAAGCCTTTGAGGAAGCTTAGCATCACAAATTGCCGTAGTTTCTCAGCTCTCCCTGAACAAATTGGGCAATTGGCGTCCCTTGAAGTGGTCAGGCTTAATTCATGCACAAACTTGTCGCAGTTACCGGACTCGATCGGAAGCCTCCAAAAATTGACTTTTCTCAATTTATCTGATTGCGTGAACCTGAGCACCTTGCCTGATCAAATTGGTCAAGTGGTTAATCTCAAGAGGATAAACTTGAGAGGATGTTCGAGGTTGTCTGTGTTGCCGCGGTCAATAGTGAAGCTTAGGAATTTAAGGAAGGTGGTTTGTGAGAAAGAAATAGCCATCATGTGGGGGCCTCTCAAGAAGAATCTCAATAGCTTGGAGATAAAAGTGTCTGAAGAACCTGGACAGGCTGAGTTTCCCAACCTAAATTAGGTATGACCCAATAAAACGGATGTAAATATGTACAAGACTTCGCCTCTCTTCTTCTTTTTTCCTGGATTGGCTTTTACTTTCAAAATTGTGTAATTTATAAGTTTGTTGGAAGTGGTTTTACTCTGGGTTATTACCACGAAAAATCTCAAACTAGTACATCTGTGACAATTTTACTTAGAACTAATATTTTAACCACAAAAAATCTAAAGTTGGTACACTTGTGATAAATTTATACCAAATTTTAGGACTCAATACCCAAAAAAATCCAAAACTTTATATGTTGTTTTAATTATATCCAAAACTTCTTTTTGTCTAGTAAAAAATCATAAATTTTAGGTGTTGTCCTAATTATATCCAATTTTTTTTTATCTCATAAAAGATCCCCAACTTTATTTTTGTCTCAAATTTACTACCGTTAACTTTCCATCTGAAATGGCTATTAGTAAACTTAAGTGGAATACCACGTCATTAGCAAGCTAACATGGACAAATAGTTCACAAAACGACGTCTTTTTGGATTACCAATTATAGTTTGGCTTTCAATTTCTTTCACTTTTCTTCGTATCGTTTCGTTTCGTCTTCCTTTCATCTCGCTCGAATCTTCCACGACTCTCATTCCTCAATCTCTTGTATAAGTCAGAGCAAGAATAATTTATGGAAGAACCATTGTCTTATCCAATATATGAAATCTCTAACCAATAAATTTTAAAATTTATCAATTGAGAGATGTCTGACCGTCTCGATCACGAGCTCTTCAAGCGCGAGAAATAAAGGAGTGAGTGCCATAAAAGATTCGAGCAGAATAGAAGAGAGACAAGACAATACAAAGAAGAGTGAGAGTAATTGAAAACCCAAACCCTAATTGCTTATCCAAGAAGACATCATTTTATGGATTATTTATCAATATCAATTTGCTGAATAGAATTTCATTTATGATATGGCATTTCATGTAAGTTCACTAACGGTCATTTCAAACAGAAAGTTAATAGTGGTAAATTTGGGACAAAAACAAAAGTTTGGATTTTTTACGAGAGAAAAAAAGTTTTGGATATAATTGGGACAACACTTAAAGTTTGTATTGACTCGGCAATTGAAGGTTTTTTACGAGATAAAAAAAGTTTTGGATATAATTGAGACAACACCTAAAGTTTGGGGCTTTTTTGGGTATTGGGTCCAAATTTTAGAGTTCGTCGGAGAAAATGAACTGAACCATATTGTTTGAAAATGAGCTAATTAAGTAAGTCATTATTGTTTTTTTAAAATTAAATTTAGGGTAAATTTGTTACAGATGTACCAGTTTGGAGGTTTTGTGGTAAAAAAAATTGGTTTATGGTATATTTGTCATAGGTGTATCAATTTGAGATTTTTGGTGGTCTAAAAATTAATTTTTGATAAGTTTGTTACAAATTTATCGGTTTGAAATTTTACTTGGTATTAACCCTTTTACTTTCGGCTTTTCTTCAAATCTTGTAACACACGTAGTTTGACTTTGTTTTTAATCTCAAGTTCCTAAAACTTTCACCATTTACAAATACTGACACCAAGATTTACATTTAATGTATCCACATTTTTTCAAAATTTGAATAATTATATAGATTCTGGTGTGAAAATATATGTATTCTCAATAGGTTCCAACAAACAAATTCCTCATTTAACGAGAAAAACTAATGGCAATCTCTAACATAGGTATGATATCCCATAAAACATGGAAAATTTAAAAAAAAATCCTAAACATATTGTAATTATGCTAATACAGTCCATTAAGTTGGTTAGCGCTGACATGACACAGTCGGTGCTGACGTAAACTATTTTTTATAATTTTTTTTTATAATTTTTTTCTTTTTTTCTTCCCTTCTTCTTCTTTCTTTAATTGGTCGCCGGTCTCGAGCGAAGCTCGCCCCTACCGGCCACTCACAAGGATGAGCCTCGCTATCACTGGATTTGGCAAGCCTTGCCCTTGTCGAATCGAGCAAGGGTCGAGCCTCACCCTCGCTAGTACCTAGCGAGGGCGGCGAGCCTCACCATCACTAGCCCTCATGTTGCCAAAGGCGGGCAAGGCTTGCCCTCACTAGTGGCCGACGAGGGCGAGTCTTGCCATTGACTCGGCAAGGTTGGCCTCAACAATGGCTGGGCAAGGCTCGCTTGAGGCTAGTGAGATCAACCTTGCCGTTCCTTGCCTTTGGCTGGTCAATGGGTTCCGGTGACTAGCTAGAGGTTAAAGATGAAGGGAAGAAAAAAAATAAGAAATTAAAATTAAAATTAAAATTAAAATTCAAAAAAATATTAAAATATTATTAAAAATTATTCATGTCAGCGCCGGCCAGCCAAATGGACTAAATTGGCATAAATGCCAAATGTTTATGACTCAATTGACAAAAAAAAAAAAGGGTTTAAATTTGATTTGGCACAAATGCATCCCAAATAAAAGAAAATTTTCGTCTCACCGGAAGCTTGTTTGGACCTCACCTTTGTAATGTCCAAGACATCTTCACGGGCATCCCTCACACCTCTTTTAAACTTGGGACGTGTCACGACATCGTTTTGAACGTTTGGCAGCTGGCTAACTTAGATTTTCAACCTTAGCAACCTTCTTGTCTATATATCTCAAAAGCTTGTGATTTAAGATTGCAACTCTATAACACTGAGTCGAGTTCGCTCAAATGATCCAAAACTTGGCTCAAGAGCATCAAATTCCATACCTCAGTGCAATTGTGCTCATAATGAACTTAAAAGAGCCAGACTTTTATATCGAAAGATTTTAAGATATTTCAAATTATCAGAAGTTAAGATCCAAACACAACAAGATTCATGTCAATCCAGAAATAAATTCAAGGTCAATGTGGACCCCAGGAGACTGTGTTAACCACAACATAAATGTGAAAATCAATACGCGATATCTTAACACAAATTGAAGTCTTTTCCGTGGACTCTTGAGTACTGAGCGCAAAGTTCCAAATTATATTAAACAGGAATAAAATCATTTAAATTGATGTTCTCTTTTGAAAACAAATACGTTATTTACTGATATTATGATATAATAGAGGAGGGCTTCTCAGACTTCAGAGCATGGGGACAAACAAAAGGGAGAAATAAAAGAAAAAAAGAACAAAGCGGGAATTGAACCCGACGTGAATCGAACACGCAACCTTCTGATCTGGAGTCAGACGCGCTACCATTGCGCCACGGATCCACTTCGTTCCAACTCATCACACTTTAAGCTATTTGATGGTAAACACAAGTGAATCTGCTACGTCCTCGTACGATTTACAGCACGGTCTGCATGCCAAATCTAACCCTTTACAAATCCCCCCAACACAATCTTGTAACACACGTTTGATTCGACGAGCCATGATCTGAATATGTTTTTGTAAAGCAAAGCTGTACTCTACTCGGTCTTCTTCTCTTTCGTCTCCTCTTTCGCATGGAACTTGCTCTTCATTCTCCTGATGACCTTCTCGTCCACCCTTTCGCAGAACCTCCTCGACCGTGTCTTCATCTTCTCTCCGAGCCGCGATACTTTGTCCTCGTGCGTCACGTACAGAGCAGGTGCTGTCATGCCCGAAACTACAGCTGCAAGGATGAGTGCAATTTCAATTAGTTGCGACTTTCAGGATAATTATATTATGAGCAAAGAAAGATAGGAAGGAACAGTATCAAAAAGATATTGATCGATCGGTTACCTAAATAGACAAGAGTCAAGAAGTCGAAGTAGTTTCCTATCTTGGATAACACCCACAAGCCGGCGACCACGCCGGCAAACGTGAACCAGTCTCTTTCGGCACCAACCCTGAACATCCATCTAATGCCTTCTTCGGCCCACGCTCGGGCGGCGTTCGCCTTATCCATCGCCGTTCGCTCTGAGATCTCCACCCTCGGCAACTCCGGTTCCTCTCTGCAAAGTCACCAGAATTGATATAATTCGTTTCCCTTTATTTTACTCAGTGTGATCTTCAAATAAAAAAGAAAGACTGTTATGATGGGTTAAGATTTTTTGCAGTCAACTGGTAGAATTTGAGTTCTTGGATGATGAGGTAGGAGGTTATATTAATTACTTTCCGAGAAGCCTCAAGGTGGTGCCCCACAGGAAGAGGTAGGTGACGACGAAGATGGATGCCCAGGAAGCGAGAGTGACGAAGTTGAACTGATAAACCTCCATGACCACCCAAGTGGCAGTTGCCATGACCAACACCATCAAACTCAGCTTCTTCCTCCTCCATAGGAACGTGTCCCTCACAACATCTGCAACATATAAATGGCAATCTCAGAGAGAGAGAGAGAGAGAGAGAGAGAGAGAGAGAGAGACGTTGTCAATAAAAATACAGAAAAGGTCACCTGAAGTGGACGGGCTAGGAGTTGGTGAATGTTCAGGAGAATCAGACATTGGAGAAAAGACTGCCGGTTGAAGCTCGAGGCTCGAGAAGAAGATGTTCTTTCGGTTCGACACTACTTGCGCTTTGCGATCTCTTTGGGATTTGAAGAGGTTGGGGAGTGATAAGTATAATAGATGGGTTGGACCGAGGGTCAACGCGTGTGAGGGGGGTTGAAGGAAACGTGGAGTCCATGCATCCCTCGTCCCTAGATAACTCATCGAGAAGGCACCTGTCGCCTGCCACTTCAGTACACAGTGACGTTCTTCACTTAGGTTTTGTGTTCCTTATTGAACTCTCCTTGCATACATTGGAACTCTTTGAATCTCCCAAGCGACCATTAAGGTTCTTTATGACGGATGTACTTTGTATTGGCGTGATCATCTCATGCATTGATGGAGCTTTTGTGATGTACCGCGTTTATTTTTAAACTATTCACCTGAATAAATTTTTGTAAAAATTATGGGTTAATACCACAAAAAGCTTTAAATGTGACAAATTTACCCAAAATTAATTTTTTGATCACGAAAAACCCCAAACTGGTACACCTGTAACAAATTTACCACAAACTAATTTTTTTACCACGAAAAATTATAAATTGGTACACCTGTAACAATTTTACCTCAAACTAATATACTTATAACAAATTTATTCTCCGTTAGTTTTCATTAAATTGAGTTAATACCATGAAAAATTCCAACCTAGGACACCTATGACAAACGGAGGTTAAAACCTCAAACTGATACACTCCGTCAACTGTCACGTGTAATCAAATTCAACAATTTGACAGTAAAATTTGACGGAAACTAACGAATGGTAAATTTGTCACTAGTGTACCAGTTTGGAATAAATTTGTCACAGATGTAACAATTTGGGGTTTTTCACTGTCAAAAATTTAGTTTTGGGTAAATTTGTTATATGTGTATCAGTTTGTGATTTTTTTTGGTATTAATCCAAAAATTATTTACAAATTTAGACTTGCACATGTCGTACATATACGACCTCTTGGAAACATGATCGGTTTATTTATCCAAGAAGAGTTTCGCTACAGTCTCTATATCAACTAGAAGTCATTGAAAGCTCAAGAAAAGAAAAAAGATAAAAAAACACTTTGCAGACAAAGTACTAAGTTGTTTTCTATCGTATCTTTACAGTTGACGGTATGCGTAATGTGATAAATGTGAGTGATATCCAGGTTGTAACCCATCAATGAGAAGATTTACTCTAATCGGGAATGAAGAAAACATGGGGCAAAATCAAAACAACAAGAAACTAGTTATGTCCTACGTGGTTGCCACAATGTCATACTCATTTGGTTCCGTCGAGAAAGATTTCATGAGTGGATTCTCATCTCAAGCAATCACGTTTCACATTTGTGTTCTTTTTCAGTTGTTTGGACTTTGGATGACTAAAATTTTAAGTTCAATAGCTAAGATGAGCTCTCTCCGCTTTTTATCCATTTTTCTTTTTGTCTCTTTTAGGTCTTCTTCCCCCACGGCATTCGGTAGATATCTAATATATCTTGTTTGTGGGTTCCATGAGTTTCAGGGTGTATTTGTTTCGATGAAAGTGTTTTTTTCGGAATTAGTTTTCTATATTCAATTGTGTTTGGTTTGCTGAAAATGATTAGTCAATGAAAAATCATTTATGGTCAAAGAAAATATACATACTTAAAGTAAAAGAAAAATTAAATTCCTAACCTAGAAAGAGAAAAACATCTTCATGAAAAATGATATTTCTGAAAGTATTTTCCTTTGTCATTAAGTTTATCTCAAAACAAACACACAATTATATTCATGTAGTCTCCCTCTAACTATTTGATTAAGCTTTTATGTTGGACATTCTAATATGGTATCAAAGTTAGGTTTCGTCACAAATTTATTTCATGTATGAGGCTGCTAGTTGCTACATTTGTTTTTTGTCCAATTTACACGTAGTCGCCAATTTACATTTGGGAGTCTTTGATATATCTTGTTAATGGATTTCCAATGAGTTTTAGGGTGCGTTTGTTTCAGTGAAAGTGTTTTCTTGGAATTAGTTTTCTAGAGTTTAATGCATTTAGTTTGTTGAAAATGATTAGTCAATAGAAAATGATTTATGGTTAAAGAAAATATGCATGCTTAAAGTTAAGAAAATGAATTTCCTAACTTGGAAAGAGGAAAACATATTCATGGAAAATGATCTCTCTAAAAGCATTTTCTTTTATCATGAAGTTTTTTCTCAAAACAAACACACAATTATATTCATGTAGTCTCCCTCCAACCATTTGATTAAGCTTTTATGTTGGTCATTCTAACATGGTATCAAAATCAGGTTTCGTCACAAACTTATTTTGTGTATGAGGTCGCTAGTTGCCACATTTGTTTTTTGTCCGATCTACATGTATTCGCCAATTTACATTTGGGAGAGTCTTTGATATATCTTGTTAATGGATTTCTAATGAGTTTTAGGGTGCGTTTGTTTCAGTGAAAGTGTTTTCTTGGAATTAGTTTTCTAGAGTTTAATGCATTTAGTTTGTTGAAAATGATTAGTCAATGGAAAATCATTTACGGTCAAAGAAAGTATGCATGCTTAAAGTTAAGAAAATGAATTCTCTAACCTAAAAAGGGAAAAACATTTTTTTGGAAAATGATTTTTCAAAAAAATGAAGTTTTCCCCAAAATAAACACACCTTTATATTCATATAGTCTCACTCTAACTATTTGATTAAGCTTTTATGTTGAACATTCTAACATGGTATCAAAGTCAAATTTCGTTACAAATTTATTTCATGTATGAGGCTACCGGTTTTTTTATTCCACATTTGTTTTTTGTATGTAGTCTCCTGTAATCCATCGGCTTAAATTTTTAGATGGAATTTTCTAATAGGTATAGCATCCTGCTGTCGCAACGCCTCCCAACCATCACCGATACAAGCCCTCACCGTCACACCTCCATCCACTGAAGACGCCGACCTTCTCGCCCACTTAACTCATTTGAATCTTCTCTCTCTCTCTCTCCACATGGAGGTTTGCGACCTCTGTCAAATTCACTTCGACGGAGATCGCCCACCTTGCACAACCTACGATCTACGGTCGAGTTAGACAAGCGTCCTCCTTGGCCAATTCGCTCAAATTTCAATAAGACAGACTGCTATATAAGACAGAATTAACCTGTCGTAATCTGCCAGCATAGACAACCTCATAGCACAACAAGTCTCTTTTCTACGCAGAACTTTATCTGTCTAAGGCTTGCAATGAGTTTTCTAGGGATTAGAGGCAAACCTAAGTACTTGAACGAAGAGAGATCCAGCCTTGAATCCACTTAGTTGGATTATTTCCTCCAACTGAGAAACAGAGACTCCAGAAGTATACGTTTCAGTTTCCTGGAGATTCAATTTTAGGCAAGACATCTTATAGAAAACCTGGAAGATGTTCAGGACTTCCTGCAAAGCTCCAACACTCCATTGCGGCACATTGAATGTCGCAAACCAGGAGGTAGCTAGCTAGTGGCGCCTCAAATTTACGACGTAGGGTCGGCATGTCTCACCGTCGTTGACTTCGGCTTGTTATAGGGGTGGAGCCGACACATGGTGTTGTGACAAAGCTCACTCGACGGTTCCACATCAACCATACAGTGAAGTTTGGATTTAATTTGGATGATCGGATTTGATTGTTGTTCTCATTGTTCTTCGTTGTGATACTTAAAACGCGACTAAACCGTTATAAGTAGAAACGAAATCATTGAAATTGACAAACGGTTTAAGAGCGTTTGGAAGTGATATGCGAGTGAAAATCGAGGCGTTGTGAAAAATAAAGGGATAAGTGCACTACAAGTTATAAAACTTGTTGAAAAAGTACAATTGAGTCTTAAAACTTTCAAAATATGCAATCAAATCTTAAAACTTGTCAAGTTGGTACAATCAAGTCCTTCCGTTAACACCGTCAACTTGGCTAACGGAAAATGCTGATGTGGCATTTAAATTTTTTTTCTCTCTCCTATGTGGCATTTTTTATTATTAATTTCTTCTTATTTTTTTTATTTAATTAGATATTTTGTCAGAATTTAAATTAGATTGAAAAAACAAAAAAAGCTGAAATTTTATTTAAAAAAACAAAAAAATGGAAGGAAAAAGAACAACCGAGGGGCTTGCGGGTGGAGTGCCGCTACCGTCGTTGCCACTCATCACCAAAGGGCCCGGTGTCGCCATCCTTGGGTGAGGGTGGCCGGCTCGCCCACCCTAGGCGAGGGCCAACGAGGCTCACCTAGGTTTGGCAGCGCCCAAATCCGGGCACCCAGCCTAGATCTGGGTGACACTAGCTATTGTTAGGGGCTAGCGAGAGTCACCAGCCCTAGGTGAGGGCTGGCGAAGACGAAGTTCCACCTACGTTCGACAAAGAAGACCAACGCTTGTACCCATAAGCATCCACCGATACCGACCCACGCCTTACCTGCTCGCGCACACTCGTGACTCATGTTTCGACTCCTAACAAGGGTCGCCGGCTATTGTCAGGGGCCGGCAAGGCCGCGATTGGGGCTGGCGAGAGTCGCTGGCCCTTGGCAATGGTCGACATTGCCCAGATCTAGGCTGGGTGCCTAGATTTGGGCGTCGCCAAACCTAGGTGAGCCTCGTCGGCCCTTGCCTGGGGTGGGCGAACCGGCCACCCTCGCCCAGGGTCGGCGACACCGGGCCCTCTGGTGATGAGCGACGGCGATGGCAGCGGCACTCCTCCTGCAAGCCCCCTAGTTGTTCTTTTTCCTTCCAGTTTTGTGTTTTTTAAAAATAAAATTTCAATTCTTTTTGTTTTTTCAATCTAATTTAAATTATGACTAAAATATCTACTTAAATAAAAATTGAGAAGAAATTAATTATAAAAAATGCCACATAGGAGAGAGAAAAAAATTTAAATGCCACGTCAGCATTTTTCATTAGCCAAGTTGACGGTGTTAACGAAAAGATTTGATTGTACAAACTTGACAAGTTTTAGGACTTGATTGCACATTTTCAAAGTTTTAAGACTCAATTGTACTTTGAAGACAAGTTTTAGGACTTGTAGTGCACATATCCCAAAAATAAAAGAGAGAGAGAGAGAGTCAATTCATAGAGGCCAAAAAATAATGGCCTACAGGCATAAGGCCCAGTGATCGGCCGTTGGGCTGGGTTGGGTCACTGATCCAATGAATGAATCTTTTTATCCACGGCCTAAAAGTTCATAATAATTTGGGCCCATGTTACTCAAATATATGTTGGTTCCATGGAGGGCATATGGGCCAGACCAGGCCCAATGCCGATAAAGGGCGCACGGCCCGCCACCCCATGCCCGTGACAAATCCTACTCAACACTCATGATCTCCCACGTAAGGGCAATATTGGATTTAGGCCTATCCAGTCCGATGGGTTTGGTTGGTTTTGGTGTATCTTGTACCTTTTCGGTTTTTATGTTTAATTCCTTCAATGCTTATGACCCTTTCAAGGAGGATGCACCCTATTGATCGTATGACAAAAATATTTGTATGGTCAGAATCCATCTTTTACGGATTTACTGGTGTTGATAGATAAGAAGGATGGGAGGAGCAACTATTGCAACTATCCCATTAAACATTATCTATAAGAGTCACACACTGTTTATGAAAATGTTCGATTTGAGTCATAACTACTCAGCTCTCCCGTAAGTAAACGAGCGTAACACCATAGCCCCACAATTGTGCTGGAAACTAAGAAATCTCTCCACATGAGGTAGCAAATGTTTGGCACAAGTTGACAAAAGGTTCGCTCGTGACGTGGTTCAAATTTGTAGCCTCTTAAGAATTAGCGTGATCTCTTTACCATTGTTTCACCACCCTGTTTCTACTTTTATAGTGACAGGTGTATGAAGTCTCTTTTCCAAAGTTGTGATGCTCCTTTTTACTCCATGAACACAAACACTTCTTTCTTGAACCGACAGACAATTCTGTACATTCACTAGCGGAGATTAAGGTCACCGATCACCGTGCAAAAACATCACTCGCTTTGTGATGATGACATTTGACTTTTATCTCATCCGATTCACCGGACGGCGTCATTCCGTGTAGTCCCCACCACCGGGTCCTACCTCCATGATCTACCCAACACTCCACGTGAATGGCAATGATTAGCTGTCTCTCTCTGTCTCTGTCTCTCTCTATCACGGATCATGGTCACTCATTCACACCTAAAAAAAAGTCAACCTTGATCTCCCAAGTTTAAGGCAACGAAATGCAGGAAGCAAAAAACCCATGAAACGTAGCAAATCTTTAGCTGTCCAACAGTTGTACGAAGCCTCAAATGTCAACTTTCTTCTGCGTAGAACGCACAGGATAAGGAAGATCTTCGGGGTTGTGCCTGGACGAAGTTCATGGGGTGATGATTCGACCAATCGCCGATGATGTTGACTTTCCTAGGGATATACTTAGTTATTCGAATTTAGATTTTAGAAGTGTTCTTTTATATTTGTTGCATGTTCCCTTGAGATCAGGTTGCATGAGGCCAAGTGGGTCTTCCCCAAATACGATGTCCACCTAAATTAGGTTAAGTTTATCGCTTTAGTTTGTTTCCAAAATAGACCTTTCAAGCGGAATTGGAGGGGACTCATGAGAAATTATTTCTTAATGAGCCGATCGAATTACTTGGTCATTGAAGAGATACATACAATAGGAATCAAATCTAAGACCTTATATTTCATGAAGTGCAAAGTCTCGGTTGCATTGTTGTCTCATCAACTCCTTGTGCACAATGATGATCAAGAAAGCGAAGGAGGAACTCTTCGAAACTTTGAAATACAAACACATATATTTGAGTTAATTACGACCAAGCAATACCAATAGACGAAATCTTAGGGCGTGGCAATTCATCGATTCATCAATCATAGAGATACGCTTCCAAAAGATAAAGAGGCTATTTAGTTTTGTAAATAATGTCGACGAGATGTGAAGATGATAAATTTTCTTCCTTGCATATGAATCATCATTGTCCACGAGGATGAAAGAACCACACAAATTTGCATTAAGTTACTGTACATTATATTCTTTGACCATTAAAAATCTTATTCCTAAGAATTTAAAACCTAAATGTTTTTTTTTTCTTGCGTTTCTTCTACTTTATAAATATAACGGGAAGGAAACAAAAGGGAATTTCTCTCGTGGGATTGTCCCGAAAATTATACTTTAAAAAGATCAGATCTTGAATTAGTCTTCTGCTTCAAATCAGCTGAAATCTGACCGGAGACCACTTTCAGACCAGAGAATCAGAAGGATCTGCATAGTAATCGTAGAAGATGAAGGATCTAGAAGAATGATGAATCATTCTAGCAGAAAAAAAAAGAAAAAGAGAGGGAAAAAACTGAAAAGACAGACAAACCACATTAGCCAAAGCAAAACAATCAAGAAAGAATCCAATGGTGGGTGGTTAAGGAAGAATCAGAGGCGAGATTGACGGGTGGGATCATCGGATGCAACAGTGAACAGTGAGGGGAAAAAGCCATGCTGAAAAACTTCACTGATGATTGAAAATGATGACAATGTGCGCCTGCCTTCTTTAGAATATCGTTCTTTTTTTTTCCTTTTGGACCGACCCAAGTTTTGATTTTGGTCATTTATATGATTTATTATCATCATGCGTAAGCGCGTCAAGAATCATGCGCAGTTCCACCTCAATCTGTGAGTCACTGACGGAGCAATTCAAGGGCGTTGGCGTACTTTTTTTTTTGCGGAAATTCCCAGTTGGTCAAAAGCAACAAAATAAAGAAAGCAACCCTGATTATGAATCATCCAGTGCAGCTTTTTCCCTCTCGTTGCTCTTTATTTAAAGACTCAGCAAAGCAAACGCTTGCCACAAACTGAGCCAAAACCCAACGTGCTGGAGGCCGAAATCCTGGTGCATTGCCGTTCTTTCTCTGTTTTGGTGTTCTTCATTCTTGCGTGTCGAGATTTCTTGTTCGTTGCCGATGAAATCAACGTATGAACAGCAACGTTTGGTTGTCTTTTGCAGATTAGATAGACATGGCGAGAGAAGGCGTGATCAGCTTGATCTTGGGGTGTTTGGCTGTTTTCAGTGCTTCTGTGGTGGTTGCTGATGACCCTTATAGATTCTACACATGGACTGTGACTTATGGTACAGTTGCTCCTCTGGGTGTTCCTCAACAGGTTGGTGGGTGGGGATGTTGCTGCATCTTTAGTATGAATTGTCTCTTGTTCGGTTCTATCTAATGACTAAATGTTCTGGTTTTATGCATTTTGTTTCTGGTGTGAAGGTCATACTTATAAACGGGCAGTTTCCAGGGCCAAAGC
Organism: Metrosideros polymorpha var. glaberrima; assembly: GCA_001662345.2. Taxonomy (NCBI): domain Eukaryota; kingdom Viridiplantae; phylum Streptophyta; class Magnoliopsida; order Myrtales; family Myrtaceae; genus Metrosideros; species Metrosideros polymorpha. The sequence continues at coordinate 11,018,494 of BCNH02000009.1, forward strand.
TCGAGGTGGTGACCAATGACAACATAGTCCTCAACTTAATCAACAAGCTTGACCAATCTTTTCTTTTGACATGGTTAGAACTAAAGTTTCTTGACTTGGAAATTTAGAAAATATGTCCATTTTTGTTTGCAATTTCCGCTCTTATTTCTGTCTTGGAATTTATTTTGTTTATTTGCATGGCTAAGTGACATTCCCACAGTTTTTCGACCCGGTCAATTACTGGAAAGATAAGTTGCTAATTCTTGAAAAGCATCAAATTGTCTCAATGCTTCCCCAAGCGATTGAGTTTGACCAAAGAAAAATCAGGACTTAACTGAATTATGGGACATTGCCTATGAAACATACTAGATGCTCGGTAGTACAAAGATATCTGAGTCTAGAAGGACATGGACATTGTAGATGTGGACATGCTCTGCTTAATTTGTCATTAACCAACAAACTGAAAGATGTTACTGCAATATCATCTTTCATAGTCAGCACTGTACTGACCACTAACTTGTAGTTGTTTGTTGTCGTCGGTATCAGGAATGGGATCAAACAGAGGAAGAACTCGTGGCAGGACGGAGTGCTGGGCACAAACTGTGCGATCCCTCCAAACTCGAACTACACATACAATTTCCAAGCCAAGGATCAGATTGGGACTTTCACATATTTTCCTTCGACATTGTTGCACAAAGCTGCCGGAGGGTTTGGGGCGATCAACATCTACGAAAGGCCTCAGATCCCTATTCCTTTCCCAACCCCTGCTGGAGATTTCACTTTACTCGTTGGTGACTGGCACAAGACTGGCCACAAGGTAACAGATATATTCTTGTTCTGCTGCAGAAATGATTTGGTTTATCTCAGATGTGGCATGTAAAAGCACTGGATTCAGTCTTTGTTTTAGTTGTATTATTAGATACACCGTATTTCAAGTTTTAATGCTTAGTAAGGTCGACCATTTATTGTACATTTGCAAGATACAAGTTATGCTCAATATTCCTTGAACACTAATCGGCAATAAGCAAAATTATGCTATCTAATTGTGTCATATGTATTCAAATGCAAATCTGACGTACACTTGTAGTATTGGCAATCTGCTCCACCAGTGAATGCCATCCTATTGCTGGATGTTTCTAAACATCTCTCTGCTGCATTTCACACCAGGTTCTAAAACAGTTTATGCTCTACTTTGCACCACTCATTTTTATGCTTCATAACTATTGCAGATGCTACAGCAATCTCTCGACTCGGGAAAATCTCTCCCCTTTCCTGATGGTATCCTCATTAATGGCCAAGCTCGTACAACCTTCAGCGGTGATCAAGGTCACTCATTATCTGAACTTTTGTGCAATTAAAGCCACTTTCTATTTTTCAAAATCATGGAATGTTTGCTGCGTGCTGCTTACCATGAGTGATCCTCATGAGTTAATTGTGTCCTTCAGGTAAAACATATATGTTCAGAATTTCGAATGTGGGATTGTCAACCTCCTTGAACTTCAGAATTCAGGGCCATATGTTGGAGCTAGTAGAGGTTGAAGGATCTCACACCATCCAGAACACATACGATTCAATCGACGTTCATGTGGGCCAATCTGTGGCTGTCTTAGTGACCTTAAATCAGCCTCCAAAGGACTACTACATCGTCACATCCACGCGGTTCACCAAGACGGTTCTCAACGCAACTGCAGTGCTACACTACACCAACTCACTTACCCCAGTTTCAGGGCCACTACCAGCTGGTCCAACTTACCAAATACATTGGTCCATGAAGCAAGCAAGAACAATCAGGTACTATATTGTCTATGAAAATTTGGTCTGATCATTATCCTCAAAGCCAATATAAGTTAGAATGTTCTTTCCTTGAAGGTGGAATTTGACAGCAAGTGCAGCAAGGCCGAACCCCCAAGGATCATACCATTATGGAAAAATTGCAATCTCAAGGACAATAGTCTTGGCCAACTCGGCACCTTTGATAAATGGCAAACTGCGCTATGCAGTTAATGGTGTCTCCTACATTAATGCTGATACGCCCTTAAAGCTTGCTGATTATTTCAATATCGATGGAGTGTTCAGCACAAATTCCCTCCAAAGCGTTCCCTCGGATGGCTCTGCAAATCTTGCCACTTCAGTCATGCCAGCTTCACTTCACGAATTTATTGAAGTCGTTTTCCAAAACAACGAGAACACAGTTCAGTCTTGGCATCTTGATGGTTACGATTTCTGGGTCGTTGGGTAACTCTCTGTCCTTTGCTGTGATTTTTTGCTTTTAGAGCTTAGTTGGTTGCTAATGCTAGGCATGTGGCAATATACAGCTACGGATTCGGGCATTGGACCATGGCCAGTCGGAAAATCTACAATCTGGTTGATGCTCCGACACGGCATACTGCTCAGGTAAAGTAAATAGACACCTATGATGTATGCTTCCAATGAATACCATTTCTAATCTGCGCTGAAAAGATGGACAGTTCCGGTTGATTCCGATTGATAGTATAAATATGGTTAACCAACATTTTGCTAGAGTAGGAAATTGATCGCTCAACTACCCAAATCATACACGAGATATAAACGCGGCCACACAAGTGTAGAATTTGCATGCACACATTGTATAAGGCACATGAACAATGAGTTGAGCAAGCCTGAGGGGCTACACCTTCCTCGAATTGAAGCCGAATTGATCAGACCAAACCGCAAGTTTCTCCCATTCAAGACTGCAATCAACAGAATAGATTAGCGCTTTAATCATTGACACTAGCCACAGTCTTGATGACGGGATAAAGATGAAGAACCTAATATTTTTCGCTTCATTGGCATACTTGTTCCTAATGCAGGTGTATCCGAGGTCATGGACGAGTATCCTAGTGTCCTTGGACAACCAAGGGATGTGGAACTTGAGGTCGGCAGCATGGGAAAGGCAGTACCTCGGACAGCAGTTCTATCTGAGGGTTTGGACCTCGGTCCACAGCCTAGCTAACGAATACGACATTCCTTCTAATGCCCTTCTTTGCGGCAAAGCCGTGGGACATCATCCTTGAAAAGATTGGGTATTCCTCTGCAGATTGTTATCTCAGTCACGAGAGTTTGAAAGTTGAGACTGAGATAATAGAATGTGAATCAAAAGTGAATTGCATGGATGATTTCACTTTGCATCTTTGATATATATATCCTTTTCACAAGTGACATGTCGTGGAAAACAAGGGATTGAACAATAAAATAAATGGAGCAAGAAAACAAATCGAATGCCGATTTACGTGCCTTAGTCGGTGGGACCTACCCCACGGGAAGAATTGCATGGATTTTACTATTGATCAAACAATAAAACAGATATTACAACTGCACTCGAGTAACTCAAACACTTTCAGTATTGCAAAGCTCTCAATTACACCCACTAACTCAAAAGTGTTTAGCCCTCACAATTACTTACGAAATAATCTCTCAATCTCATAAGAAAATTACACAGAATCTTCATACAAGATTTTCACGGCTTCAAACAATTGGGTATATAATTCTTGAGAATGTCTGTGACAATCCGGTCCAACAAGAGCAAGGAGTGGTCGCCGGGGCTAGAGAACATGGACAAGGAGTGGTTCCTAACAGGCTTCTAAGATGGCGAAGGGGGCAAAAATGAACTGAACTATGCACTGAACAACGAAAGAACGATTCTGGAATATATATGTGAAAACTGTAATTAACTCACGGAGGCGCCTTTTGACGTAACGACAACACTTGGCTTTGAAACTCCACAGAAAAGCGTGCTTAGATAGGAGCACTCCTTAGATGGGCGACCTCCTGGGAAGGTGCCCACAAGTATGCCAAAGGACAAAACCGTGAGACTCGGTATAGAACGAGCCAAATCAGATAATATCTCTGTGAGTTAATTCAGGGATGTCACAATGTCGCAATTGATTGTCACAACCAAACTCTTCTTGGATCACTTTAGAGCATAATATAGAAGAAGCCGCCTCTTAAATGTATAGCATGAAGAAGATCAACTTCTTATATAGAAAAAAATTAGATCCAAAATAGGAAATTCAGTCAAATTAGGAAATTCAGGCTTAAACTCGAGATATATTTTAAAGATAATGTGTGCTAATTTAACACGAGAAAGGTAGGGGGTGCATGGTAACCATTCTAGAGTAGAAATGCGTTAACAAACGCATTTTCACTATTCTATTTTTGGAGTAGTTTTTTCACTTCTGGAGTAAAAATGCGTTTGTTAAAATTACTTCTTTTTTTTACTCAACAATGAGTTTTCTCTTCTAGAATGAGTTTTGAAACCTTAAAGAGAAGTAATTTTTCTTTTACTTTTTTGGAGAAAGAATGAGTTCTGCACTCCTCATCACAACACCTCTTTTCCTCATTTTCTTTTCATTCAATCTTGGTCTTCTCTTTCGTTAGTCTCACCAAAGCCGCAACTCTCTGAACGCCGCAGCCACAACTCTCTCAACGCCATAGCCGCAGCTCCGCCGTAGCCGAAGCTTCGGCGCACCCATAGCTCCGATTTTCTGCACCCGCAACTCCATCTTTCTTCTCAACCTGCCTCGCTCTTTACAAACCTGTTGTACCCGCTCGCGTAACCTCAGATCCGTAAGTTTTGTTGTCGATTTGTACGATTTGTTGGTGAAATGCTTGCTTGTTGTTGGTTGGATCTCCGTCTCACCTCCCCTCGCTTCACCAACGCTGGCACCGAGTGTCGCCTGGCCTTCGCCAGCCCCACCGTGGCTGGGCTGGGCGAGGCCAGGTGAGGCTCGGCCCAAGCAAGGCGGCGGCTCGGGCGAGCCTCGCCCTGCCTAGGTAGTCGAGTTGCCGCCCTGCCTGGGCCGAGCCTTCGCCCACGCACGATGTGTGTTCCTCACAGTAAAGAGTTTCAGTCTATTTTTGTTTTTTTTTTTCATTGTTTTATAGCAGCACCATTTGAAATGGATCTCGAGTGTGGTTTTCCATTCATGTTCAAATCGAGTCGGCTGAAGAAAATGCTGTCTTGTTTTAATGCTGTGTTGCATTACCCGTTTGATACATATGCTTTCTTTTTTATGCTCTTGCTTGCAATTCGCATACCTGTTTGTGTCCCCCACATATGCTGTGTTGCGTGGTAAATTTGGTTGGCAGCATATTATCAATAGGTAGGTTTTCAGAGAAGATGTTACGATAGTGAAGTGAGGATGAACATGTGCTGTGCTGTGCTGTGTCGTGTTGTGTTTGTTCTTGATTTGCGCTGCTTTTATTTTGGCATTGCGAATCTGCAAAGTAATAAGAAGTATGAGTGGTCTATGCTCTCTTATAGTGTTAAATGTCCCATTATTTGTTTTGAGTCAGTTTACCAAAAGATGGCATCCTCCAAAGAAACATACATGACAAAGTGGTCCGATCGTTTGACCGAATTGTTTGTAAGTCTAATGGTAGATGAAGTGAAAAAAGGAAATCGTACGTCATCTACTTACAACAAAGTAGGGTGGAGTAGCATTATGGGTGAGTTCAACAAACGAACAGGATTTCACTATTCTATAGTTCAGTTCAAGAACAAGCATAAAAAACTGAAGCAACAGTACAGTAGTTTCAAGAAGCTGCTTTCCCAATCGGGATTTGGATGGGACCATGAAAAGAATTTGATAAGAGTGGAAGATGAAACTGTTTGGGAAGCTCACATCCAGGTACAACCTTACTTATGTCATCTTCCAGTGTAACTTTCAATTTCAGTTATGTTATATATGATGTACTCTATGTCTTTATGTTGGAAATGACGCAGGCTAATAGCGAATAAGCGAAGTTCAAAAAGGAAGGGTTTCCTTTGTATCCCCAACTTTGTGTTGTGTTTGGGGATACATATGCTACCGAGGAGTTCGCAGTAGGAAATGCTCCTAATATAGTGCCGTCGGAGGGTACAAGTGACAGTGATGGTGATAGTGTTAATGATGTTGGTATTCAGCAACACGAATAGGAACAATTTTTCGAAGCCCAAGCCGATGAGGGCCAGTTTCCCATGCCGCTGAGCCCTACCCTACCTAGTACAAGCCATAGGTTCGATAGGACTCCAAATTCCAAGAAGAGGAGGAAGAGCCATTCATATGACATCACCGGGACCTGTAAAGCTATTCAAGAAATGATCAAAACTTATCCGACTCCAACATCAAGTGCCTCTGTCACCTCCCAGGTCGCGGCACCTGTAGACGCCTTTTCCGTATCAGCCGTGACTGCTATCCTGAATGCCATGGGCTTGAACGGGAGCTTGGACGGGAGGCTATACATCAAAGCTGTGCACCACTTTGCATCATGTGATTCGGCTTTAAGAGAGGCGTTCGTTACATGTCTTCCTGATATGAGAATGGGATTTCTTGAGGCTCTTCAGTAGTTGTTGGCCTATGCTTTCATTTTGCCTTTTGTGTTCATTTAGGGATTTCACTTAAGTGTTTAAGACAATGGCTTTTTTTGTGAACAATTGTCATGCTGTTATGACCTTGCTTTTAATGTGTTTGGATTCCGTTATTATCTGTTCAACGTACCATATATAGTGCCTTGCTAAGTTACATGTTTAACAATGTGTTTTTCTTTCGTGTGATGGCTTAGGTAATATGGAGGAGGATCAAACTAGAATGTCTAATGATGATCATGTAGCATCAATTGAGTCAATTGTACTAGATGAACGAGTCCTTGGTGATCATGATATGCGTATACTATTGGCATGGTTGAGTACTGTTATGCTAGATATGTCCATTCGCACGAGAGAACCTATTAGGGATAGCGTATTGACAGGAGCCGAATGGGTACACGAGGTTCTTTCTGGTCATTCGAACAGAGTGTATGAAGTTTTTCAAATGGAGAGACATGTTTTCAATAACCTTTGTGGTTTGCTTAAGTCAAGAGGTTGATTGAAAGACAGTCGATATATTAGGGTAGATGAGCAAGTAGCCATATTATTATGTATGATTTGTCACAGAAGTTCCAACAGATCTTTATGCGAGAGATTCCAACATTCAGGAGAAACTATTAGCAAGTATTTTGCAAAAGTGTTGAAAGCTATTTTGAAATTGGGGTAAGAGATTATTGTACCACCTTCATTTGATGATGTCCCCAATGAAATATCTATGGATCCAAAGCTTAATCGTTACTTCCAGGTATGTACCTCCTATGCTTCCTTTCACCATTTCATTAATTTTGTTCGTAATTTGGTGTAATGTATATACTATGACAGGGGTGCGTAGGCGCTATTGATGGCACCCATGTTGATGCTACCGTACCTCAACAGTATCAGACATGATTTAGATGTAGGAAGGGCACTACGACTCAGAACGTGCTGTGTGTGTGTTCCTTTGATATGCGATTTACTTTTGTGTATGCTGGTTGGGGAGGATCAGCCAATGATTGTCGAGTGTTGTCTGCTGCACTCAAGGATCCTAACCTCAAATTTCCTCGACCACCCACAGGTATTACTTTGCTGAATTACGAGTATTTGTGTTTATTGCTTCCTAAGATGGAATTGCATGATCAATCTTGGAAGACTTTGTTGTAGGCAAATACTACGTTGTAGATTCTGATTATGGGGCAACACCAAGGTTTTTACCACCATTTAAAGGTCAACGGTATCATCTACCTGAATTCAGACGAGGTGGGAGACCTACAACAACAAGAGAAATGTTTAATTATAAGCATTCTTCATTGAGGAATATCATCGAGAGATCATTTGCGGCTTTGAAGAATCGCTTCTTCATTTTGAAACACATGCCACCATTTAGCATTCGAAAGCAAGCACAGATTGTCATTGCATATTGCACTATACATAATTACATCCGTGATCAAGACAGGATGGATAGGAACTTCTCCATATATGGAGATTTGCATTATGTCAGTGCATCAACAAAAGCTGCAACAGAAGATGACGATCGAGGAGGGCAACGAGATAGCAAGACTTAGGAAAAAAATTGCCAATAAAATGGCAAGGGATAATAACTTGCCGTTGATTCCATGACATTTGTTTTGTCAAGATTGGTATTGTACTTTCATCATTATTTTTCGAGAATTGTTAGCAAAGTAGCAACGTCCGTGTTGTATTTTGTGAATTCATTACTTGAATTTGTGGAGTCATTATAATGCCTTTCGTAATGTGATGTTGTATGCTACATTTGTATTATGTGTAATTCAGGATTTGCTATAATGTAATGTCATGTGACTCATGAATTTGCACTTTCTATTAGCAAACTCAAAATGAGATGAAATTTGCGAGTTCTTTGTGTGGAATCGGCCGAGGACTTAGGGTCTGATTATATGTCAGTTTTGATTATATAGAGCTGAGGGGTGTTTTATTTCTTACACTGAAGTTTCAGTCCTCTTGATCTGTGGTAGATATATTTATATTGAGATTATCATCATGAGTGACGCTAAGTCTTCTACAGACAGTGTCAATGTTCAGATTACCACCATTAAATTAAATGGCGCCTCTAATTACTTGTCAAGGTCTATATTAATCCTAAAAGGAAACTCAGGTATCTTACCACACTCCCCCCTCGGCTCTATATAATCAAAACTGACATATAATCAGACCCAACTGGCTCCATCGATTTCACGAAGGGGATGCTGAATTCTCATAAATATAGGCTGCTGTATAGAAAAAAAAAAATCAAACTAGAAATTTTTTTCTAATTCAATTAATTATATTTTTTATGGAAATCCTGCAATACCAGTTAACCATAATCAACGAAATATTCTTATCCTTGAATCCGCTGATCAATAAGTGTTGTAATCCATAGCCGCAAACAGAACTTGATGGATTTGATTTCTCCTAGTCTTGTATGTATCGAGACTAGGTCAGAAAACATGTAAAACTTACAACTTTAGGTGGCTGCGCACCAGAGAAGGAAAAAGGATCTTAGGGTACTCTCAAACCAGTAATAGAATCAAGGAAATAGGTAGTCAAACCAGCTCTGATACCATGTCACAAAGCTGATTAGAGAACCTGCGATAGAAAACCAAGAGAGAGGAAGGAAGATAGGAGAAATAGAGAGGAGAAGAAGAGTGGAAGAAGAAGAGCGTAAAATTCAATAAGAGAGGCTCTCAGTTTTCTGTATTACAAAAGCCCTATACCTATCGCAATATATTTATATTAAATATAAATTGTCATGACCATAATGCCCTTATGTATATAAAAATAACTAAAACCCAGAAAATAAATCAGACATCACTCAAGTAACGTAACATTTAAAAAACTACCCAGACGTAGAAAACGAATTAGACTTTAGAAACTTATCAGATTCAGTAAGGTCTGAAAATTGTTTGGACGCAATAAATAAATCAGACTTTGGAAATTCATCAAATTCCGTAAGTTGTGAAAACTGTTCAGACTCAAAACGTTTAAACACAACATTTTACATATAACATGTTATCGCACCTTCAAGAGAATATCTTACACACTCGTTAAGTGTATAACCACTTAACAAAATAAAATCATCCACCACACATATCAACTAGTTAACTTCAACTAAAATCACACACAACCATCAACCAAGTCCAAATCGTTAAGTAGATTCAGTTAACTTAACGCCTAGAGATTTCACTTACCTCAAACATAACTCAAACTACCAAAGCTCTAATCACCTTGATTTCTCTCCAAAGATTAAGGCCTCGTTTGGTTCAGCATTTGGAATGGGCTTTGGAGCCATAAAGTCACTTAGCCAAATGCAATCTCGTTTGGCAACTTTTTTTGAGGGCACTTTGGAGAAATGCAATTGCATCTCAAAAGCTTCATAAGGTCCCTTAGCCCAAAGCAAGTTCGGAGGTATTTTGAGAAGTTGCATTTCTGGAATGCAAGTTACACTGTTCATCTTCACCGTAGCGTTGTTAGACGGAGGCTGGCGACCACCACCTAAGTGTTGCCGAAGGCCGACAACCCCCGGAGGCCAGCCACCAAGGTTGCCGGCCTTCGACGATTGTTTGCTTCTGTCGCGCGACCCAGGCGACTGTCGCCTGGGGTTCGGCAACCCAGGCGATGCCGCCTAGGGTTCGGCGACCCAGGCGACGTCGCCTGGGGTCGCGCGCCGGCCAAAGGCGGCTGCCGAGTTTTTTTTTTGTGGTCAAAATAACTGAGTTCATATGAGGAAAAAGAAAAGGCAAAAGTCTTTACTAGTATAGTTTTTACCAAACAACATTTACATCAATGTAGCTTTTCAATGTGTTTTTAAAATATACTCAACCAAACAGTATTTGCATTTGTCCAAACCTCTTTAGGCTAAAGGTATTTGCATTTTCTCAAGTGCATTCCTCAAATGCTAAACCAAATAGTGCCTAAGTCTTCGCTTTTAGATTCAGAATAAAACATAATTTCGTTCTAAAGTTTGAAGGTAAGAAAGGTTTAGCTATGGTAAGAATTTTTTTATTGTTTCTGATGATGATTATGAAGTGGGGATTACAAGTGTAAACTTGCATGTAATGAAAAGCTAAGTGGGATAAGCTCACCATGCTACGCATTTCACATGGCCAAGTGATGGAAAGGTTGATGGCTAGTGCATCAAGGTAATGACACCTTAGTCTTTAGGTGTCACTTAGCATGAGAGACTCACTTTGAAAGAGACACATGGCTTGCATGTGTTCTTAAAATGACAAATAGACACTATGTGGCTTAACAAATGTCTTAATAATGGAAGTTTGAGGATGATGAGTAGAATGTTAAGAGTAAGCATACATGTGAACTAGAATTCACAAGTGGCCAAATCCTACTCAGTCTTTGGCCAAATGAATGGATCCCATTAGAGTAAGAAAATAATTATTGATACTAATTAACTGAGATATAATTAAATAAAATCCATGGCACCTCAAATTATTAGTAAATCACACCAAATGCTAGGAAAATCTCAGTTTAATATAATTTAAAATTCTACAATCATTAAATTTATAATTTTCAAAAAATGTTAGTCCCTATCGACAACTAAAATGACAGTCACTCTACACTATGCACAAGCACGTCAACATTTATTAATTTAATTTCAACATATCAAACTCGAGACAATTACGGAAAATCATCCTCCGCATTTTTCGCACCTCATAAAAATTATTGATACTATTAAGATTTTCTACAAGTCAATGCGATTTCTAAGCTAAATAATACTTAGCTTTATAGCGTCAATATTATTATTGGACACCAAAAATTCCAAATGTCACAGCGAGAGGTCTAGGCGAGGGCCTGGGCCCTCATTGGCGATTGGCGAGGATCACTAGCCACTGGTTGAGGCCAAGCGACCCCCGCCGGCCATCCCCCACCCTCGTTGGTGGGGCGGCAGCGCGAGAGCTTGGAGCCTTCACCGCCTGGTTTCTCTCTCTCTCTCTCTCTTTAAAAAAAATAGCTTATTTTTTAAATTTAATTTAAATAAATTTTGTATTAAAAATTAGATTTTGATCCAAACGACGACGTTTCAGCCTTATGTTTTATGATTTGCCACGTCATCGCCACATAAAAGAGAGAAAATATTTTTAAAAGCTATGTCAACATTTTCCATTAGTCAAGTTGGACAGAGTTAACGAACGGATTCGATTACACAAATTTGACAAGTTTTAAAATTTGATTACACTTTTTATAAGTTTTAAGACTTAATTACACTTTCGTAACAAATTTTTGGACTTTCAATGCACTTATCCCTTTCTTTTTTTCCTTTTCTTCTTCTTTCTCCCCGTTAATGGTTTCCCTCCACCACCGTCCCCATCATTGTGCTTGATATAGAGAGTCCATATATCACCGCCGCCTCACCTCCTTCCATCACCCCTATCTCTCCCATCCACCTGGCACCCATTGCCCCTATATTCTTAGGTGCCACAACCTCAAATCTGAGGCATCACAACCTTCCCGCACAACAGGGGTGAACTCGGCAGTGGATGATGGTGGCCAGGTAAAAGGGGTTTTTTTCTCGATAAAAAGTAGTGTTGAAATATTGTCTCATATTACTTTACAATGGGTCTTATATGTTCTTTATGTACACGTCATTTTCTCCATCTAATAGATTAAGTTTTTGAATTGAACTTTTTAATAAGTAAATTTTTAAGTGTTAGCAAATGGAGAAATAAGATACTTGAAAGCATTTGGAGGGTTTGCTCGGACACATAAGACCCCAACTTAGATACTTCGCGTTCATTTTATGGTGCTAGTTAGCACATCAATAGTCCTCGTTAACCTATTGAACGAAAGAATGAGATTGAGACTTAGTTGAAGAACAAGAAAAAGTCTACGGAGGTACGGTGTCGTTAACCCACAAAATTCTCTAGCTCCAAGCTCTTGCATGGGAATTCGAATAGGATTATTGTAGAGTGAAAATTGTACACGCTGATGAAATGTGTACTCTGGGACTCATGCAAAAGGCTGGTGGACTAAGAAAAGGAGATAGCTCGATCGTATCCGAGTGGTAAGGCAGACAATGTTCACTGTCATAAAATTGATTAGCTTCTAAATAATGGATGGAGTTCAAAGGTAGGAAGAAAAAGCCTCCTTTTGGGTTGATAACTTGGTAATTACGTCTTTGGTTTTCATTCGTCCTATTCGTACTCGAATAGTAACCAAGGTGAAGTGGAAAACGAGGCAATACATGGTTCCAACTCATGTACGCGCTTTCTTGAATTCAAAAGAAAATCATTAATTGGATAAGTGAAAAGTATATGAAGGGTCAAGTAAAATCCGCAGTGAAATTCCACCCAAGGAACCCATTGACACAAAACGACATAGTTCCGAAGGGATGCACATAATGTGTAAATTCAATTTCCTGCATCTCCAAGTGCCAGTAGTCTTACTACTGAGGTGATTTTTAGCTCGTGTTTTGCCTTATTAACAAGGTTAGTGTGGTAGTAGAGTTTGTGTTTCACGAAATCCAGGGGCACCAGCAAGAATGCTCGACCATTTGGAGACTCCATGAAACATCCTATAAACTTCATGAGATTAATAAAGTTTAGGCATTTGGCATGGGCAGGTGACACTGAACCATA
>BCNH02000009.1:11031988-11046287 GCA_001662345.2 Metrosideros polymorpha var. glaberrima
TTTTCGTTTTTATTGGCTTTTCGAAGCTGCTTTCTTTTTGGCAATCGACGTGGTCATCACGGCCGCCGCCGCGCATGCATGCATGTAATGTCATGGAACAACGCGCACGAAAACGAGTTATATTCAAAAGGTGTAACTTAAGGTGATAAAAGCAAATTATTTCGGTGTTAAAATGTATGGAAGTGTCTTACTATTGCTACTATGCAGAAATCTGAGAGGTGAGGATACAAGCCCTTGGCCAAAATGAGGCAGACCCAATTCCTGCACATGTTTCTTGTTGTATCCTTGGCATGGCTCAGCGCTTTCTTGGCCAATGCTGAGGACCCATATAGATACTTCACTTGGACAGTCACTTATGGAACAATTTCTCCTCTCGGTGTACCTCAGCAGGTATGTTTGATGTCTCAACTTTCCAATGCAAACACTAAATGTTGTGCAGTTAGCTCCATGCCCCAGACTGGAGCTGTCTAGCCTCCACCGACGGTACGACGGGCTGTCATGAAGTCAAAATTATACAATCACATTAATACAAAAATTTAATGTACGACGTGAAATAGCAATATCTAATTTTGAAGAGCTATTATGGGGTCGATATGGCAAATCAAAGTTTGTATTGAAAAGTCGATGAGGGAGCCTTTATTCGTCAGCTAATTTGAATTATTCTTGCAGGGCATCCTAATCAATGGTCAGTTTCCTGGGCCCCCCATTGAAGGTGTCACTAACGACAACATCATCCTAGACGTCATCAACAACCTAGATGAACCTTTCCTCCTTACATGGTAAATAACAAATAAATCTCGACACTCGATTATATCTCCAAAATCAATTGAAAACGCCGACGATGATGCTAGTTATGTCTGCGTGTCGTTGACAATCAGGAACGGGATTCAGCAGCGGAAGAACTCATGGCAAGACGGAGTGCTCGGGACACAGTGCCCGATCCCGCCGGGCACGAACTGGACGTACAAGTTCCAGTTGAAGGATCAGATTGGGACCTTCATGTACTTCCCTTCGACCGCGCTTCACAGAGCAGCCGGAGGTTTCGGAGCTTTGAACGTCGCGCAGAGATCAGTCATCCCTATTCCATATCCCACGCCTTTCGGAGAGTTCACTCTTCTTGTTGGTGATTGGTACAAGAGCAACCACAAGGTATGTTGCATTGTCTTCACCTTTTGTTTTCTTAATGGCAAAATGCATGAATTATAAGCATATGTTTTTTTCTTCCTTTGCACTCCATGTCGTTCTAGGCCATACGGCAAAGCCTCGACGCTGGCAATCCTCTCCCAAATCCTGACGGTATTCTCATCAATGGACGTCCTAATGGTTTCACATTCACCGGTCAAAGAGGTAAAACATTTGCATCATTTAAAGTGATGCACCTTCGAAAATGGAAAATATCCGCTAACATCTAAATGAATGAGAAAGGAATAGTCGGATTTTATGAATGTTTAATGGACATTTCAGGACAAACATACAAGTTCAGGGTTTCCAATGTGGGAATCGCTACTTCCATCAACTTCAGGATTCAAGGCCACAATCTCACCTTGGTCGAAGTCGAGGGATGTCACACTTTGCAAGAGGAGTACGAATCGCTCGACGTTCATGTGGGGCAATCCGTCGCCGTTCTGGTCACATTCAAATGGTCGCCCAAGGACTACTTCGTAGTTTGCTCGTCCCGGTTCACAAAGCCAATCTTCACTGCCACCGCACTACTTCACTATGATGGATCTAGCACCCCAGCCTCATTGCCCTTGCCAATCGGTCCAACCTACCATATCCACTGGTCCATGAAACAAGCTAGGACCTTCAGGTAAATTAATTCTCACATTTTTCTCGTGATTCCTTAATTCAAAATCATGACAATAAGGATGCCAATGTTGTCCATGAGGCAAAAAGAGAACCTAAAGATTGCAAATTAGAATCCAAAACGTGCACATTTCGGCTAGCGTTAGTCAGGTCATTGTCGAGCCAGATTTGAAATTTCAGGCTGTCCATATGATCAAGAAATTATTCAAAAATCTGAATAAGCGTATGTTACTCAGCCAGATGAAAATAAGGAAGTATGAAGAGTCGATCTACAAAGTTTAGTGTTTTCGAGACCCATTGTTTTAATATTACATGGTGAGGCTTCACACGGGCAATGCAAATTGATTCAAAATTAATTGTAGGAATAAGATATAATAAGTCAGTCAACGCTATGAGAATTAATTCCTTTTGGCTCTTGGGAATTTCAATTTCAATATAAAGATCTTAATTGTTATATCTTATCTGGTGTCGCCCGTCGTATTCATACTTCTATCCGGGATATCAAAATTATTCCGATTCTCTTTTTTAGTTCAAATGGTCTTTCTATCTTTTAAAAACAAGTCTCTCGAACAAATTCAGCCACGGGTTTTTGTTGACGTGGAGGAGTTACTGACGTGGCAAGGATTGACTTTCCATTGTCTGACGTGGCATGGATGGACTCTCTCTCTCTCTCTCTCCCCCCTATCCGAGTTCTCCCCCACCCATATCACATACCAGCAAAAATCACAACCACCACCGCGGTGGTCGTGTTTTCCCATAGTCTCAGGGAACGGCAGCCACATCGTGGTTGTCGCAGTTGCCTCATGATCCTCAGGCGGCCTTGCTCTTGCCCTCAGGAGGTTCTGCTCGTGTCAGTTAGGCGACCTTGATCATGTCCTCAGGCGGCCTTCTCGTGTCCTCCCGAGTCTCGGGCGATGGCGGCCGCTGAGTGGTGGTTTCGTTCGCCGTCGCCTCTCCAACTCCCCCTCCCAAGAAAAGAATCTCAGATCTGAAAAAAGGGGGCACTACAACTAATCTCTGTTCACACATCGAGATTGAAACGGTGGACCAAGCTAATCTGTGCTGACTTATCGTAAACTATATATGGCGCGCATCGCTTAACGGTTTGCTTTTGTTTGGTGTTTCTTTCTTTTTCGTGATGAAGGACAAACTTGACAGCCAACGCTGCGAGGCCGAACCCACAAGGCTCGTACCACTACGGCACAATCCCAGTGGCTAGGACGCTCGTCCTGGCCAATGCGGCTACCAAAATAAGCGGCAAGCTCAGGTACGCTGTGAACGATGTCTCCTACATCGACCCGGGCACCCCGCTGAAGCTGGCCGACTACTTCAACATTCCTGGCGTCTTTGCGCTGAACACCATCAAGGACACTCCTCCCTCCTCAGGGCAGGCGGCGCTGGGCACCTCGGTCGTCAATACGACACTCCACGACTTCGTAGAGATTGTCTTCCAGAACACTGAGAATGCTATCCAGTCCTATCACTTGGATGGCTACAGCTTCTATGTTGTTGGGTATGATCCTACACTTGAACATGTGTGTGATTAAACGATATAGGTTGGATCTTCCCAAATATGTAAGTCACTTTTAGACGATCCTTTGTGAATCATCCCACTATTTTACTAATCAAGTTTAGATGACCGTGGTCGACGCATGAGCATGTTTGTATATTTTCTTTCTAACACCATCTAATTTGTTTGGAAATACAGGTTTGGTTCTGGTCAGTGGACGCCAGCCGCGAGGAAAAAGTACAACATGGCCGATGCGGTCTATAGAGACACCGTTCAGGTACGATGACCCACTTGAGAAACATACATCGTCCACCATTAAGCTTAAATAAAGTTTTAGCAGGCTTTACGGATGATAAAATGACCTGAATATAACATATTCTTAACTTGCATTATACGTTAAAAACTCAAGTTCCGGCTCAAGTTCTAGGATAGAAAATCACTTTTAACTACTTTCTAAAAGAGCGTGTTCATGAAGCTCAAGCGATTACTTCGACAGCCTTCAATTTCACGGTCCAGTCATGAAATCGGCTTCATCGCGGACCAATTACAACCTAAGTTCATGATAAATTGTTGTTGTTCCACCTATTTAATGAGGAATTTTTGGTAATTACTAGGTGTACCAATTGTCGTGGAGTACGATATTGGTGTCCTTGGACAACAAGGGGATGTGGAACTTGAGGTCGGCGATCTGGTCGAAGCAGTACCTGGGGCAGCAGTTGTACGTCCGGGTCTGGAACACCGAGAAGAGCCTCTTCACCGAATACGACATCCCACCCAACGCATTGCTCTGCGGCAAAGCCAAGAGATCCTAGAAACAATCTCTCTTCCCACTTTTAGTCCCCTTAATTTCGTTTTATTTTCATTTTGGTCCCACCTTAAATTATATGGACTCGGTATATTCAGCTCTCAGTTACGATGGGGTGACTGTTAGTTTGGGGGAAAATTTATAATTAAACGAAAAGGAAGCAGGCACGCGTAGTTGTTGGTGTCGAAAGGAGAGAAATGATGGGTAGTTTGTTCGTAGTGATTGATTTCTCTCTAATTTTATCTCGAAAATAAACTATGTTGACATCATTTTCTCGGTGACCATCCTTGTGAATTTCTGTAATACTATCTATATCCAGACCTATTCTTTTCGAATAAATGCGTTCAGCTACGGAGATTTATAAGAGTTGTGTGTTAATACGTTTTTCTAGAGAACTTGTTAATCGTTAGTGACTAATTAAGGAAGTTTCAACTTTGACTACCCTATTTTAATGCTTTGAATTTTCGAAAACTTTCTTCAGATAAGAAAAATGCTAAGAGGACGGTATCGTAACTTTGTGGAAAGTGATTGTGCCCTCTTGGCCACACATTTCCAAGTATGTGATAAGATCATTTCAGCAATAGATTTTGACAATATTATAATATAGTTCTCAAAATCCCATACTCTAGAATGTGTGGTCATGAGAATACTGCCAAAGTGACGGTACTGTTCTTTAAGCATTACCCTTATTGTAATATGGATGTTGTCGATGTAATTGGACTGTTTCATTATTTTGACAATCATTACGTCGAATTAAATGTTATATCTCTTTTTACGTCGCATGACTTTAGAACAATTAGTTTGGCCTAGGGCCTCCCGACCCCAAGCAAGATGTCACTAGGGTAATGTGTCACCCTAGCCGGATTTGTCTTGCATAGGTCGCTGGCGACGATCTTGGAGAGTGGCTAACCTGTAGTCGAGCGACCCCATCTCCAACAGACAAGGTGGCTACATCGCCGCAGCCGCCACGATCTCTCTCTCTCCCTCTTGAGTGTGTGTCGAAGGTCAATGCAGACTTGCAAGGGAAGATGTGAAAAATTATTTAGTTAATAGGCTCAAATTGGAAAATTGAAAAAACTCTTTAAATGGCAAGCGGAGTGATGAAAAGCTAAAGCAAGGAAGACTTGCATTGAACTTCGAGCATTTTTA
This sequence comes from Metrosideros polymorpha var. glaberrima, assembly GCA_001662345.2. NCBI lineage: Eukaryota > Viridiplantae > Streptophyta > Magnoliopsida > Myrtales > Myrtaceae > Metrosideros > Metrosideros polymorpha. Next base: position 11,037,259 of record BCNH02000009.1, read on the forward strand.
ATGCAGCTCCATTCCACAGTTGAGTAGAAAAAGTTAACCCAACGCCAAAATTTTTACTTTGAGGTCTTTGAGGGTTCAAAGCTGCTTTGAAGTGCATTCCTAAATACATCCCACCGTGAATAGTAAAAAAATGTAGTCGTTGATTTCTCAAATGGAGAAGTTACTAGTGAATTCCGATCACTGATGACGGTGTCCCTCACTTGATCGAGTGAAACACGAAGAGAAACAGAACGAAAGCAAGTCAAGAATAATTTCAAGGATATCAGAATGAAGGTAGTGTCATTGATTCCTATATTCCTCACTAGGAAGGCAATATCATTAGGAAACCCAAATAAGTGTGGCACAATCCGTCAAAAATAACATAGGTAAGTCCGATATGCATAAATGCTACGATTTGATCATTTTTCTACCTTTATAAAAATGCCCATTTTTTATTTTTTATTTTGAAAAGAAGTTTGCGAAGCGCCCGTGAAAATCAAAGGCTATGCTGGCAATGGCATCTGAAATTGTCCTCAGGAACCGTCTTTTGCCTGAGAGTTTGGTATATCATAGTTGTCTTAGCATCGTACACTTCTTGTATTCGGCTATATGGGTGTGTACCGGCCGGCATTAAGTGTTTGGGACAATAGGGATGCATTTGACAATCGCTTATATTTATTAGCTTCGAGGGTTTTCTTCATGTTCAAATGGATAGGAAGAGACATTTCGTTTTGGTCCATGGAACCGGAGGCGGAGCTTGGTATTGGTACAAGGTGGCGACGCGGCTGAAATCGGCCGGCCACCGCGTTGCTGCCCTAGATCTGGGCGGCACAAGCATGACATTGGCAGGGCCGGACACGATCCCGACGATACACGACTTCGTGCGACCGCTGATGGAACTGATGGCCTCTCTTCCCCAGGACGAGAAGGTAATATTGGTAGGTCACAGCTACGGAGGGTTTTGCATTTCGCTAGCCATGGAGAGCTTTCCCGAGAAAGTCGAAGTGGCAGTTTATGTTGCAGCATTCATGCCTAGGCCGAAATTCCAGCCTGCACTTCTCTTGCAAGAGGTACGATGGCACAAAGATGTATTATATCTTTGGCATAGTACGATAAATAGCTCAATTTATTCAGGGAAAAGTTTATTATTCTGCATGTTTTCAGGACAGAGCTCGTGACTTTGATCTATTTTTGCAATTACAAAGGTTTAACTTTAATTATATGTGATGGGGCTTCGAAAGATTTCACATACGGTATTTAATTCGCACTTTAATGTGATTCCTTTACTATTCGAGTTCTCCAAAAAAGAAAAGGAATGTATACATTAAAAGTCCTAAAACTTGTTATGAAAGTCCAATTGAGTCCTAAAACTTACAAAAAAAAATGCAATCAAGTCCCACAACTTGTCAAATTGGTGTAATCAAGTCCTTTCGTTAACTCCGTCCAATTTGGCTAACGGAAAATGCTAATACATATTTTTTTTATTATTTTCTCTCTCTTACGTGGTGCTGATGTGACTAAAACGACATTGTTTTGGTCTAAATTTGATTTTTAATAAAAAAAATTTATCTAAATTATATTTAAAATAAGTTAATTACAAAAAAAAAAAGGAAACCAAGCGAGGCAACCCTTGCCAACCCTTGGCCAGCCATCACCCACCATCGTCGACCCTTCCTGGCGAGGGCCCTACACGCCCTCACCGTTTTGCCTTCCTTCCCCCATTTTTGTCTTTATCAAATTTTAATATATTGCTTAATCTAATCTATAAAATATTTATATTTTAAAATCGTATTTAGACCAAAATGACATCATTTTAGCCTTTTCCTTCATGTTTTAGCCACGTCAACATCACATAGGAGAGAAAAAAATAATATAAAGAAAATCCACATCAGCAATTCCGTTAGTTGAATTAAACAAAGTTAACGGAAAGACTTGATTGTATCAATTTGACAAATTTTAGGACTTGATTTCACTTTTTATAAGTTTTAGGACTCAACTACATTTTCGTGACAAGTTTTATAACTTTCGGTTCACTTATCCCGAAAGAAAAAGAAAAAAAGACCATGTCGATCAACATGAATAATAGCTTTTTTTAGGAGCTTTATCATTAGGTATACATTCCCAGCGGTAGAAGTTCCTCATGCGTTTTTCATTGAATTAGTTCTTCAGAGAAAGCAAACTGGAGGCGTCAACGAATGAAAAGTATACCAGTGATCATAACCATAATCCTGGGCAGAAAGACGACTACATGACCCAGAAGCTGTACCAAAATTGTCCACCAGAGGTGAGACTCGCACATAACTACTCTTCTCACATAACAAATAAGTAACAACGATGTATATTGTGGAATCACATGTACCACAGGACCTGGAATTAGCGAAGATGTTACCAAGACCAGCGAGGATGTTCATGGAGGACTTGGTGAACGAATCCTTGCTCACGGAAGAGAGATTTGGGTCGGTGGAAAGGGTTTTCGTGGTGTGTGGAGATGACAAGGCCATGACAGTGGAGTTTCAGAGACGGATGATTGATCGGAGTCCTCCCAAGGCGGTGAAGCTGATCGGAGAAGCCGATCACATGGCCATGCTCTCCAAGCCCCATGAGCTTTGTCAATGCTTTGAGGAAATTGCAAAGAATTGCTGTTGAGAAACGGAGTATGAAGTGAGTTGGTTCAATTCGCATTCCACACCATTAACAATCTGCCACATTACTGTTACTATACTAATTCTATGAACTAAATAAGACATCGTACCTCTTAAACTCTCACATTTGCTCACATTTGCTTACATTTGCTTTTCTTAGCTCAATTCTTGATTTGAATCTTGTCCCTACTCATGTCAATAGACTCGCAAATGGGACAGTTACAGCATGGGTCTAAAAGTACTTACGAGGATGCATTTGTATTGTAAAACTTCCATTTTATGTGTTTATGTCCTAAAATTTGTCACAATCATACACTTTAGTTCTTCCATTAGGTTTTGGCGGACAACAGGTCTATGCAGCATTTTTTAATTTTTTTTATCAACGGCCACGTATGATTGAAAAACTATAAAGACAAACCACCTAGCATGTTTTGTTCGCTTAAAATTGGCAGAGTTAATGTAAGGACTCAAATATATCCAAGTTGCAACTTCAATGTACGAAATGGAAGTTTTAGGACTTGCAACTAACCTATGTATGATTGTAATCGAGCATTTTCAGCAACACCTCCTTCATTTGCTTACACTTAGCCTTTTTTTTTTAAAGGAAACTATTGGCACCTACATTTTGGCTATTTCATTATTTATTGTATAAGGAAATTAGGAGTCGACCTGACCCCTAAACAAAATACCAGTTTGCATATATTTCGTTTCGATAATGACCCTTTCGTCTCCTTGCCACGAACGAGCGCATTTCGGACTACCTCCCCACAAGGCGGAAGATAAGAGTAAGATTCATATGGCATTTGAAAAACTCACAGATTTGCCGGATAAGAGAGCAACAATCGAGATTGAAGATATTGTGGGGATCATTCAGCAAAGCTCGGCATTTAGTTGAGCCAATAAAGGATAAAAAGATGGAAAGGAAGTTCCGAAGCAGTAGGGAGCAAATAGAGAGTGAGATTTTCAAGTTTGAAACTTTAAAACAAGGAGGAATAATTTGTTATTCTCTTCAACAAAAAATCCATCATCTCCCTATAAATAGAGGAATAATTTTTATCCTTTATTTGATCAACTAAAAGATAAGCGTTGCTGAATGATCCCCCACAATATCTTCAATCTTGGTTGTTGCTTTCTTATCCGGCAAATCTGAGAATTTTTCAAATGCCATATGAATCTTACTCTTATCTTCGGCCTCGTGGGATTCTCTTCAAATATTTGAGCAGTCTAAAGATTTTCTGAAAAGTCTTCAAACTCACATCAGACTTTGAAAGGTTTTAAATATTGTAAAATGCAGTGAAATGAGAATGATGCTAGTGCAAAGATGGAATTACGTACCCGTGTCGCCACTTACCTGGAGGTCCGGGAAAGCGTACTTAGGCACGAAAAGATTTCCATGAGACCTCACAAGATGGGTATCTTTTCTTTCATCTTGACCAAGAGAGAGAGAGAGAGAGAGAGAGAGAGGAGGGGGCGAGTGGGAGGGGCCCAAGGGATAGAGTGAGAGAGAGAAGGGGGAGGAAGGGTTATCGTGGGAGGGAGGTGCCATTGATGGGACATCTGAGTCCCAAGCTCCTGCAAAAACACGCACAACTTGTCACGTATCATCTCCCAGGCTGTCTCTCTCTCTGTTATCTTCCACTGGATCTCTTCCTTTCCTCTTTATGTCTCACAAACTAGCAAACAAAATCGATGGGACATTATGGTGAAAGTTGTTATGAGAGTATCCGCCTACAATAAAATGGTGAATTAATGTTTTTAATGTAAATTTATTCTAGGTTTTTTTATTATTGTTTATTTGTGAATTTAAATTAAATTATAAAAATAATAATTTATCACGTATACATAAAAATATATATTTAATATACAACATGTCTTAACATGTCGAAATTTTCTATTTTTAAAAAATGACGTATCAACGTGTTATGTCGTGTCACATGTCTATATTACATAACTTGTAAGTACCGATCAAATGACGCGGTTGGAAAAGGCTTTCTCTAATCAGAAATTAGTCTCTAATTTATATAGGTAGCATGTTCTTCATTGTCTATACGCCTTGGTATGTATGATCCTAAATTAAAGAAATTTTAAACATCACGTGGAAATAAGAAAGAGTGATGCCATTATGCACTAGCCGTCCCTAGTCCTGCCATTTTGCACTAGCGCTAGCGGTCCCTAGTCCTAGTCCTACCTTTCTCTAGAGAATGGAGACAACTACTTTTTCATTATTTTCATGTTTATATTCAAGTTAGAAATAATTAATTCCATTTGATTAATGGCAGATCATCCAAATTACATGACACTAAATATCTAAATGCTCTAAAGTGAATTCTACCAACTAAATATGCAAGTGCAATTATAACTTATTATGAATAGCCTCACCATCTCGAAAGATTATTTGGTGCTTCGACTCTGCTCTTTTCCTCTTACATGTGGAATGCTCTCTTATGTGAGGGTAGAGAAAGTACAGTCTTGCAGCATGAAATAAACTCTCCACCGCCTGGAGGAGTTATATTGCAAGCTTTACTCGAGGATGTAAGGGCAGTGATCATGCGGTATCCTAAGCTAACTTTCTTCTATCGTACCAACTTCACCGTCCCAGTTCAATCAAAGACAGATTATGTAGGATATATATATATAGAGAGAGAGCGAGAGAGCTATGATATTTAGGTGAAGGATATGGACACACATCTTGCATCCAACACCCCCGTACCCAAGAACATCAAATGGAAATTGCAGATGGAGATAAGGACCGTGACAGTTATATAACTTTACAAAATTAACATAATTGCATTTAAAAATAGTATACATAAGTACTGAACAAATGCTTTGAATTCAAACTTTTGACTTTGACTCTACATCTTCCTCAACTACCGCAATTTAAATTCCTTTGTCCGAGTATTGTCCCTTTTGAAACAGTTGAACCCTTTCTTTCTCCATGCCTGGGGTTGTTTTTCTTATTCAAGAATTTAAGAAGCTGGAAAATCACACAGGGACAAGGGCAGTTGAAGAAAGTACCATGCGTGTTCTGTCCATAATAAATTGCATGATGGTTTGGGCCAAAAGGACCGGTTCAAGGTCTGAAAAGTAAAAAGGAAACAAATAGGTGAAGATGTAACTTCGCCAAGAAGACTTACGAGTAGATATTAGGGCTACCTTTTTTTTAAAGAATCGTGAAAATGGTCGCTTTGTCGTATTTCAATTTGCTGTTTGTACCCCTTTATGAAACTCTATCAGGTAGGGGGAAGGTGAAAGAAAAGACACCCATCTTGTGGAGCACGTATCTGGTTAAACTGACCCCTTACATTTGTTTTCCAAGAATACCCTCTTGTGTAGCTTTCTTTTGTTTCATTTAATACGACCAAGTATTGAAACTATTGGATGGACAACAGAAGTACAATACCTTCATTCAAGGAGATCGTCAAGAGGGAGTTTAAGTCTGAGCCCGTTAACATATTTAACTAGATTTATCTTCATTAAAAAACTTAACCAATGAATTATGAGCCAATTGAGATATACAATAACTACTCCACACTATATCAATTCTCTAATGTCAAACATTTCTAACACAATTTATAGGTGTATCACAACAATCTCCTCCTCACATGTGACATCAATGTTAGGTCACTTTCCCTTTTATTTAGGTATCCTAATGTTGTAACTGAATCTCCTCTAATCATCGCCAATCAATGACAAACGTGCCTTTCACCCACAGTTTCCTCCTAGACCGAACCATGATGGCAAATCGCACTATAAAATTGTGAAGATCCATAAGATTCTATGTTGAGTCCAAGATATCGCTACACATTGAGGACACATTATACCATTTGTTGGGATGCGTAGCAGAATTCCAATACCTTCATTTAGGAAATCCCCAAGAGAGAGCTCAAATTCAAGTCCGGCAACTTAAGTTCAAGTTTAGCAATATCTTTACTTAGATCTACTGTTGATAATATAACATGGAAATGCTAACAAATCTTGCAACTAAGTCAACACGAAAATATCAAAGAAAATAAACGAGGAACAATAAAGACATTAGAGATTTACGTGGTTCGATCCGAGTATCAGTATCTACATCCACGGAGAGAGCCAACAACAAATATCCATTATGATCGGAGAATTCAGAATTTACAATCGCTCAACACTTGAGTGTTTTTCGCATCTAGATTAAGCTAAAAACAAATCTACAAGTATTATCTCACAATCTTTTACAGAAAATTAATAAATAAAAAAACTCATAAAGAGAAAATCTAATACTTTCCTTGTTTGCTCTACGCACGATGAACCAAGAACGTCGTTCTCGTTCTTTATTTTCTCCGTGCGCGGCGCTTCTTTTCTTCACTGTGCGGCCTCTGTTCAACGAAACCCACTGACGATTTCTTCGTGTAAAGAACCTGGGAGATAAAGGCAAAACTTATATTTACTTTATTTCCTTTTTATTATTATTTTCTTTCCTCTTTCATGTGTGACTTGAAGAAGCACGTAGAGACGTCCACTGTCCAACTTGGTGAAAATATCCAAGTCTTGGTCAACCGGTCAAAGCCGGATAATTCTTTTCCTTCTCTTTTAAACCGAAACAAATCCCCAACATATAGATATATACACACGCCTTCAAAAACAATTCTAATCCAATTAGAATTCTTTGGATTTCTTTCCTATCAATTTAACAAAACCGATCTATATCCTTCAACCGGGTCAAATTCCGTAAATGGCTCAAATTCGAGATATAATTTAACATTTACGTTCATATAAAAGTTTAAGCTAATAAGTTATGAGTCAATTACGATATATATTAACAGCTCCGCGCGGCATCTATTTTTCGATATGAGATTTTTCCAACACAAAATACTTGTGCATCTTAATAGAAACATTTCGATCTGAGTAATTCATCTCCATAGAAAAATGCAAATCTCTTTGTCCACATGCATTGGCTAAAAAGTCACCTATAAGATGGCGTAACCCTTAAAAATACGCTGGGCGGAAGACACTGCAATTTCAACATAGCTATCACATCCAAAATAAACGTTAACGTGTTATGTTTCAGTTGCTGCGATCTCTTTTTTGAGTAATACCTTTGTGAACCTTCAACGTTGAAATAAAAAATTTCGTAGAATAGTCAAAGATGGTTCGATTGCTATCGGGGTCCAGCAAGAAATTTTCAAGAGCGACAAAAAAAAAAAGGCCCGCAGAAGAATTTTCCAGCGTACGATCGGTCAAGGAAAATTCTGCATTTATATTAATTTCCTCAGAATTTTTTATTAGGGCATCCATGTTAATTCCTCTTTCTCCTCCGAAGCAGCAATCATCATTTAAATACAATCACAAAAGTTTCATGAACTACTAATAAAGCCAAACCCAAGAATATTGCGGTTGGGAGCCGAAAGCATGAAACCCTACCATTTCGTACTCGTACACGGCGCCTGCCACGGCGCGTGGAGCTGGTACAAGCTCAAACATCGGCTCGAGTCGGCTGGCCACCGCGTCACAGCGCTTGACCTCGCTGCCAGCGGCACCAACACGAAGTCCATACACGACGTCCACACGTTCCACGACTACACCGAGCCGCTGCTGGAGCTCATGGCTTCGCTCGGGGCGCACGAGAGGGTGATCCTCGTTGGCCACAGCTTGGGCGGCTTGAACTTGGCTCTCGCTGCCGACAGGTTCCCAGAGAAGATATCAGCAGCTGTTTTCTTGGCGGCTTTCATGCCGGACACAGCACATCGGCCGTCGTACGTGTTGGAAGAGGTAGTCTCTGCTGACCACTTGTTAGATTCACAAAAGGAAGTCGTCTTTCTTGCCTTCGGTTGTAGTTAGCCTTTCCCTTTCCATTTTGGAGATTTTTATTTCGTTTAAGTTGGGAATTAATCAAATAATCAACTCATACATGTCTCTATCTGTCAATTTGTTTCGTTGAGGGCATATGAATCATGGACAAAACCCTACATGCATGAGCTCATTTCTAATGCGTTTGTCCTTGTAATGGAAGTATTGTGCAAGGGCTCCGGAGGGAGCATGGCTAGACACTCAATTCGCGCCCATGGGAAAGCCTGAGAAACCCTTGACATCCATGTTCTTCGGCCCCGACTTCTTGTCATCCAAGCTCTATCACTTGTCTCCGCTCGAGGTACGTTGCACTTCCGTCCATTCGCATAACGACAAAACATATTTCATCTGACTTGATATGTTATGACCACTCAAAAGCACTTCATCATATTACCTTAAAAAGCACATGACTATCGGGAAAATCACCTTTTCGTGTCCTTGTAAAAAGCATATGACCTCTAGAATTATCTTGATATGACCTCATTATTCTGAGAGTTTTATTCATTTGAGATTAGAAACTGGGGATGGAAGCGGGACATTACATGGAACCCGATCCCCTTTAAACCCTAAACATCCCACTCCCCCCCC
>BCNH02000009.1:11076823-11091663 GCA_001662345.2 Metrosideros polymorpha var. glaberrima
ACATCTCATTGTGACATCCCCTTTTAGGATTGAGCTGTGACATCTCAGGCCGTCACTTATTAAGCGGCTAAATTTATTCTTTATAAGTTAAACACGCAAGCGGAAGAATATACTAATTTGAAACCAACTCACAAGACAAAACAAACATAACAGACGAATTTATATACTTCATACTAACAGGCCTTTGTATAGATTAAGGATGGGGTAAACCTAGGAGGTCACAAAACAAAACCCTACTCCCAACTATAAACTAAAATACATCAAAAAAGATCTATAACTACTATCCCTGTAGCGTTTTAAACAAAAAGGGACAACCGCAATCATAACTGCAACACCATAACATTGTTCGTACCACCTGCGACTATACGCCTAAAGTTGTCCAAAAAGAATGCCAACTAGCCCACCACACTCAATCAAGCTCCAGCATCGGCTCCACCAGCACTGTTAAAAGGAAAGGGAAGAGGACCAAACAAGCGACCACCAATCCTAGCATAGTCAATTATAAAACGGTACAAAAATAGGTCCTAAAGGAGAGAGTATATCGACCCATAAGGTGTGAGTACTCCTCACAAAAACCATGCCAAGAAAGTAGGGGTCGGTGTACTCGGATACGGACCCTCGATCTCAATGGGTAAGCCGTAGGTAACTGTCAGTTTGGCAGGTATGGCAAGCATCTCGCTAATGATATGAAATTTTGTAAATCAACAGTAAACGAGCCATTTTTAACTTACTACTCCACAATTGCCACAGTTAAGGAGCTGTACAATATAATTCTTGAATAAAATATCTACATGATAGGACTCATGATTAGAAGACATTTGAAGGTGCACATTCAACCAATAATTTGCAAGTTATGAATGCAAATGCAATATGTCCCTCACGTGCAACTCTCATTAGCATTTCCTCCGGTTTACCAACCGGACTTCTGTGGTACACCCACCATAGGCATCTCGCTCCTACTCCGAGGTCATTGTGTCTTATCTTGTGCGGCAGCCGTCACGTCTTACTTTGCACGACCCTAAGGTATGCCAGCCTCAGGCTTCCCGATTTTCCAATTGGCTCTCACGGGGCATCATTGGTATACTAGCTGATGGTCTCCACCTACATTTCTTACCAATGCTGATGAATCAATGCTCATGCAATGGTATTAGCAAAGTAACTAGATAACAATAGAGTTCACATTCTCATGAATGATTGTTATACCACCAGCTCAATCCATGATCAATGAGCATATATTTCATGCCATATGTGCATAAGACACAAAGTCTACCTTCTCTACTCACGATATCGGTAATATCTCCATAACCATAAGCAAAAAAAAATCAATAAAAGCGTCCCATACCAAGGACTATTTGATCTCATCAATGTATATTCCAGCAGAACAGTCTTGAGCATCGATCAATATCTCCATCATAACTCAAGTAATTCAAATGATAAATTCATGAAGTTAAAATATGTTGTACTTAAGATCATAAGTAACAAATTTCGTGAAGGATTTAAAGTCTGGTTCAATCCACACTAAGAGCAGTAAATTGAAGAACTCACGTGCACATGCTGTCCAGAAAACAGGGTCAGTGAGTCAGAAAGTGAGTCTGGACCAAGGCTCTACAGTGCCCTATAAAATACAATATTTTTATGTGTTTAAGTTCAGAGTGTCCTTAAAAAATGTCGTGAAGACAGTATGCCCAAATTCGAATTGGAAAAATTTATAAAAATTCATAATCATGCAAAGGTCACAGCCAAATAAACTAACCCCTGTAGAAAACTGTAACTCATTTAAATTGGTTAAAATCACCTTTAAACCAAAAAATCTCGAAATTAAATTATGACCTAGTTCAAGATGTTTCCCACAATTTTCATAAAATAAAGATTAGCTAAATTTGGTCCACAAAAGATAACACAAAAATGGAAAAAAGAGAGGGTCAAACAAGTTCAAAGCTGGAATCAGTACACTAAACCCACATGCATGGTCGTTTGAGCACCTATCCACCAATTTATACGCTCAAAGCACATCATCCCACCATTATCTCCTCTCCTCCAATATTTCACTAGCAGAATTCTCTAAATTTATTCCCCCCCCCCAAAACCGAGACTCTCATGGAATTAGGAAGATAAGAATGACAAGTTTACTTGCCTTAACCTCGACAAGCAATGTCGATCCGAACGTCCGCTACGATTGCCAACTAGTGAGCTCGAGCGAGAGGAAGAGATGAAGACCGAGAGCTTGAGCAAGAGAAAGAAAGATGAAAATGAAGGGGAGGTGATTCGGTGCAAGGGAAAATGATGTAGGCTGAAAATGGAATGCCAAATGGCATCCATGCAATTTGCAAGAAGGAAAATAAAATGGAGGGAGAGAAGGTCGGCGGAGCATGGGTGTCTAAAGTTCTCCCTCTTCATGCACGAAGCTTACCAATTGGCAAGTGAAGAAGGACACTTGTCCTTAGGCTATTATGTGTTATTCTTAGATGCTAATAACGGATTAAGAAAATATTAGATGGAAATGAAGGTGAACAAGCAGCAGCCGAATCAACGAAGAGAGGGAAAAGTTCGGGTCTATTTTACACAAATTAGACATTAGGCTTGGAAATTTAAGCTACAGATTATTCAATGTTTCTTATAATTTCGAGCAAGACATATGTTTGGTACAACAATCCTAAAATTTATTGACGACACATTACTAATGTTTAGTAACTGTTAACTTCAAATGTTATTCTTTGCACTAATTACTAGTAGACGGAAACCTAGATGTCACACTCATTGACGATCTTATCATATTTATCATTGTCCATTATGATACTATCAATAATATTAGAATTAGATTAATTGTGCAAGAACAATTTGATTACCATATTCTTGTCTCATCCCAATAAAGAAGGAAAAATTACCAAAAAGTCCTAAACATATTACAATTTTACCAATTCAGTCCTAAATCTTTATTTTTTTTGCCAATTTAGTCTTAAATCTTTTGTTTTTGTACCAATTCAGTCCATCCAGCCAATTTTGCCCGACCGACGCTAACGTGGACGTCGACCGACACGGACGTGGATGTCGACCGATGCTAACGTGTCAATTTTTAACAATATTTTATTTTATTCAAATTTTTAATTATTTTTATTCAAATTTTATTTTCTTCTCTTTTTCTTTCTTCTTTTCATTTTTTCCCCATAGTGGCCGAGGAGGGTCGCAGTCCTTGCCCGGCCTCACCCAGATCTAGGCGAGGCGGCCTTGCCCAGATAATTGCAAGGTAGGAGGTGGTTAGGGCGACGAGGAAGAGGATGCTGGTGGAGGCGAAGCAATGGTGAAACTAGCAGTTCCCGGCATGCCTACGGTGGTTGATCCTGAACTTCCCCGACGTTGACAACAACAACTCATCTTGCAACAATGGCATCTTCTTCGCTTCTTGATGACCACTGTGGGGAAAAATGAAAAGAAGAAAATAAAAACTTATAAAATAGAAAATAATGAATTAAAAAATTCAAAATAAAATAAAATATTGTTAAAAATTAACACGTCAGCGTCGATCGGCCAACCAGCATCCATGTCAACGCCAGCCGGCCAAAATTGGCCGAATGGACTGAATTGGCTCAATTACAAAATGTTTAGGACTAAATTGACCAAAAATAAATGATATCATTTTACTATTAACATCTCACTGACGATCTTCTTATATTTATCATTGTCCATTATGAGACTATCAATAATAGTAGAATTAAATTAATTGTGCAAGAACAATTTGATAACCATATTTTTGTCTCATCCTAATAAAGTGAAATGGTGAGAGATAAGGGCATTTTCGAAAGACTGTAATGTATAAGTTCTAGTAGGAGATGTGATAGTTATTAGACGGGATATATCTAAGCCAATATACGTAGAGAGAATTGTCCAAAAAGTCCTAAATTTATTGTACTGCCGGCTAATTCAATTCTAAACTTTTCAATTTAGCCAATTTAATTCTAAACTTTTTGACAATTTGCCAATATAATCATTCCAATCAATTTTGGCCGGAAACTGCTGACGTAGCAATCCAATCAGTGTTGGTCATCCTACGTGGCACGACCAATACTGAGGTGGACAATTTTGTAATTTTGTCTTTTTTCTTCTTTCCTTTTCTTTTCTTTCCTTATTCTGTTTTCTTTTTTCCCTATTTCCTTCCACCAATTGCCAGGCCTCGGCCCGCTGGCCATAGGCGAGGGCTGGGACGCCCTCATCAGCAAGTCAATAACTGTTAAATGGGATTCTAAAAGCTCTACGTTGTTAAGCTGATGGATTTTCAAGAGACAGTCATATTGTCTCCCCCAAAGGCTGGTCGAGCACCCTCCGACCAGTGCTTGGCTTCGCTTTGTAAGTAGTGACTAGTGAGTGGCTAAGTCCACTATACACTTGACATGAAGTACTCAACTCTACTTCTACTTAATTCCTTTCAACGATGTAAATCTCTCACCACTTTACAAACTCCAACTATATCGGTCTCAGCGACCAGCTGATTGAGCGCATCCCTGGCCTTCTGCGAGTCAGGAATTGGATCGTGACGATGCTCTCGTCTCCTTGTCGAAGCCACACCTCAAAAACCTTGAGATACGTCTATATTGTTAGAGGTAATGATCCATTTGCCATTATTAAATTTACATTGAAAGCATCTCTTAGTCAAAACCCATGATCACTGGATCCCGAATGAAACTTACATACACTATAGTATCCGACAAAGAATGACGCCTTAAAAACTAACACAACCTCATAATGTCCCACAATGCAAATCGCAAAAGATTATAAACTGTTGTACCATCAAATAATCACCCTCCAAATCCACATTAGGTTTGAGGAATGACATAGCCATCTGCCTACCCGATGGACACAGCCTCACACATAATCAACATAAACCCGTTCTCGAAATGTATATACAACAAGCTAATTACAAAAGATGAGGAATCTAAAGTCCAACAAAAAGAATATATACATTTTATCAACTAAAACAGAAAACTCAAATATCAAAATACACATTTCCAGTGACTAACCAGACTAAACTTGTCACAAGTAATTGTACAAACATATGTACAACTATCTCAAAAGGTACTAAAATCAACTACTGAAAAGTCTCCTGCCAAAAAAAAAAAAAGTCTCTTGCCGACACTGCTCTCGTCCTACTCGTCGATAATTGTAGAACCTGAATAAGAATTGAAATAAATGGTATTAGCAAACCACCGCCTAGTGAGTAGTCTCTTCTGAGCAGATCGAGCACTACAATGCACATTTATAAATAGTGCCGGAAACATATTTATCCAAATCTAGTAATAATATACCTAGAATATCAAACGGGAGTTATATCACTTCAACATAGTTTTATACATATTAAAAAAAACTATTCAATCAACAACGTCAAAGCAAACATCAATGGTCCAATCTAATGCTCAATATCAAACTATGACCTCGCTTAAAGCCTTGTCAAAAAGCCTACCAAGATCCCCCTTGGCATCAGAAGGCCCAAACGGGATGTCCTAAGAATAGTATGCATACGCACAACCCCTCAAAGGGTTTAGATAATAGTGCCAATAAGCATAAAACCATCAACTCATCCTCCAATCATAACCAATTCAAAAACCATTTCATAAATCAAGTTCACAAAATAATACATATTAACAGTTCACTATTTACTCCATCAAGCAGAATACATTTTATATTGGCAAACCATTTTAGAACATGTATTTTTAGCCTGGACTCTCAAATCTTTTGCTACATACAAACTATTTCAAGAAATGCTTCACTGTGTCATTTCAAATCACCAAAAGGGTTGTGAATGTCCTCTCCAGCCTTAAGCAACAAATATATGCTGAACATCACTCTTCCTTTTTAATAAACATCATTCCACAATGCCTCTTTCATAGCTTATAACATATTTATTTCCTATAAATTTTAAGACATGAGTTTCCAAATCATAAAAAGATAAGCACCATTTACCTGACAAGCCCTAAAGCTACCTCGAGTAGAGAAACTCTAATCCTATCAAAGTCAAGTAGATAACTACCTTAACTAAGAATTGATTAAATTAAGCTTATTTGGTAACAACATGACTTTGACGCACCTTCCAAAGCTCGCTTAAAGCGGAGCAAGTCTGCCGAGTGACAGCTAGCACGCCAAGTCTAAAATGGCTAGTTCAATATATAATGACGTCCGTTTCAAGTGGGCATGGAGTCATTGGAAAGCTAACTCAGTATAATGGAAAGAAGACCTCGCCTCTGACTAAAAGATGGACAGAGAGGAGTGACAACTAGCCAAAGACTGTTTCCAACACTGCGTAACAAACTTCAAATTTCACCCTGATCCAACCGTAATCGCAAATCAACTTCTGTAAAGTCAAGAGATTTACGACACCCTAAAGTTTCTTTCCAACATGATTTCACAGCTCAAAAACCTCCTGATTCAACCCAGCAACTCAGAATCAAGACTAGCTTAGAAATTCCAGCATTAACAGAACACCTCTTCGATTAAGTACAACAAAGCTTCGAATTCTTACCTAGCACTTCAAAATGGCGTAAATTTGACAAGTTAGGATGGCCCCAGCACCTCTGAAATTCCCTCCCTCCCTCCCTCTCTCTGTTCTTCCCCTTTCATCTTTTTTCTATTTTTTGCCAACCTCTCTCTCTGTCTTCCTTTCTATTTTCTTCTTCCTAGACCAGCTGCCACAACAATTAGATGGGCTAGGAATGACCAGAAAGATCTTCAGAAGCACAGTACTCAACATAAGGGAAAAATTACGATCTTCCTTTTTCAGCCTCTTACATAAAAGGTGTTTTATTGGTATTATGCTCTTCCATTGCAACTGCTGGAGTGGGTGAATGTATCGCGAAATGCATCTCATTCTTGCCATCCTCAAAGAGTAACTCAAAAAAATGACGCCTTCAATCTCTTATGTCAACTTCCTGATATAAATCTGAAGCGGAAGTTATCGTTCTACGAAGATTCGTGAGTTGTGAATTGCTGACCTCGACCCCCAATCGAACCTGTGATTGGTAACCTCGGTATGAACGCGACCTGTTGACGAATCTGTATCAATCAATCCACGCTATAACGCCACGAACAAGAGAATTCGCGATCTTGTTCGATAAGTTGAATTTCGATCGCTACAAAAAAGCCTTGATAAGATCTAGTCCTCAAGAGAACTTAAAGAAGAAAATTTACTCTCTCAAAATATATCTGTCCCTTAAAAACTTATAAGCAACCTTATATAGGGTGCTAACCCTAATTCTAACCTCATTAGGATTAAAATTACAAAAATATCCTTAATTAATAAAAATTCGTCCAAAAATGGGAAAAGGCCTAAAATTTCATCTAAACGACTCCAAATCGCTAAAAAACATCATCAATCATTACTAAAGTAATGAATATTGATCAGTAGCCCGTTTCCAAGCGTCCATCCAAATTTGAGCCAATTCGGAGTTCGTCAACTCTAAGCTTCTTTGAAATTTGCTGGATCAAGAGTAATCATGTTACGCCAAGGAGCTTCAGAATCTTCAAGTCTCGAATCCAGATTGTCTCCCTTCCAAGTATCTTGAACCATGATGCCGACAGCTTATTTGAATTCCTTCGCTCTCGCTCGAGTGATCGGGCCTAGCGGATAGACCAACGGGTCCCTAGCACCTCCTCCTCGATAGGGTTCGATGTCCACATCACTTCCCTCTCCCATGCAAAGGATTTGCCCTCAAATCAACATCTGTATAAAAAAAAATCAAATCAAAAACATTGAAAGTAGCACTAATACCATACTCACCTGGAAGGTCAAGCTTGTACGCATTATCGTTGACCCTTTCTAACACCATGAATGGTCCATCCCCTCGCGGTAGCAATTTAGAACGTCGCTGTTTGGGAAAACGCTCTGTGCGCATATGAACCCAAACCCAATCGCCAGGCTCAGACACTATTTTCTTGCGCCCTTTGTTGGCTTGCTTTGCATACTGCTTTGTCTTGTGCTCAATATTCAGCCGCGTCTTCTCATGCAAAGTCTTCACAAATTCAGCTTTCTTAGCATTATCTAAATCCACACATTCATCAACAGGCAAAGGGGTTAAATCTAACGGAGTTAAAGGATTAAAACTATAGACAACCTCAAACGGTGTGAATTTAGTAGTAGAATGCACACTCCTATTATAAGCAAACTCAACATGCAGTAAACAATCTTCCCAAGACTTAATGTTCTTTGTAATGATAGCACGCAACAATGTCCCTAAAGTCCTATTAACTACTTCAGTTTGACCATCAGTTTGTGGATGACAAGTAGTAGAAAACAAAAGTTGTGTACCTAACTTCTTCCACAATGTCTTCCAAAAATAGCTAAGAAATTTAGTATCTCGATCAGAAACAATAGACCTAGGCATGCCATGCAAACGTACAACCTCACGAAAGAACAATTCAGCAACATGCGATGCATCATCAGATTTATGACATGGTATAAAATGAGTCATCTTTGAAAATCGATCAACAACCACAAAAATAGAATCTCTGCCATGTTTAGACCTAGGCAATCCTAATACAAAATCTATAGAGATGTCAACCCAAGGATGCGTCGAAATAGGCAAAGGTGTATACAAACCATGTGGTTTAATCGTAGACTTAGCCTGCTTACATGCGATACATCCCTCACAAACTCGTGCGACATCTCGTTTCATGTGTGGCCAATAAAAATGTTCATGCAGTACTTCATAAGTCTTATTGATTCCAAAATGCCCCATTAAACCACAACTATGCGCCTCTCGCACTAACAACTCACGCAAAGAGCATCTAGGCAAACACAACTTATTTTCACGAAAGAGATATCCATCATGCCTATAAAACCTTTCAAACGCAGCATGCTCACAAGCTTCAAATACTTTTCCAAAATCATCATCGTCGGTGTATAAACCTTTGATATGCTCAAAACCTAGACACTTTGCTCCTAGAGTAGTTAGAATTGCGTACCTTCGAGAAAGTGCATCGGCTACCACATTTTCCTTACCTTTTTTGTATTTGGTTACATATGGAAAAGTCTCAATGAACTCCATCAATTTGGCATGTCTTTTGTTCAATTTTTGCTGCCCCCTCAAGTACTTTAAGGTCTCATGGTCGGTGTAGATCACAAACTCCTTTGGCCACAAGTAATGTTGCCAAGTCTCCAAAGCTCGCACCAAAGCATACATCTCCTTATCGTAAGTCGGATAATTCAATGTTGCTCCGCTTAACTTCTCGCTGAAATACGCTATGGGACGTCCTCCCTGCATCAACACAGCTCCAATTCCTGTACCAGAAGCATCGCATTCTACCTTAAAAGTAGTACTAAAATTCGGTAAAGATAACAAAGGAGCATTAGTCAACTTATCCTTTAACAGATTGAATGCTCTCTCTTGCTCTTCTCCCCATGTGAAACCCACGTGCTTCTTGATAACCTCGGTTAAAGGCGCGGCGATGGTGCTGAAATCTTTTACAAATCTACGATAGAAACTGGCTAAACCATGAAAGCTGCGCACCTCTCCTACTGTCTTAGGTGTTGGCCATTCACGGATTGCTTTCACCTTTTCTTCATCAACCTGTATTCCATCAACACCAACAACAAAGCCTAGAAATACTAATTTGTCAGTTACAAAACAGCACTTCTTTAGGTTAGCATATAATTGCTCAGCCCTTAAAACCTGCAAAACAGCTCGCACATGCTCAATATGGTCATCAAGGCTTCGACTATATATCAGAATATCATCAAAATAGACAACTACAAATCGATCAATAAAAGCACGCAGAACATGATTAATAAGTCGCATGAAAGTGCTAGGTGCATTAGTTAAACCAAATGGCATGACTAACCACTCATACAATCCGTACTTTGTCTTAAATGCAGTTTTCCATTCATCTCCCTCTTTCATCTTAATCTGATGATAACCACTTTTCAGATCGATTTTAGTAAATATGCAAGCTCCATGCAATTCATCCAACATGTCATCTAGCCTAGGAATATGATGTCGATACTTTACCGTTATGTTATTGATTGCTCGGTAATCAATACACATTCGCCAAGACCCATCCTTCTTTGGCACCAACAAAACAGGTACAGCACATGGGCTAAGAGACTCTCTCACATATCCTTGCTTTAGTAATTCGCTAACTTGCCGTTGAAGTTCCTTTGTCTCTTCAGGATTGCTTCGATATGCTGGTCGGTTAGGCAATGGTGCACCAGGAATTAAATCGATTTGATGCTCTATGCCTCGAATCGGTGGTAAACCTCCAGGTAACTCATCTGGAAAAACATCGTCAAATTCCTACAACAAAGACACGACAGAATTGGGCAAATTCGGGTCAAGTTCGTTAGTAGTAAACAGTGCCTCATTGTACAAAAGTACAAGTATCGGTCGGTCTAGAATTAAAGCTCTCCTCACTTCGCTCGATTTTGCATAAAAATTCTTTTCTCTCTTTTCTTTTCTCTCTCCTTTTCCCTCGGTTTTTACCACTCTACTATTTTCTTCCTTTCCTTTTATTTGCGTTTTAGAATTTCCACGCAAACCCTCAGTTTTATCACTTTTTCTCTCTCTCTCAGCCTCACGTTGTAGTTTCAATTGATCTTCATACACCTCAGTAGGTGTCATTGGTACCAATGTGTAAGTCTTCTGATTCATCACCAATGAATATCGGTTAGTGTACCCGTCATGATGTACCTTTCGATTATACTGCCATGGCCTACCAAGTAAAAGATGCCTTGCTTGCATAGGTACAACATCACACATCACCTCATCTTTATATCGCCCTATCTCAAATGGAACTCGGACTTGCTTCGATACTTTTACTTCACCACTATTATTCAACCACTGCAATCTATATGGTTGTGGATGCTTTGCAATCTTCAATCCCAACTTCTCCACCATGGTACAACTTGCTACATTTGTACAACTACCTCCATCAACAATCAAACTACAAATCTTACCATTCACCAAGCATCTTGTATGGAACAAGTTATCGCGTTGCTGATGATGTTCCTCCTCCTTGACTTGAACACTAAGAGAACGCCTAACAACCATCAATTCACCCTTGACTGGCGTCTCAACATCACTACAGTCATCCACCGGTGGCATGTCAACATTCTCTTCCTCCCTATCACTTTCAGATTGAACATCTCCAGGTTCAGTCATTATCATCACCCTCCTATTAGAGCATTGATTTGCCATATGACCCCTACCTAAACACTTAAAACATTTAATTTCACGTGTTCTAGTGTTACAGTTTTCAGTTTTACCTGAAGCCAGATGCGAACCAACTCTGCCATCTTTCTCCTTCTCTTTTAAAGATTCGGTCTTGGTGTTGTTTTCCTTCCAAATCGGCTTCTCATCTCTCTTCCAATTAGACTTCCAATTCAAGCTTGAACCTCCACCACTCTTGTAATTTCGATCCAACTTCAATTGCCGCTCAACTTTGATGGCTTTGTCCACTAATTCCTCTAATTCAACATAGTGTTGCAGCTCTACCACCCTTGCTATATCTCAACTCAAACCACACAAAAATCGTGACATTGTGGCCTCACGGCCTTGCACCACATTAGCACGGATCATAGTAATCTCCATCTCTTTATGGTATTCTTCCACACTCCTATTGCCTTGTGTGAGATTTTGCAGCTTATGGAATAGGTCTCTGTGGTAATGACTAGGTATAAAGCGCCTCCTCATCACCGCTTTCATCTCATCCCACGTTTCTATTGGTCTTTCACCATTGCGTCTCCTACTAGTCACAAGTTGATCCCACCAAATTATTGCATAATTAGTGAATTCAACAGCTACAATTTTTACCTTTTTAAGCTCTGAATATCGTTGGCAATCAAATACCATCTCTGTCCGTTTCTCCCATTCTAGATACGCATTAGGATCATTCTTTCCTTGAAAAGATGGAATTTTCATCTTGATATTATCAAGTTCATCATCTTCTCGATGTCTCAATCCTCGGCGTCCGTTTCTCCTCTCAAACCCGCCATCTCGATCATCTTCGGTATCGGACACATATGCATCATCAAATTGCCGCCGCCATCTAGGCCATGCCCTAGGCTCCTCTCGCTGATTTTGTGGCCTCCTTCGTGGTGGCTCTTGGTCAGCATCAAATCTCGTCTCACATCTTGCAACTCGGGTGCTAAGTGCTTCAATTTGTAAACTCAATTGCTGGATGCCTGCTAGAATCATATCATCTCTTGGATGAGTGCCATCCTCCCTTTGATTCACACTTTCCTGGCCTGAGCCTAACATTTTTTTTTGTCTTTAAACCTGCAAGAAAACGTTAGAGATAAAAGAAATCTCACCAGACACTCCCTCACGTTTTTCGCTCAAGGTGTTTGTCACTCCTCTCGTGTTTAACTCAATTTCAACTTTTTTTTTTCAATTAAACTCACACTCTTGCCTTTGACCCTCTCGTTTCCTTCTTGCAAGCTCTTTATCAGACTTGAATCCAGTCTCACAAGCCTCTCACAACAATCGATAAACCACCACACAAGATCAAATTTAGGAATATACCGCTCAACTCAGCAATGCTGCAAAATTTTTTTTTTTGTGTGCTAGATTCGGATTCAAATTAAATTTCTAACACTGAATTTTTTTTTTATTCAGTTCAACTATCAATGATAAAACGAGTCGTCCTCTTGATTTTTTTTTCTCTTTTTTTTTTCTTTTTTTTTTCTTTTGACGAACTCAATTACAATAAGAAAACAACTAGGACCGAGAACCCTAAATCAAAATTGAAATCACAGCAAAAACAAATTCAAAACCCTAAATTGATGAATGAAAAACAGTATAAAAAAAAAAAAAAGGATAACTAGACCTTGTAGAACCTGGAACCTCGCTCTGATACCAAATGATATAAATCTGAAGCGGAAGTTATCGTTCTACGAAGATCCATGAGTTGTGAATTGCTGACCTCGACCCCCAATCGAACCTGTGATTAGTAACCTCGGTATGAACGCGACCTGTTGATGAACCTGTGTCAACCAATCCATGTTATAACGCCACGAACAAGAGAATTCGCGATCTTATTCGATAAGATGAATTTCGATCGCCACAAGAAAGCCTTGATAAGATCTAGTCCTCAAGAGAACTCAAAGAAGAAAATTTACTCTCTCAAAATATATCTGTCCCTTAAAAACCTATAAGCAACCTTATATAGGGTGCTAACCCTAATTCTAACCTCATTAGGATTAAAATTACAAAAATATCCTTAATTAATAAAAATTCGTCCAAAAATGGGAAAAGGCCTAAAATTTCATCTAAACGACTCCAAATCGCTAAAAAACATCATCACTCATTACTAAAGTAATGTGTATTGATCAGTGGCCTGTTTCCAAGCGTCCATCCAAATTTGAGCCAATTCGGAGTTCGTCAACTCTAAGCTCCTTTGGAATTCGTTAGATCAAGAGTAATCATGTTACGCCAAGGAGCTTCAGAACCTTCAAGTCTCGAATCCATATTGTCTCCCTTCCAAATATCTTAAACCATGATGCCGATAGCTTGTTTGAATTCCTTTGCTCTCGCTCGAGTGATCGGGCCTAGCGGATAGACCAACGGGTCCCTAGCACCTCCTCCTCGATAGGGTTCGATGTCCACATCACTTCCCCTTGCCCACTCTTCCCATACATCCCTTGTTAAAACATAGTTCCTGGAATTCTGTTAGACTGCCACAGAAATATATGCATTTCAGATGTCTCTAGCATCGATCTCAGCCATCATAGTCTGACATGCTCCATGCAAAATTCAGACACTACTGACTTATGTTTACATGAAGAAATTCTCATATATAATCAAGATTGAAATAGTCAGGAAGAAAGCATACCGTCTCAGAAGCACTTTAGGATTATAAGGAAACAAATTTTTCTGATGGAGATTTTCCACTGAATATTTTAAGGACAGCAAACATAGTTTAGCTTTGTCAAATGGCTTTCCTCTAGTTCCTTGGAGTTTATGCCCATGTCTGAAGTTTCCAGTGCTATATGGCTCCAGATGAAAATTTACCTTCTGTCGAGAAATTTTCCTTTCTTTAATTGATGACCATTTCTTTGCACTCCGCACATATGAAAATTGTAAAAATGCTTCCCATGATTCAGAGATGAGTCGCAGGCACCTTCAAAGAAAAAGAAATACAAAGAGAACAGAGTCAAACAAGGCTAAAGGAGAAAATGGATATCCATAGTTCAAACATACCTAGATTTCTTATTTCAGCAACACGAGAAATGAAAACTGAAAACTATTTCCAAGAAAGTGCATACCGTAGAAGATATTCTGCACAACTGATTCCCATGTCCTTAGATATGAGGTAATCAAGAAGCACCTGATGATCATATTTTATCTGCAGATCCAAAAGTCAAAAAGTCTTAGGACTTGCAATGATACAAAATAAAAACTTAAATAGGGTCTTGGTCAAGGAGAATCTATGAAACATACCTCTGCAAGAAATGAATGGAATAAGTTTAAAGGATCAAAATGGTTCGAAAGGTGAATAAGAATATTTTCCTGTGAGTCTGGGATTCTCCCTTTTACATCATCAAACCTGCAAGCAGCCCAAGAAGTTGTAAAAAGAATCACATAATTCACTGATCTAATAAGAATATAGAAGTAGCAAATTTTAAAATACTTCAGCTCACTTTTCAGATCCTGGAATTGGAATGCTAAGCACTTCCAAGAGCACTTTAAATAACATGTCATCCTAATGTTAAATAGAGAAAAGAAGTCAATGCCCTCCTTCAAATCATTTCCACAGAATATTGATAGCTAACAAACTAAGCCTTAATCCAATCTCACTGAATACAAAAATTATTACAATGCCATGTAATTAGAGTGTAATATAAGCCTCAGGAATAAAAGAAT
>BCNH02000009.1:11096287-11111041 GCA_001662345.2 Metrosideros polymorpha var. glaberrima
TAACGTCTTTTTAATTTTTTGATTTTTTTTTTCCTTTTTTCTTTTCTCCTTCCAGCTGCGTTGCTACTTCTTCTTCTTCATTGAGTTCCTTACGGGGGCAACTATGGCGTCAAGGCCGGTGGGGGTCGTGCTCGACTCCACCGCTACCTCCGTTCTCCAGGAACTCGCTCACCATCACCGCCAGGCCAGGTCGTGCTCGCTCTCGTGGCTAAAACCTCCTCCGAATTCCCCAATTTTCCTCGACAGAAAATTCTTCGCCATTGGAGTCCCAAGGCGGTTCAACTAGCTTCGATAATTCCTCGCCTTCCGACCACCGGCAGAACGTCACCAAGGAATTCATATCAACGCACCGAACAGATCCCGCAAAACCCTAAAGCAGCCAATCCAGCGGAGACCAACAAAACGGCCCCCAAAAGAAGAATCCACGCCGAAGGGCAAGTTATCGGGGAAAAAGCCCTAGGGAAGCGATTGATTGAACGAATTCCGCGAAATTCAGCTACGGGGAGCTCAATACGAGAATCAGAGATCAACAAGAAAATGACCGAAGAGCTCTACGTCGAAGAAAATAGAAAAATTTTCGATTGCAGATTCTGAAACTCAAATTCTTTTGCCTTTTTTCAGCTTCAATTTCTGGGAAAACACAAAAATTAGACACCGACTGCGATGATTATCGAGCTCTCTTTTCTACAACTTCCTTCTCGTCGATTTCGTATCCAAGGAATTGCGAATTCGATTTTGAGTTCAATTCCCGGGAGAGAGACGGGAATGGAGTCTCTTTCTTCTTCTTTATCTTTGGAACCCCACCGACGATGAAAGGTGAAAGGCCCTGGCCAATGGAAGCAGCTCATATAAAGGCAGGTCGCCGGCCCTCGCCCCTGGTCGGCGAGGGTCGCCGGCGACCCCGCCAGCCGTCGCTGCCGCCCCACCGGCAATGGGGCGGCGGCCAACAGGCCAGAAAAGTAAAAAAGAAAGAAAAGGAGAAAAGGAAAGAAAAAAAGGAAAAATTTCAGAAAACTTAAATTACGAAAATGCTCTTGATCAGACCTTTCTTTAAAACAATATGGACACTTCAAGCCTTTATTTAAAACAAGATCCACTTCATGTCCTTAATTGAGAAAATGAGGACATTTCAGATCTTTATTTGAAATTTTCCCTCTATTAAAGAAATATATTTTTTAACTTATTCACAGCGCAATGCGTGAGGCGAAGGCTTTGCCCTACCACCACCCTATGCCCCATGCCCTGTGCGAAGTGGGCCCATGGCTCGTGTGGAAAAAACTTTTCATTGATTTTCTAAAATATATATATTTTTGGTCGAATTCTAAATTATATATTAAAATTATACAATTGTTAAAAGAAGGGTTAATACCACGAAAAATCGTAAATCGCTACATCTATGACAAATTTATTCTAAATTAATTTTTTTAGCACAAAATATTCCAAATCAGTACGCTTGTAACAAATTTACCATAAACTAATTTTTTAACCATGAAAAACCTCAAACTAATACATCTATGACAAATTTACCCCAAACTGGTATATTTGCGATAAATTTACCCTCATCATATCGGGTTAACATCACAAAAAATCTCAAATTGGCACACCTGTAACAAACAGAGAGTAAAATTCCAAACTGGTATATCCTATTAATTGTCACATGTTATCAAACTCAGCAATTTGACGAAAATTTTTGAAGGAAACTGACGGAAGGTAAATTTGTCACAAATGTACTAATTTGGAGTAAATTTGTCATAAATATATTAGTTTGAGATTTTTCTTGATATTAACCGTTAAAAGAATCACAATCTATTGCTGCCAACATGTGCAAAAGTGAGGTTTTATTTTAACAATCCATTGCTTGAATAATTGAGGAGCCACCCTTCCACATAAAGGTTTTGGTTCTATTCAATTGAAAGTGCGACCCAACATGGGAGCTTCGGATGACCATATAATAATAATAATAATAAAAGTCTCTAATCTAGCAAAACTTCACTAGTATAATTCAACCCTACTTTTTTTTTGGTCTAAAATTTTCAGCCCTACTTGGCCCTACCTTAGATGAAGCAACACTTCCCTAGTCCGTCCGAAGCAGCACTCACAGCAGCCTGATGATGCTATGATCTCCAGGCAAAGAGTCATTTGCCTTCCTTACAAAGTGGGGGAGGATGCCGGGTTAAAAATTCTTCTACTTGATGTTCAACATTTTCTTGCTTTACTGCTGGGTAGTGAAATTCTCTTTCTTTGATTGGAATGAATGAAAAAAAAGAAAAGTAAAATCAAGTATTTGTAGGAACTTAACTCGACTTCTTTTATATTAAAGTATTTGAATTATTCACTTAGTAAAATATATTATTATTTTCCTTAAATATCAAATTAAGTGGGCAACATTATACATAATAATCTCAATAGTAATATATTATAATACTTATTGGATTTGACGCTTCGCTAACGGAAGACCAAGCAGTGTTACCGTCAACGGCTTACTTACCTTCTAGTAGTTGGTAGTTTTCTTCACCGACCGGAGCTGGCGGTGAAGCTACTGGCCCCGGTCGTTCATGCCGCCGCTATGCGAGCCGTCTTCCTTGGCGTCGCTCATCCAAAAATGCGCTTCCGTGACCAACCTCGAGGTTGCCCGTCGGCTCCACGCTCTCGTCCTCACGACCCACACCATCTCTCCGTACGTGAACAACAATCTTCTCTCCATGTACGGCCGTTGCGGGTCATTGGACAGCGCACGCCGACTGTTCGACAGAATGCCTCACAGAAACGTAGTTTCTTACAATACGCTTATCTCGGCTTATTCTCGGGTGCCTAGTCAGGCGTTTTCGGCCATGGGGTTGTTCGCCCAACTGGGTGATGAGGGGCTAAGGCCTAATGGGCTGACGTTCACCAGTTTGTTTCAAGCTTGCTCTTTGGTCGAAGATCGGTTCACGAGTTCTTTGCTTCATGGTCGTGTCGTGAAATGTGGATTTGTGGATAATATCTGCGTTCAGACGTCTATTCTTGGCATGTTCTCTAGTTGCGGGGATCTGGAATCTGCAGGGAATGTCTTCCGGTGTATAGTCGATAAAGATGCTGTTGCGTGGAACTCGATGATTTTCGGGAGTTTGAAGAACGATAGAATCAGTGATGCTCTCCGCATATTCAGTGAGATGCTTGCATCTGGTATTTGTCCGACTCAGTTCACGTATTCAATTGTGCTGAATGCTTGCGCAAAGTTGGAACATCCTACCTATGGACGGATCATCCATGGCCAAGCAGTTGTCTCTGGCACCTCATTTGATCTGCCTATGGAGAATGCCCTGCTTGACATGTATCTTAACTGCGGTGACATCAGTACTGCACAGAGTATTTTTTATAGAGTGCAGAATCCAGACATTGTTTCATGGAACTCATTGATTTCTGGGTATACAGAAAATGGTCTTGGAGAAGTTGCCGTAGAGATCTTTATACAGTTACGGAGACTTTCGTTTCCTAAACCAGATGAATACACTATCGCAGCTGCCGTTTCTGCAACAGGAACATTCTTAGTCAATGACTGTGGGAAGGCTCTTCATGGTCAAGTAATCAAAGCAGGATTTGAAAGTAGCTTCTATGTTGGAACTACGCTAATCTCCATGTACTTTACAAATGGCGAAAATGGGTATGCTCATAATGTTTTCCACTCATTACCGGAGAAGGATGTGGTTATCTGGACAGAGATGATCACAGCTCATTCTAAATTGGCAGATTCAGAGACTGCAATAAAATATTTCTATGAAATGTACAAGGAAGGTCATAAGACTGATAGTTTTGCTTTAAGTGGAGCTTTGAGCGCATGTGCTGATCTTACAGTTCTCAAACAAGGAGAGATAATACACTCCTTGGCTGTAAAAACGGGATATGATGTCGACATGGCCGTCTGTGGTAGTCTAATTGACATGTATGCTAAAAATGGAAACCTTCAAGCTGCTGAGTTAATATTTTCTGATGTTTCCAACCCTGATTTGAAATGCTATAACTCGATGCTTGGAGGATATGGCTACCATGGATTGGCAGATAAGGCATTGGAACTTTTTGATGAAATTCTTGTGGCCGGTCTAATGCCAGATCACGTGACCTTCTTATCAGCACTCTCTGCTTGCAACCATAGTCGCTTGGTCAATAAGGGAAAGATCTTATGGAATTGTATGAGAAACTTTAATCTTAGGCCAGGTCCTAAGCATTACTCGTGCATGGTCAGTTTACTGAGCCGAGCAGGATTACTGGAAGAGGCAGAGGAAATGATCAACAAATCACCATTCTATGATGACCGTTTAGAATTGTGGAGAACCTTGCTTAGTTCATCTGTAAATTATCAGAATTTGCGCATGGGAATTCGTGCTGCTGAGCATGTTCTGAGTTTGGACATGGAAGACATTGCAACTCACATCTTGCTCTCTAATCTTTACGCTGCTGCAGGGAAGTGGGATGTTGTTGCGGATACAAGACGAAAGATAAGAGGGCTCATGATGGCTAAAGATCCAGGACTAAGTTGGATTGAAGCCCAGGATACAATTAATGTGTTCTCTTCTGGTGATCAGTTACATCCTACTATAAGCAAAATCCAGTCTGAACTTAACAGCCTAATTGGAAACATGAAAAGATCAGAAGTTGATGAGCTTAATCCGATAATCTGTGATATCTAGATTGAGGAGTTCAGATTTTATAGTCTTTTCCAGTGAAACTCAGTCATCAGCACCAAAACAGGACATGGTGATCTCATTACATATCAAGTATAGGCAACCTCAGGTGGACACTGAGATGCCAGAAAGAGGGCAGACAGTTGCTCTAGAAGAAGAGCAGATAGATGCTCCCTTGGAAGAGCCGGTAGGTTTTTCATCAGTTCTAGTTAACTCTCCATCCTCAGATTCTTCTCCGTCTGAGCCTGACTTACCTATTGCCCACAGAAATGGTACACATTCCTCTGCTAATACTCAGCCAATCTAAACTTTTCTTAGTTACAGTCATGTATCTTCTCCCTACATGGTATTCCTCTCTTACTTGGATTCTGTTTTTGTCCATAAATCTGTCACAGAAGCATTGTCTCATCTTGGCTGGGAAGCAGCAATGAAGGAGGAATACCATGTCGGGAGAAGATACATTCCGCGCACGATCACTGTAAGATTCGGTCCTCCTGCCTTCTTCAATGCCCAGTAGGAAGAGTCAACTATGGTATCAAATAGGGTTACTGTAGCCAAGATTTTTATCCCACACCACGACTCCGGAGTCACTGAACAGGGCATAATCTAGCCTGACTGCTCTTAGATCAGCAGCATGCCCAAATAAGGGTACACACTACAGAGAAGAGGGTAATTGTTGGCTAGTAAGAATTGACTCCAGGTCCTACTGAAGGAGCAGAACCAGCTGCAAATTGAGCACCTGGGTTGAATGTTGTCAGGACAGACTGCTGAACAGAAGTAGTAATGGGTAGTGATAATTGTTAGCTTCTAATGCTTCTATAAGACCTTAAATGGCAGGTAGCACAAGCTGAGGTTTATCACCAAGAATTGACTCGTCGCCAACGCACAGATAAGTGATGTTGACGCAATGTGTGTGAAGTCTGATTACTCCCTTGTCTAAGACATCAGGGTAAGTCTTGTCTCGAACTAGGCTGATACCTCCAAGTTCCCAATACGCAGCACCACTTGGATTCTGGTGTTTTTAGTTTACAGCAAGAGCACGAAGTTTTTGAATTTTCTTTGACTTGGACCATGGTACAGACTGGTGTGGGTTGGGGAGGTTGTCTCCATGCAGATCAAGGACAACCAACGACACCTTGACTCTCTGCATAGATTAGAATTATGGGAACAGATGTGAGATGTCTCGATCAGAAGATAAGGGTAAATTCTTTCAATAGGGAAGTGTGAGACAGAGGCAATCAGAATGCAGAATCTATGGCTGTTTCAAGTGATAAGACAGGAACCAACTGAAGACTATGATGAGTATTGAGAGTCCGAAACTGAGATTGAAGCTATCGTCTTCCTAGTCTCTCCTACCATGTAACTCTATTTTTTTGTTGGATTAATTTGTACAGTTTCAAATTGTAGTGACAGAAATTTTTCTAGCTCCCCTTTTTCTATCCCAATTTCAAATCCAGCTAATCTAAGAAAACATTCTTAGCCTTTCATTGTCCCAAATCATTAATTTTCTCTTAACTTAAGCAGCTGGTATGTTAATATCGAATGGAGTCATTCTTCACCATGTGAATTTGATCGACGTTTGCAGTTCAATAAGAAAAAGGGAATTCAACCGAGGAAGACTCTAAAACTCCCTGTTTGGCTCTTGTCAGGCTGACCCATTTCTTTTAAAGTGTATATATATATATCTCGCGAAGAAGGTTGAATATACAATTACTTATCAACAAAAACTGGATGCTTAATTCCCAAGGCTTGTACAGATACAGTAGATCTACAGCTCCATGATACAAGAAACGGTAATTGCTCCCTTGGCCACACAAATTATGTTACAGACTTTACAAAGAAGTCAGTCAAAGATCTCGAAGCTGTCTGAGATTCATAGGAGAGATGTATCTAGTGTCTCCATCGACCAATTGTTTTGCCAGTATGAGATTGGCCGCCTCGCTTGGGTGATAAGGATCCCAGAAGACATGTTTGGATCGATCGCTACACAGGCTTGATACTGGACCACACGGTGTGATCCCAGCAAATTGGCCTCCGTTCCCGCAGCAAGCTGTACTGGCTGTTGTAAAACCTGCATTATCAAACATGTACTCAGGAACAGTCAGAAATTATTAAATCATCGAGAAGATTCCAATATATTTTAGCAGTTAAAGGTATGATATCCGCCTTAGCGGCTCTAACTTCATATCAAAATGACACATTACTCAAATTATGGTTCACGATTATACCAGATTTCCAGATGAACCGAGAAAGTTATATTTCAAAGGAAGTCTCGTGTATCAAAAGTACCATAGGATATCATTGATTAGCATTAATTTGGTGAGCCAAGCAGTAATATTTTCTTCCCGAGCTTTTCTTTGATCAACTGGTTGTAGATATAATTAGTACACAAGTCATCTTGCCCAAATCGTAAGTCCGTAATTAAGCGCGAGTAATAAGTTTATCCTGCTATGACTCGAGCGGCGAGCGTTCCGGGAGACTCCATTGAATAGAAATGAAACTCCACAAGCTAAAAACCCACGACAAACATAGCCAAAGAAAAAAGATGACAGAGACATTTTGTTCTTGATCAACAATCAACTCCTTTTGATAAACAAGGTAGCAGTTGTACCGAACTTTGCAAGTAAAAGAAGATGGACTTATAGTGAACTTTACCGTATTTGTCATAGTTTGTGATGAGTTCCATGACAAGATCATAGACATTCGCATGGACAAAAGTGGCTCCTGTAAGATTTTCGTTGAGTTCAGTGAGCAGATCCTGCAACCTGCTATTGTACTGGCGTGCCAGTTGGTTGGCCAAGTCGACGCATTGATTTGAGCTTAATTGGTTTATGGTCTTTTGATAAGGTATGCATCCAATTGGACCCACGTTCCCTAAAACGAACTTCCGAGCATCCAATTGATAGAGTCTCTGCATCAAATCATGACAACTATAACTACATGAAAAAATTGTACTGTAATAGATTCAATCAAACTAGGGTTGGACCCAACGATTCTGCCAACTGGGTCGAGCGAATCTCACATGAGTAAACATCACCTAGGAATTTTTATTTTTTTTTTATCGAAAAGATTAGGACTTTCATTTACTAAATAGAGGTTGAAAAACAACCAGCAGAAACATCTAAACATAGCAAATCCCGAAGGATTGGGGGCGGTTTAGACAACCAATTTGAAGGAAGATACCCTAATCTATGTGCCTTAGCTATCCAGTCCGCGCAAGAATTTGTTTGGCGAGGAGAAAAGAGAATTCGGACATTCTTGAGCTGGCCCAACTGTGCTCTACAGTCAGCAATTACGTTCCTTATGGGCCATGGACTAGGAGGCGGATGGGCTTGATCGGATAAAAGCTGGACCACCGAAAAGTTGTCACTATGGAGTTCCCATTGTACTTCTGATAAGTCAACGTGCAGATCACTTGAAGACTTCCCAAAGCAGAACTGCAACTTCTTCACTTCCTCCTTCGTTCTGAGAAGACTTCGAAGGCCCTGTTTCACCGCTAGGGTTTCCGCCAAAATTGAGGATTCAGCTCGGATTGTCTCGGAGAAGCCGTCAAACATCGTGCCGTGACTGTCTCTGACTATTCCAGCAACCGATGCTGATGATCTGCTCTCTATCCATGATGCATCCACGTCGATTCTCCAGGTTCCTCTGTTCGGCTGCAAGACCACGCCAGGTGAGGGTTGGTTTCTTTCCTCCGAGTAGTTACCTGTCGTCTCTTGTCGTGACAGAAGCTTAACACTCATGTTAATTGTGAGGGCCTCGTCAAGTAGAAGGGAGGGCACTGGTTTGCAAGCCTGAAAGATGGACGCGTTTCTTGCTTTCCAGATCTGCCAGAGGGTTATCGCCACCAAATTCCGGTCTTGAACGTGAATTTCACCGGTAAGAACTTCATAAAACCATTTATCAAACCTTGTAATGTTCTGTGAGTTGATGTCGAGGTGGATTCTCGAGTCCGACCAGATCTGTTTGGTCCAATTACATAATAAAAATAGGTGCTCTGTGGTTTCTGGGGCTTGATTGCACATAGAGCAGATAGGGTCGGTTTGTAGTTTGCGTTTCCACAGGTTTTCCTTAGTGGGGAGAGAGTTTTGGCAGGCACTCCATATGAAAAATCGCACCTTCGGAGAGGATTGTAATTTCCAAATTTTAGACCACAGATTCGGAGGGGGAAGGTAAGAGGATGAGGCTCGCTCAACAATAGTACCCTTGTTATCTGCTTGTATAGAGTTGTAGCCACTTTTGACACTGAAAGAACCATCTTTGGTCCCCGTCCATACCAACCTATCCGAGTTTTGGCTAGAGCAAAGGGGTATTGCCAGAATATCCTGGACAGTTTGGGCATCAAAGAGGGATTCCAGTTTTGGAAGATCCCACACTTGTGCATTAGTATGTATTAGTTCCTCTACCATCACAGGGTCATTCCGGTTAGGTGGTCCGCTTAAAATGCCCGCAGGAAGCCATGGATCCTCCCTAATTCTTATATTTTTGCCATCTCCAACGACCCATCTTACATTTAGTGCAATAGCATCTCTTCCAACTATAAGGCTTTGCCATCCCCAAGAAGGACGGGAACCCTTCTTTGCTGTCCAAAAGTCGCCGTTTGGGAAGTAAATACCACGTAGAATTTGACTCCAAAGAGCTGAAGGGGATTGCGATAACCTCCAGGCTTGCTTTCCAAGCATGGCTTTGTTGAAGTTTGCGAGGTCTCTGAATCCCAGGCCACCTTTATCCTTCCTGGTTTTTAGGACTTGCCAACTTTTCCAATGAATTCCTGACTTTGAATGCTTGCTTTGATTCCACCAAAAGGAAGCTATCCTCCTCTCAACTGCTTGACATATGGAAATGGGTATTTTAAAGACAGACATTGCAAATTGAGGCAAAGCTTGCACTACAGTTTTAATGAGAATTTCCTTTCCTGCCCTTGAGATTAACTTTTCCTTCCATCCTTGAAGTTTCATATCCACTTTCGCGAGAATCCATGCAAACATGTTTTTCTTAGACTTTCCCCAGTCTGACGGAATACCCAAATACTTCCCCGTCTTCTCAATAATGGGCACTCTTAGTGCATGAGCCATATTTTCCTTCAAACTTTGTGGACAACCTGCACTAAAATATACCCCTGATTTGTTAAGGTTAATTGCTTGACCTGAGGCAAAGCAATATTGATGTAGAGTATTTGCCAAGTTTTGACATTCCATAATAGTCCCATCTAAGAAGAAAATGGCATCATCAGCAAACAATAAGTGAGATAAGGTGGGGCAGTGGCTGTTCAACTTTATCCCTTTTAAACTTCCTTCTTCAATTGCTTATTGCAGTAAAAATGACAAAACATTTGCCATGATGATAAACAAATATGGGGAAAGTGGATCACCTTGTCTTATTCCGCGAGACGGTCGGAAGAAAGGAAGTGGTTCCCCATTAACTTTCACACTAAAGGTTACAGTTGAAATGCACTGTCTTACCAAGGAAACCCATTGATCACAGAACCCCATCTTTGACATACAAGCACACAAGAAATCCCATTCCACCCTATCATAAGCTTTCTGCATGTCTAGTTTCAATAGGGCCTGAAACTTTTTTGTTCTCTTCCGGATTCTCAATTGGTGAATAACTTCCTGGACCACAAAGATATTATCCTGAATTTGCCTACCCCCGAGGAAAGCGCTTTGTTCCGGAGTAATAATATCAGGGAGCCAAGGCTTTAGGCGATTTGCCATAACCATAGAAATTATCTTATAGTTGAAATTGCATAGGTTAATTGGCCTATATTGAGAAATGCTTTCCGAATTGGATACTTTCGGAACAAGAGAAATGAGAGTTCTATTTATGGTGCTGTCAAGAGTACCTGTGACAAAGAAATTGCTGACCATGTTGCATATATCATGCTGTAATAGTGTCCAATGATGTTGGTAGAAAAGCCCATGAAAACCATCTGGACCAGGTGCCTTTAGTGCTCCCATTTGGAAAACTGCCTTCTTAACTTCCTCGAGAGTAACAGGAGCCATCAAGGATTGATTCATAGCATTTCCAACTGAACTCGGGCACACATCGATGATAGGCTGAAAATTCCTGGGACCTACCGAGTTATAAAGAGAGCCGTAGAATGTTGAAATGTGGTCCTTTAGTTCACCCGGATTCCTACACCAGTGGTAATC
This sequence comes from Metrosideros polymorpha var. glaberrima, assembly GCA_001662345.2. NCBI lineage: Eukaryota > Viridiplantae > Streptophyta > Magnoliopsida > Myrtales > Myrtaceae > Metrosideros > Metrosideros polymorpha. The sequence continues at coordinate 11,107,104 of BCNH02000009.1, forward strand.
ATCTATTTTCAAAAGGGAAATTTTGTTTCTTTGCCTTCTTTGGATTGTCGAGGCATGAAAAAAATTTGTATTTTTATCTCTCCATTTAAGCAAATCAATCCTGGATCTCATACTCCAGTACATTTCTTCCTGCCTCCATAGTTTCTCAATTTGGTTCACAATGAGGCGAGAACGCCCTAAGCTCCCAGTAGCTTCTGTACTGTTGGTGATGGAAGTAAGTGCCCCACGAAGATGATCAATCTGTTTGGAAGCATTAGAATGTTTTCCTTTCCTCCATCTGATTAATGCAGCAGTTATTTGCTTCGTTTTATAAGCTAAATCCTTTCCAGAACAGAGCTGATTATTCCAGACTTCCTACACTAATGCATCATACTCCGGATCTTCTAGCCAAAATGCTTTTAATTTGAATTCCTTTTTCCTTTTTGGCCACGGTGGGGCCGTTGAAAGGAGGATAGGACAATGGTTTGAACCAATGGCGAGTAAGGCATATGCTTCTGCTTGAGGGAAAAGAACTCTCCACTCTAAGGTGCATAGAATTCTATCAAGTCGTTTTTTTACTAATGCTTCCCCTTTCCTGTTATTTGCCCAAGTAAAAGCACATCCCTTGCTTTCAATATCCATAAGAGAACAATCGTTTAAGAGCTCCTGAAAAGCGGTAATTCTGTAATTCTCCGCCGCTCTTCTTCCCACTTTTTCCCAATAGTATAATATTTCATTGAAATCACCCGCTACAATCCAAGGTAGTTGATTAGCAGAAGCTATGTGTCGTAAACTCGACCAAAGAGAAAGTCGTTCTTGGAAATTTGTAGGGGCGTATATAAAGGTGATCCGCATCCTTTCCTTGGTTTCAGAATCTATGCATATGGTATCTATGTGATTGTCGTTGCTATCCACAATTTCCACCGACTTCTCAGCATCCCACAATAGTGCTAAACCCCCTCCTATGCCCACAGGATCCACTATAAAAGCATTTTGGTAATTTAGAGGCCTTCCAATCCTCTCCACAGTCTGCGATTTATTCTTAGTCTCCATTAAGAACACTAAGTTGGGACGCTCATGAGCCGCAAGGGCTCGGAGATGCTGGAATGTCAGGGGAGTGCCCAGGCCCTGACAATTCCAGCTCAATAGCTTCATATATACCCCGGTGGCTTATTAGGGCTAGCCACCAAAGCCCAATTCTTAGAACCCACCTCCATCAAAATGGGAGTATCCAGGAGTTGTGTTTCATCAAGATCCTTCAAGTCAGTCCCAGTAGACGAATTTGAAGAGCATCTGCGAAGTTTCTTCTGTGCTGGAACTTTGCTCTTCTTTTTTTTAATTATCTTCGACAGATCTGTGATATTTTTTAGGCATACCTCAGACCATGGGATGTTCGATAAGAGAAGAGGTTTGCCCATATGTTTCTTACCCTTAACAGCTTTTGTTTTCTTCTCAATTGCTTTGCCTTTCCTTTTCAAGTTTTCCTCCGTTGCAATCTCCATAGGTCTATGTGTATGCTGAATATCAGTGTTGACTGGTTCCACACCATCTTCAACAGCATCCTGAGATTGTGTTTCCGAGATCACTTCTTCATCATTAGGCAAGGGGAACTCATTTCCAAAGAAAAGCTTCCAAAACGGGCTTGCTTCCCTTGCTTCTGCTTTAAGCCAAGAGCCAAATTTTCCATTTCCAACAACTCCTGATTCAGATTCTCTATATGGTATTTTGTCACAATTAGTTGTAAAATGCCCAATTCTACCGCAAGAGTAGCAAAATCGAGGAAGACGCTCATATTTGAAATCGACCCACAGCTGGTCGTCATCTAGATTTAGCACCATTCCCGGCAATAGTGCACTTTTAAGGTCAATCATGACTCTTACTTTTCCCAACTTACAAAGCCCACCCTCCTTAGTCTCCATTTTCACTTCCACCACCTTCCCAATAAAGTTGCCCACACTACGGAGAACAGAGTCATTGACCATAAGGAGTGGTATACCAACTATGTGAACCCAAAAGGCACAATGAGTGAAGTTGTGACGGTAGATGGGTACTTTGGGTATTAACTGTTGGAGGATTAATAGATTACTAGAGAAGGACCATGGGCTAGCTTCTAAGACTCGCTTCATTGCTATTTCCGACCCAAAGGTAAAGGAGAATATACCATGTTCTTGCTGATCACACACTACATCTTCTGTTTTCCACGCCTTTTGCATCGTAGATAGGAAGGCCTGGATATTCTAATCCGTGGTTTTAATAGACTAATTCGGACTTTCATTCTTTTCTAGAATTTCAAACATCGGTTGGAATCATATGGGTACCGTGAGTTGGTTCCTCAAGTGATTGATCATGTCGTCGACGAAAGCGTCAGGGGTTTGAGAAGCCCGGGCACCGATGGAGAAGACCGGAAGTAGGTAATTGTTTAGGAAATCATTAGCCCCAATTGTGATTGAGAAAATTGTGTTGTTCATCAAGTAGTCTCTTGCTTGTGATGGTCCCAAGAGCTTATCCAACTGCTTCCTTGTGATGTTGAAGTAGTCAACTTGGATATCCAAGCTCAGCCTATTTATCTGCAAAACATATAGTGATCTTCCTAGCTTTAGATGGCCCATGCATGTGCATGCAAAATAAGTAAAACAAAACTTGTATGCTACAGCATATTGTCAATTATGTTTGGGTGCTTACAAAGATTCTTCCAGTTGCATTCAGAATCCCTCCTCCCCCTGATGCATAATTGACTCCGTTCAATATAGCTTTGCCAGTTGAGTTTGGAGCCAAAAATGGGACAGCATAGTTTGGTTGCCCCAGTTCTTCCCCTGAAAATGGAAAATAAATAATTATCATGAATATTCTGATGTAAGAAACTATAGCCTAAAATACCCATCAATGCACACCCCAAGAAAAACAAATCACAAAAAGCTAGATAGATTAAATAAGCAGAGAAGAAATTGACATACCCACAATGTCACCAATGGTTCTTCCATTAGTGTATCTGCCAGTGGGATTCCCTCCAGAAGCTCTGAAATCAATCCCATTTGGTGGAATGTTAGCCTTGGACAACGTCTGTAGATAATTGTTGTTTCCAGCATCAACCAAGGAATCGCCAAAGATGAAAGAAGCACCAAGGCCAGAATCACCTTGAGCCCTCACGTGAATCAACAAAAGCACCAAAGCCACCAACACAATGGGTTGTTGGGCCATGTCTCCTATTTAAGCTAGCAAAAGATCCATAAGAATCAAAAGCTCTAAAAGCACACAACCTTTTGCTTTTAGGACAAAGCCGTCTTGACAGTATGTATGTGTGTCCATATATATAAGGGTCCTCCTTCCACAATGGGGTTTAAAAAAAGAATAATGCTTAGGTGATTTACTTGCGAGCATGGTGTTGTTTGTTTAAGCTTCAATTTGGTTGGTTATAACGGGAGTAACGCTAATGAGGTAGTTGATCGGCTTTAGGGACATTTACCAAACGTGTCATGAGAGGAGAGATCTTGCCTTCGCAATGAAAACCTTAAATTAGAGATTTGGAACACTCTGGGAGCTGTTTCCGGATGGTGTTTGGTTCTGTAGATACAGTTGGTACAGTTGGAAGTAGTTGTTCACAAACTAGCAATGGCATCCCCTACTGGTCACCTCCCCTAGTAGAAAGCAATTGGAACCCTACAAGTAAAGTATACATGTGCGGCACTATTAAATTTGGGCGACAATTACACGATATCGTCTGCTAAAAAAGTACATATTAAGGAAAGAAGTAATTTAAAAATTGTTGGGGAAAAGTACTAATAAAGTCTTAAACTTATTACACTTGTGCAAATTCAATTTCAAACCTTTCAATTGTACAAATTAAGTTATAAACCTTTAAACGATTTGTCAATGTAGTACATTCAGCAAATTTTGGCTAGAAATCGCTGACATAGACACCATCCATTTTACGTGGCACGACCGGCAATAACGTGGATGAA
>BCNH02000009.1:11114476-11126279 GCA_001662345.2 Metrosideros polymorpha var. glaberrima
AATAGTGATTATACTATATTTACTATAAAAAAATTATAGTGCAAAAATTATTATGTAAATTGTAATATCTATGATAATAAAAGAAAATAGACTTTCACCGTCTATCATCAAATTGTATTATGGGAATTCTTTACTATTCCTAGCTTATTCTTTAAATTATAAAGTAAATCAAACAAGAGCATAGTCTTGAAATAACTATTCCACTCAACAAACCAAACTAAAAAATAGTTACTCTATTCTTATTCCTTCTCTAATATATTCCCATCGAATGCTCATTTTCCTTCCCGCAAAGCAAACATACCATTAGGACTTTATATATGTCACGCCTCGATCCTATTTCCCCAAGGCTCGGGTGCTTGACTTCCCTGCATTGGTCATTTAATTGCAACGTCCCAGGACGCGTCGTCGACCCATTCTTTTATCTTTCAATTAACACATACAGAAGCGAATACTATAACACACATCCAATAATAATAACGGGATAGCATGGAAAACAACAATAGAAAAGCACATCTTATTTATATGCATCACAACCCACATCGGACCTTAGTCAAATTATACACCCTTTACTTGAGCCTTTTCCGATTACACCAAAAAGAGAGAGGTCAGAGTTAACTTAGTCCATTCTATCTACTTCCAATTCTTGGCTTACGGGAACACCGAAACGAACGAAACGAACGTTCATTACTAGAGGCTTGAAAAATGATTAAACAACAACGATGAGATAAATTCAACAAGTAATTCAAGCCATGATTATTCTACTCAAACAGTTATATCACAATTAAAGAGTCTGCAAACTACAACTTTCAAGTCCCACTTTCCTTTCAAAATACTAAAACTTCCTGAACATCCACACGTTTGACCACCAACGAAAATTTCAACCCGACATAAAATCATACTTTTCCACCATCTCAATGACTAACAATTACGTCGATATAAACATTTCTTTTCAACACTTCCACCAACGATCACTAATCTCACATGACTACCCGTCGACTTCATGTGCAACTTTCAAAACACGCTTCACCTCTAACCACAATATAAAAGGTTGAGAAGAAGAGAAATAGCGAGACTACTCGCTGTAGGTTCGTCCGCGACACTAGATCCTTTGCTTCCTCGAGTTTTACCAACATCCGAGCTTCACGTAGGGAGAGAACGGGCAAGTTTTGAGGAAATAAAAGATGAGAATTGAGAGGAAAAGAGAGAGTATGGTGGAGATGGTGATAGAGAGAGCAAGAAATGAATTAAGGGATAAGCTATTTATAATCTCTTGAAAAAGGGCCAATAATGCAATTTTGCAATTAAAACCTATAATCTATTCTAGCTTAAGCCTTCTTAATGTGCTCTCATCCAAGAAAATTTAATGTCAAGAAGACTTTTTTTGCAAACTTCTTAAGCAAGTCTCATAATAGGCTTGCATGGCTACTAATCTTAGACCTTCTTAATTAACTACCATCTAAGCAAAATTTAATGTCAAGAAGACTTCTTGCAAACTTCAAAACCAATCAATTCCACAACATAGATATTACTCCATTCGTAATCAATCAGCTTCAATTCCAAATTTCCCCTCCTCTTAGTAATTGATTGTGAAAACATTCATACGCATGATAACTACAAACCCCACCATATCCAAAGGTTGGTGTTTACTCATCACTAGCTCTGACAAACTAAAATATTATGTGCTAGTTTGACTATATGACTGTTAAGGCGATAATTTGATAGCGGTTGCAAGTGCAATAGAACATAGTTGCGATAATGTGTTACGGTATTTGTTTTGTAATCTTGTGGCGACTAGTATATTTTTCCTTTTTCCTTTTTTTGTATAGTCTATAACACCAGTAGAATAGGAATAAAAAAATCCAAGATAGCCTCACTCTCTTATAAGGCAACAATCATAATTAAATGATTATTACATATTTAATTATTAATCAATCAATTAATTGATTAACTAACTGCTACTTATGATGGTGATTGGTACTTCAAGATTTGTAATATATAGTATGTTACTAGCCCTGTTGTCATAGAGAATGGTAATTCAAATTTTGTAATATTTAGTATGTTATAGTCATCTTGCCGTGTAATTCACATACTATATGGGTAACATGTTAATAGTGTTATCAACAATAAACTCCTAGCATTATTGTTGCAATCGTGAAAATCCCTAAAAGTAAATATAGAATTAAAGTACATTGACTGCATTTATTTAAGAACTGTATTATTCAGTATGATAAAATTAGTATGGTATGCCATTATACTACTATAACACATTATAATCACGGTCATGATTAAAAATAAATAATATTATTTTAATATTAGCATCTCATTGACGATCTTATTATATTTATCATTGTCCATTATGAGACTATGAATAATATTAGAATCAGATTAATTGTGCAAGAACAATTTGATTACCATATTCTTGTCACACCCAATAAAGTAGGGAAAATTACCAAAAAGTCCTCAACCTTTTTTTTTTTACCAATTCAGTCCATCTTGCCCGCGGCCACCATGGCCTCGCCCAAACAGTCGCGAGGTAGAAGGTGGTGAGGGCAACGAGGAAGAGGGTGCTAGTGGAGGCGAAGCAATGGTGAAACTACTGGTTCACGGCATGCCCACGGTGGTCAATCCTGAACTTCCCCGGCATCGACGACAACAGCTCATCTTGAAACAATGGCATCTTCTTTGCTGCTTGATCTCGACCGCTGTGGGGAAAAAATGAAAAGAAGAAAATAAAAAATAAAAAATCGAAAAAAATGAATTAAAAAATTCGAAATAAAATAAAATATATTAAAAATTGACACGTTAGCGTCAATCGGCCGACCGACGTCCATGTCAACGCCGACCGGCCAAAATTGGCTAGATGGACTGAATTGGCACAACTACAAAAGGTTTAGGACTAAATTGGCAAAAAAAAAAGTTTATGATTGAATTGGCACAATTGCAATAGATTTAGGGCTTTTTTAGTAATTGTCCAAGAACATCTCTTAGTCATGATTAAAAATAAATAATCTCATTTTAATATTAACATCTCATTGACGATCTTATTAGATTTATCATTGTCCATTATGAGACTATCAATTATATTAGAATTAGATTAATTGGGCAAGAACAATTTGATGACCATATTTTTGTCTCATCCTAATAAAGTGAAATGGTGAGAGAGAAGGGCATTTCCCAAAGACTGTAATGTATAAGTTCTAGTAGGAGATGTGATAGTTATTACATGGGGTAATATCTAAGCCTATATATATATAGAAAATTGTCCAAAAAGTTTCAAACTTATTGTACTGCCGGCTAATTCTATTCTAAACTTTTCAGGCTAATTTAATCATAAACATTTTAACAATTTGTCAATGTAGTCATTCCTATCAATTTTGGCCGAAAACTACTGATGTAGTGGTCCAATTAATGCTGGTCATTCTACGTGACACGATCGATACTGAGGTGGATAATTTTTATAGTTTTGTAATTTTTTGTTTTTTATTTTAATTTCTTTCCTTATTCTTTTTTCTTTTTTCCCTATTTCTTTCCACCGGTAACCGGGCCTTGGCCCGCTGGCCAGAGGCGAGGGCTGGGACGCCCTCACCAGCAAGCTAATAACTGTTAAACGGGATTCTAAAAGCTCTACGTTGTTGAGCTGATGGATTTTCAAGAGACAGTCATTGTCGCCCCCAAAGGCTGGTCGAGCAACCTCCTACCAGTTCTCGACTTCGCTTTGTAAGTAGTGACTAGACTATACAGTTGACAGCAAGTACTTAACTCTACTTCTACATAATTCCTTACAAAGATGTAAATCTCTCACCACTTTACAAACTCCAACTACATCGGTCTCAGCGACAGGCTGATCGAGTGCATCCCTTGCCTTCTGCGAGTCAGGAATTGGATCGTGATGATCCTCTCGTCTCCTTGTCGAAGCCACACCTCAAAAACCTGGAGACACGTCTATAGTGTTAGAGGTAATCATCCATTAGCCTTTATTAAACTTACATTGAAAGCATCTCTAAGTCAAAGCCCATGATCACTGGATCCCGAATGAAACTTAGACTATATAGTATCTGACAAAGAATAACGCCTTAACTAACACACAACTTCATAATGTCCCATAATGTAAAGATTATAAACTGCTACCATCAAATAATCACACTCCAAATCCACAATAGGTTTGAGGAATGACATAGCCATCCGCCTACCCGATGGACACAGCCTCACACATAATCAACATAAATCCATTCTCGAAATGTACATACAACAAGCTAATTACAAAAGATCAGGAATCTAAAGTCCGCCAAAAAGAATATATACATTTTAACAACTAAAACAGAAAACTCAAATATCAAACTACACATTTCCAGTGACTGACCAAACTAAACTTGACATAAGTAATTGTACAAACATATGTACAATTATCTCAAAAGGTACCAAAATCAACTACTGAAAAGTCTCCCGCCAACACTGCTCTCGTCCTACTCGTCAATAATTGTAGAACCTGAATAATAATGGAAATAAATGGTATTAGCAAACCACCGCCTAGTAAATAGTCTCTTCTGAGCAGATCGAGAACTACAATGCACATTTATAAATAGTGCCGGAAACATATCTATCCAAATCTAGTAATAATATACCTAGAATATAAAAAAAGGAGTTATATCACTTCAACATAGCTTTATACATATTTAAAAAACTTATTCAATCAACAACGTCAAAGCAACATCAACGGTCCAGTTCATTGATCAATCTGGTGATCTATACCAAACTATGACCTCGCTTAAAGCCTCGTCAAAAAGCCAACCAAGATCCCCCTTGGCATCAGCCGGTGGGTCGGCCCAAACAGGACGTCCCGAGAATAGTATGCATACTCACAACCCCTCAAAGGGTTTAGATAATAGTGCCAATAAGCATAAAACCATCAATTCATCCTCCAATCATAACCAATTCAGAAACTGTTTCATAAATCAAGTTCACAAAGTAATACATATTAACCGTTCACTATTCACTCCATCAAGCAGAATACATTCTATATTGGCAAACCATTTTAGAACATCTATTTTCAGCCTGGACTCTCAAATCTTTTGCTACATACAAACTATTTCAAGAAATGCTTCGCTATGTCATTTCAAATCACCAAAAGGGTTGTGAATGTCCAATCCAGCTTTATGCAACAAATATACGCTAAACATCGCTCTTCCTTTTTAATAAACATCATTCCACAATGCCTCTTTCATAGCTTATAACATATTTATTTCCTATAATTTTTAAGACATGAGTTTCCAAATCATAAAAAGATAAGCACCACTTACCTGACAAACCCTAAAGCTACCTTGAGCAGAAAAACTCTAAATCCTATCAATTAAGTGAGAAACGAATATCAAAATCAAGTAGATAACTACCTTAACTAGGACTTGATTAAATTACGATTATTTGGTAACAACAAGATTTTGATGTGCCTTCGAAAATTTGCTCAAAACGGAGCAAGTCTGCCGAGTGACAGCTTGCACGCCGAGTCTAAAACAGCTAGTTCAAAATATAACGACGTCTGTTTCAAGTGGGCATGGAGTCATTGGAAAACTAATGCAGTATAATGAAAAGGAGACCTTGACTCGACTCAAAGATGGACAGAGAGGAGTGAAAACTAGTGCCAAAGACTGTTTCCAACAGTGTGTAACAAACTGCAAAGTTTCGCTCTTATCAAACTGTAATCGCATATCAACTTCTGTAAAATCTAGAGATCTATGACACCTGAAGTTTCTTTACAACATGACTTCACAGCTCAAAAACCTCCTGATTAAACCCAGCAACTCAGAATCGCAGCTAACTAAAAAATTCCAGCATTACCAGAACACCTCTTCGATTAAGTACGACAAAGCTTCGAATTCTTACCAAGCACTTCGAAATGGCGTAAATTTGACGCATTAACATGGCCCCAGCACCTCTGAAATATTCTGACTCCTCCCTCTCTCGCTTCTTCCCCTTTCATCTTTTTCTGTTTTTTGCTGACCCCTCTCTCTGTCTTCCTTTTTATTTTCTTCTTCTCAGACCAGCTGTGACAACAATTACATGGGCTAGGGATGCAGCTTCAAGGGTTTAAGTTGGGCATTGGGCTTGGGTCTTTGAGGCCTGTCTTTACTTTCCTTTTCTTTTTTAAACAGGCTCATTTGTTACATCCCTCACAAACATACCTTTGAGTGAATAGGTATAGCAGAATGTTTAGATTACCTCAGTGTACATTGGAAATGATGAAGTGGTGAGTCCTCTGCAACAATTTGGAACACCCAATGTCACTGACCTGAAAGATCTTCAGAAGCATAGTACTCAACATAAGGGAAAAATTACGATCTTCCGTTTTCAGCCACTTACAAGTGCCAGAGTGGGTGAATGTATCTGACAATGCACCTCATTCTTGCCATCCTAAACAAGTAACTCTAAAAAAAAATGATATCTTCAATCTCTTATGTCATCTTCCCTTCACCCACTCTGCCCATACATCCCTTGTTAAAACATAGTTCCTGGAATTCTGTTAGACTGCCAAAGAAATATATGTCAGACACTACTGACATATGTTTACATGAAGAAATTTTCATATAAAATTAAGATTGAAATAGTCAGGAAGAAAGCATACCGTCTCAGAAGAACTTTAGGATTATAAGGAAACAAATTTTTCTGATGGAGATTTTCCACTGTACATTTTAAGGACAGCAAACATAGTTTAGCTTTGTCAAATGGCTTTCCTCTAGTTCCTTGGAGTTTATGCCCATGTCTGAAGTTTCCAGTGCTATATGGCCCCAGACAAAAGTTCACCTTCTGCCGGGAAATTTTTCTTTCCTTAATTGACGACCATTTCTTTGCACCCCGCACATATGAATATTGTAAAAATGCTTCCCATGATTCACCGATCAGTCGCAGGCACCTTCAAAGAAAAGGAAATACAAAGAGAACAGAGTCAAACAAGGCTAAAGGAGAAAATGGGTATCCGTGGTTCAAACATACCTGGATTTCTTATTTCAGCAACACAAGAGAAATGGAAAACTGAAAACTATTTCCAAGAAAGTGCATACCGTAGAAGATATTCTGCACAACTGATTCCTGTGTCCTTAGATATGAGGTAATCAAGAAGCACCTGATGATCATATTTTATCTGCAGATCCAAAAGTAAAGAAGTCTTAGGACTTACAATGATACAAAACCAAAAACTTAAATAGGGTTTTGGTCAAGGAGAATCTACGAAACATACCTCTGCAAGAAATGAATGGAATAAGTTTAAAGGATTAAAAAGGTTTGAAAGGTGAATTAGAATTTTTTCCTGTGAGTCTGGGATTCTCCCTTTTACTTCATCAAACCTACAAGCAGCCCAAGAAGTTATAGAAAGAATCACATAATTCACTGATCTAATAAAAATATAGAAGCAGCAAATTTTACAATACTTCAGCTCACTTTTCAGATCCAAGAATCGGAATGCTAAGCACTTCCAAGAGCACTTTAAATAACAGGTCATCCTAATGTTAAACAGAGAAAAGAAGTCAGTGCCCTCCCTCAAATCATTTCCACAAAACATTGATAGCTAACAAACTAAGCCTTAGTCCAATCTCACTGAATACAAAATTATTACAATGCCATAAATTAGTGTAATATAAGCCTAAGGAATAAAAGAACAGCAACATAGAATAAAATAATTAATGCCTCAACAGATGGTCCTTTAATTTAAAGCAATACATAAAACATTGTCATGGTTAAATTACTTCATTACCCCACACATGAGTTCAACCTCTTTTTGCAACTCTAAACTGCCAACTGGTAACAAACAAATTAGTACCGCATTAGGATGTTGTAGAGGATGAAAAACATTTTGAAGCTCAGTATACAATAAGCTTGTAGATACTACAGAGCAAATAATCAGATCAGCAAAGACATGGACAATATCTTCCATACTGACACCCCCTTACCCCACCCTTTTTTTCCGCTTTCTTTTTCATTTCTGGTTTTGGTAAGAGCGACTCCTCAATCTTAAGCGTGCATTTCTTCTTCGTGTAAATCAAGTTCCTTTGTGCCCTCTCAATTCATCAATGAAAATTATCATTAAGATTAAGCCTCTAAAGGCATGTAATTAAGCAGTATACTGCAACAGTCTACTGTGTCTTTTCAAGATCAGCTCTCCAAAGAATCTTTGCTCATATTTGTATAGCTCCTGTCACCCAAATGCCAGTACACGTATAGTAGACGTGAGCCTTGCTCCAAAGAGTAAGCTTGCTCATATTTTAACATTTAGACCACACTAGGAAACAGCCACTCTATAGGACAGGCAAAAAAATTCTACCTTTGGTCCTTAGAGTAGAAATGCCAGAAAACACCCTACCCTTCCCCAGATGCTGCTGTCACCAAAATGGTACATGTATAGTAGACGTGAGCCTTGCTCTAAAGAGTAAGCTTGCTCAAATTTTAACATTTAGACACTTTTGGAAATAGCCACTCTATAGTGCAGGCAAAAGAATTCTACCTTGGGACCTTGAGAGTAGAAGTGCCAGAAAACACCCTACCCTTCCCCAAACTCACAATTTGTCAACCCTTCATTTCCTGCTACTTAAATATTATCCTATTTTGTACGGATCGAAAAGGGAAAAGGGAGAAAATGGAAAGCATGGCAAGTGTAATTGCTAAATCTCCAGAAGAAGCAACCCTCATGAAACTTTTAACAGTAAAAAATGCAATCCTCATGAAACTTTTAACAGTAAAAAATGCAATCCTCATAAAACTTTCAACTGCAAGAATTAAGAAATGCAAACCTCCTGGGCATATAGCTGAATGAAGGACAAGCCAAAATGCATGCACTTCTCCATGTATAATTCACTGTCACAATGGGTGTCATGCTGAAAATTCTGACTGAGCCACTTATGAAGCTCTCCTAAAACTTTCTTATGACTGCAATATTCAGGATGTGAACTTAAACATGATTTTGCAGATAGGCATTCGCATTGCTGGTCAACCTCCTCTTCATTGAAAATCAAACTCAACGAACACTTGATGAAAAGGAAAATAGCCTGCCTCTTTAAGTGGTACAGATTAGTACCTTGAATGTTTTCCTCAAACATGCTTGCTGAAAAGGGGGAGCCTTCTAAACTATCATCTCCGACAGGCTCAAGCATACTTATTTGTTCTGACATAAGATCTTGAAAGTATCTATGCAAAAGCTGCAACCATAGGATGAGAACAGAGCCCTCCAGGCCCTGGCCAGTGAGCCTAGTCATCAGCATCTGCAATTACTAATATCTGAGCACAAAGAATGTTCCCAAATAACAAGTAGAATTGACACATCCGTAAAGGAAAGTTAGGTGGATCATACCAAGAGCTTATGTCTGAAGTATAAATAGATGCGAGCATCATTATGTTCTTCTTCCTTGCCAAGACAACATAGGAACAAACTGGGAACAAGTTTGGTAATGGAGAAAAGAAGTTGATGCCCATTCACAGAACCACCTTGAACCTTTTCATGATCGACTTGCTCCACCACTGAACTCAGCAACTGAGTAAAGTATCCAAGAAATATGAACTTTGGCATTTGCAGACCCATGTGAGCACACTTTGTACCAACATTAGCATCATCCAATAAATTCCAAGGTATATGTGAAATAAAAAAATTCAGAGAATTTAAGTACGAATCAACTAGATGATCCTTAAAATCTTGCTTCAAATATTTCCAAATGCAGCGCAAGACCCGAAAAATTCCAGCCACAGTGGACCAGTTGGCCTTTTGCAGCTTCGATTTGATGGCGTGATCATAACTTTCTGAAACACCATATAAATCTTCATGTACCCTTGTTGTGGTAACCAAAGAACATGGGTGAATGTTTCTTATTGACAATTCAGCATAAACAAACAATAAATTCACAAAGGGGCCCCATCCTTTTCCCTGCAGATCAGGAAGAGCTAATGCTAAGAACCCTTAGAACAATAAAGCTGGCACACGTAACTGATCTAACTTTGATGGTAACAAACAAGAACCTACACAGGCAGACAAAAGCTCAGAAATTGCCAAAAGGACATTGCCTGTCACATGCCGAACATGCTGACTGTGAACCATTAGAAAACGCATCTGCAATGAGAGCGCAGAGGAAACCGGTCATACAAAGCATAGCAGACATGTAAAAATGTATGCCAAGCATCAGTAGCAAGAGACAGAAACCAAAAGAGGGCAGCACGGCTAAAACAACACATAAGCCTTAAGATATCCTGCACTGGCATGGCAGTGGTTTAAAGCGTATAAGATCACACATTGCACTTTGGTTCCTCACCAGTACTAGTATTTGTTGATTGCTAATGAAAACCTTTGTCCACTAGCAACAGGAACCAGTTTAAATTTAAACTATAAAAATGTGGGGGGAATTACAAGAATCCTTTTTTATAAATAGAGGCTGTGTTTTTCCCACTATCGTGCCATTTCCATCATACCTATGAGTTATGACAGAGATAGAGATTCAACAGAGTACAAGAATACTTAGAATAGCGGAATTAAATGAACAACCATCAGCTTCGTTCCAAAGGAAACTTTGCAGCTCATTAGCATTGAACAACTCACCAAATCACCAACAATCTTCCCCAAAAAGATCCGTTCCTCAGAGTCGAGAGCAAATTCACCTGAATCCGCACTCTGGGAAACTGGATTTTCCTCCGCGTCCTGTAAAGAGACAACGACAGTAATCAGTCCCCAAACTATCCACGCACACACACACAAACAGCGGGGGAGAGGGAGGGAGAGTGGAAGAGAGAGAGAGAGAGAGAGAAACTGACGCTATAAGAGAACCCATCAGTCTCCTCACTGGTCCATAGCCGAATTTCTCTCAAAACCTAAAGCGACAACCCAATCAGCACTCGCGTAACCTCGTCAACATGTCCACACACATTGAGAAAGTCGAACCGGGCGTGGAGCATCGAAAGACATGCCAACACAGAACACGAACAGGGAAGCGAAAACACGCACCTTGGAGAGAGCGATCAACAGATCCTTCTCCTCTCCTTTGCTTACGGAAGCAGCTCCGATCACCTGCACAAACGATAGCCACGCACACGCGTATATCGAATTTCTGACACCGTAAGACCAATCGACGATGAGAGAACACGGGCGGCCGATGCGTGGAAGTAGAAGGAAGTCAGGTGACTGAATGACGATACTCACAGCGCACGGTCGAAGGTGGAGGTCGATCAGACCGGAAATGCGGGAGAATCGAGAGCCGCCGGACATTCCTCCCGCCGCGGCGACGGGCGGGGCAATGAAGACCTCTTTGAAGCTGGAGCGGCGAGGATAGCTGACCGCCAACGTCTCCCGAAGTAAACTTGATGAAGACCTCCTTGAACGGTGTTCCGTCACACCGGCTCCTTTTCTATTCTCCTCCCCTTTCTCCTCCCTACTTCAGGTAAATTATCTATACAAAAAATAACATTTTAATAAATAAAAGATATTTGTTGGTTACTTTAATAAATAAATAATAACTTTCTCCTATTTCATATATAATATGATTGCTAAAGTTTTCACATGGATCATTTTAGTTTGGGAAAATTTCGATTAAGGGCCCAAAGTAGTCTCGATTTTTCAAATAAGGACCCGAAGTGGACCCTGTTTCAATTAAGGACCTGAAGTGGCCAAAAAGTTTCAAATAAAGGCCCGAAAATAGGGGCATTTTCGTCTTTTCACATTATTGATTAAATAAAAATATTAAAAAATGAAAAAAAAAATTAGGAAGCAGGCAAGGGGCTGTCGCCCCTTGTTGCCGCCGCCCCGTCGCCAGCTCAGCTAGGGCCGGCGACCCTCGCCGACCGG
>BCNH02000009.1:11126407-11167238 GCA_001662345.2 Metrosideros polymorpha var. glaberrima
GCCCTTATTTGAAACTTTTTGGCCACTTCAGGCCCTTAATTGAAACAGGGTCCACTTCGGGCCCTTATTTGAAAAAACGAAGATACTTCAAGCCCTTAATTGAAATTTTCCCTTTTAGTTTAAATAATTCATATTTCCCGATCATTAAAAGAAGGGCAAAAGCCACCAAAAAGGCCATCGAGAAGCAAATGGTGTTGACATGGTACTCGCATAGCTTAAGTGAAATAAAATGACGATGTTTTGGCTGAAAAATCGTCTGACTAAATTTTGACGGAGAATAAATGTGTCGCATAGGTATAAATTTAGAGAATTTTATGTTACAAGAAAAAGTGTGGGGTGTGGACATAGTTTGTAATTTTTTATGTCACAAAAAAAGTTGGCATAGTTTAGTGTTTTTAGTGGCTTTTTCCCTTAAAAGAATCGCAATCTCATGAACATAATTCTAATTATTTATGCTAATGAATTCGTATTGCTGGAATTTTAAATTAAGTAGGTAATACATTATTATAGTTTATATGGTACAATAATCTTAAATTTTATATATTGCATGTATTAGCATATATATTATTTTAAATAAATGAACGTGAGGGACCGACGGGATGAGACAGGTCGACAGCGGCTCCACCACTTGCCAGACGAAGCATTTTCCATGAGGAAAGTTTGCCATTGTTTGGGTGGATGTACCGCGGGGCATGGATTCCTTGTGTTCCATGTCCATCCCTAATTGGGAAATACAACCGCATGGATGCCAAGTCTACAATCTAAAATAAAAAGGGTTAATATTCTAAAAAACTCCAAACTTGTATATTTATGACAAATTCATCCAAACTAATTTTTTGACTATAAAAAACTCCAAACTTATATATTTATGACAAATTTATCCTCCGTTAAATTTGCTAACATGGTTGACGTATGACACTTGCTAGCATGGTATAGTGATGTGGTAGTCCATGTGCAAATAACTTTAATTTTTTAAAAAATAATAATAACTAAGTAGCTCGTTTTCTCTTTGCCTTATAATACAAAAAAAAAAACCCTAGCAACAATCTCAATTCATCTTCTCCACATTCCCTCCAGCAAAGCCCCCTTCTTCCCGTCACCACTTCCGCCTTGCTTGGTCACGGTCTTGAGTTTATGTCATAGGTTTCATCTTGTCGAGGTAGGAAAACGAGAGTCATCCATTCCATGTCGTGTTCGAGGCTCTATGTTTCCGAGGACCTCCCTCTCTTTTATTTTTGTTACTCTTAGCCATAACCTTCTAATCACATATCTGGTTGCTTCGCTTGTTGTCGGTTTGTGTCAAACTTAGTCTTATTTTTCTATGTCTTAGCTCTACTTGAGTTACTGCTTGTCCGGAAATCTCTTTGTGCTCTTCTGTATTGCTCTTGCTATGTTGGTCATTCGTGTTAGTTCATGTCCTCATTAGTATCACGTGGTCTTTCCAACCTTGAATCATACGTGTGTCGAAATTATAGCATGAAACTTGCATGTGAATGATATGATTGACTCATATACCACATGCTTGATGAAATGCTAGAACCAGATTCGCTTAAGTTTGTCACTGATTTCGAGATTACTTTAAGTGTGATTCACGTGTCTTATGAGAGTTCACTTTTTTGGCTTGTATCTAGAACTTGAAAAATACCAAGCAACTTGTTTGCCAAACTTGATCTTCTCATCACGTTTGTCGAACTTGATCATCCCATCTTTGCTAGTTATCCGTGAGAGGTTTTAACAAACTAATTGGCTTGTTTGTTGTTCTCTTGCATATATCTAACGAATTTACAATTGCACTTAACCTAGGTGGAGTTATGAAGTTTGGAGACATCATAAAGTACATAGGTTGCCATGTAGAATATCTCCATGGTTGTAAGTCAATGGTAGGGAACTATGATACAATTGTTAATGTTGTTATTGGTCTAGGATACACAGTTGAAAATTTGTGGTACCTAATTCTTGGCTATTCCTTGAGAGGTGATGTTGTGCATATTTTTTGTGATGATCAAGTGCTAGAACCGGTGAATCTAGGATCGACTTTTGGTGTTATTGAAGTATATATTGAAGGAGCTGCCCTTGGTGATGATAGTGGTTCTTCTACTAGTGATGATAATAGTAAGAGTGATGATAGCGATAGGGATAGCGAACCAAAGCAAGATCCCGGTACATTATCTTTAAGTGATGGTGACTACATTCTCGGTGGAGGTAACGAAGATTTCTTTCTTGCAAGGCAAATAAGAAGAGAGGCTGATGCTACTGTTACTGCTGCTATTACTAATATAGTTGCTATTAACATTCCTAAAAATGAGAATGAGGGTGAAAATGATGGAGACACTGATCTAGAAGAAGGAGATGAAAATTTGAGCCCTTCTAACTCTGATGGAGATGAAGAAGTCTATGGGCAAGGAAGACCGAAAACCATTAGAAATGACCCCAAATGGGATTATAAAGAAATACAATTTAAAGTAAGAATGAGATTTGCCTCACGTGCTCAATTCAAGAAAGCTGTACAAATTTACACAATCATAAATGGATTTAACATTGGATGAAAGAAGAGTGAAGTGACAAAAATGAATGGTAGGTGTATGAGTGGCTATAAATGGAGAATTTTTGCTAGTTGGATGCAGAGTGAGAAGACTTTCGTCATAAAGACTGTTGGAGATGAACATACTTGCCCTAGGAGCATGAGAAATAAGAGTTCAATGTATGCATGGCTTGTGAAGCAATTCTTGCCTAAAATTAGAGCTAACTTGAAGTATATAACACCAAATGTAGGCAAATGCAATAGAGATGTGGGCATTGACACTGAAAAAGAGGATTTGTTACAGAGCGATTGCTAGAGCTATTGAGATCATCAGAGATCTTTTTGTTGAGCAATACAAGTTACTGCACTCTTATAAGGCTGAGTTGATTTGATGTAGTCGGGATAGCACATTTAACTTAGAAGTTGGACGATATAATACATTCAAGAGATTCTACGTGGACTTCAAAGAATTGAAAGAGGGTTTTATAGCAGGCTGTAGGCGAGTAATTAGATTGGATGGATCCTTTACGAAAAATTTAATTAAAGGGATGTTGCTTTGTGCTACTAGTAGAGATGGAAACAAGCAAACATCTCCAATTGCATGGGTTGTTGTTGAAGCTAAGACTAAAGAATCTTGGACCTGGTTCCTCGAGCTATTAGAGAAAGACTTGAACGTGGGACAAGGTCTTGGCTAGACTTTCATGAGTGACCAACGTAAGGTAAGACTTTGCACAAGCTTTACTAATAGAAGTATTTTGTCGTTAATAGACAAACTTATTTGCATGTCAAATAACATATTGCAAGGCCTTCTTAATGCAATTTCTAAACTCTCTCCACGAACAGAGCATATGAATTATGCTCGACACATTTATGCTAACTAGAAAAAGCTATTCAAGGGAGAAACATTTAAGAATTGCTTTTGGAGAGATGCATATTCGACATATGAGGCCAAGTTCAACATAGCAATAAAAGAAATGAAGGAAGAGTCTGTTCATGCATATGAAGACTTCATGAGACAGGGTCTTGAACACTTTTGTAGGGCATTCATCAAGTGTGGACAAAATTGCAATGCTATCGAAAACAATTTAAGTGAGACGTTCAATACATAAATATGCAAACAAAGGGAATGTCCCATTGTTGATATGTTGGAGGGTATAAGAAAATTACTTATGGTAAGAATGTATAAGAAAAGCAAATTAATGGTCGGTTCAAGAGATGAGATTTGTCCAAGAATCATATTGAAGATTGAGGAGAAAAAAGTCTAGGTTTTGCATTCCAAAGTCATCTACGGCTTCTAGGTTCGAAGTTGAAGTAAATGATGACACGTTTATGATTGATCTGAATGAGAAGACATGCACTTGCAAATAGTGGGATATATTAGGGATACCATGTAACCATGCTATCTCGTGCATCAACTTCATGAACTGTAACTTAAATGATTATGTAGCTGATTGTTTCAAGAAAGCTGGGTACAAGCGTTGCTATCAATTTGCATTACCTACCTTGAATGGAAAGAAAATGTGGCCAGAGATCAGTGAAGAGCCTTTATTGCCTCCGCCATTTAGAAAGCTTCCAAAGAGGCCCAAGAAAGACAAGAAGAGACCCAATGGTGAGAAGAAAAAGGATGAGAAAAGCAAAAGAATAAGGAAGCCAAGGGTCACCAACACTAATCCTACTAAAATATCAAAATCTGGAATTACCATGAAATGCTGCAATTGTTATGGTATTGGACACAACAAGACAACATGTCTCCAATTTCTGGCACCTATAAAGATCAAACTAATTGTAAAGAAGTTCAAACACAAATGTGTTACATTTTCCCTTTAAATACTTTTCTTATATATGTCTATTATACATGACAAAAGAGGTAGGCCAAGGAAGCATCCAAGGCAACCAACCATTGAAGGAGGGGCATCTGACAAATAAAGTGAAAGTACCATAGCTAGATCTATGAGAGCACAATCAAATATTGTCAGATCTGAGAAGAGGAGGGTTAGTAGTCCACCAGTACAATTCATATGCCTTTTGATAATGCCAAAGTAAAATGTTAATATGTTTTGTCTTCTTATATGTTTTACAAAGATATGGATTTTATGTATCTGAAGCCGCTGAAAACTCATATTTGAGGGTGAACATTATGTTTTTTCCCTCAATTTCAAATGCCTAACAGTAACATAGTACAAGAAATTCGTCAATATAATGCAAGTCATACAGTGGATCTTTTAAGCCAAGTTTCTGGACCCCCTCAAACGCAACAATCTCAAGATGAAGCAAGGCAATGAATTTGTAGGGAGAGTTAGATGTCTGGTGTAAAGCTTGTTCAAGTCTAGTATATTGATTTTTTTTTTTATGGTTGTGATGCAGAACATGCTTTTGGACCTTTGATGTTTGGTGTGCATTGTGCCTTTTTTGGCTGGTTGGATGTCCGGTGCAAAGGCTATTTTGTAAAGCTTATTCAAGCCTAGTGTAAAGGCTATTTTGTAAAGCTTTGTTCAAGTCTAGTGTAAAGGTTATTTTGTAAAGCTTGTTCAAGTTTATATCGATCTATGGGTTTAGCTTCGTTTTCTCCATTTTGTGTAGATGATGTTATTGGCATTTTGATGATGAATCTGGTCGATTGCATAAGGTTGGTATGTTGGAAGAGACTCTCTCTCTCTCTCTCTCTCTCTCTCTCTCTCTCTCTCTCTCTTATCTGGCCAGAGTTGGATACGAGTCTCTTAGTTGCAATAATTCTTGTTCAATCAATCGTGTATCGCCAAATATGTCATCCATTTATTTTTTGTCACAAGGATCTCTGTTGTTCTTTACCTCAGGATGTTGCCTATGAAGAATGGTCGCATTGATTTTACTTTAATAGCAAATTCTTTTTTCTTGTTGATAATGTTTTGTAGTGAATTGGACAAAAAAATTCATGTATTGATGTCATAGAGGTGATGTTAGAAAAATATGGAAAATAAATTCGATTAAATTTGTCACAAGTGTACCAATTTAGGATAAATTTGTCACAAGTGTACCAATTTAGGATAAATTTGTCACAAGTGTACCAATTTAGGATAAATTTGTCACAGTTGTACCAATTTAGGATTTTTCGTGGTATTAACCTATGGATTTCCACATGGACCGCCATGTCGCATTTGATATCAACCTACCACGTTAGCAGGTGTTATCCACGTCAGCAAATTTAACGGCAAAATTTAACAGAAGGTAAATTTGTCATAGATGTATCAGTTTGAGGTTTTTTATGGTCAAAAAATTAGTTTTAGGTAAATTTGTCATAAGTGTATCAGTTGAGTTTTTTTTTAGGATATTAACCCAAATAAAAATAGGGTTCGTGAATGGCTCACACTATTTGCGCTCCTCAAATAGCATCAAAGACCCACTAAAGTTTAAATGATCCAAAATAGCTATAATAAAGACCTCATTAATGGGAAGATTGATAAAAAGAGAAAAAAAAATCGGCAATTAGAAGAAGGGCATTTTTGTCCAAAAAAATTTTAGATAAAAAAAAAAGCCAAAACCATAAAATTAAAATCATAAAACCCAAGTTCTTTTTTCCTGTCTTCTCTCTCACCACGTTCTCTTCTCCAACCCACCCTCATCAACAAAACTAAAAGAAAAGAAACGGTTGCCTGAACAAGGAAGTGTTACCAGAGCAAGCACCAACAGGCGTTGGCGGCGTACAACCTGGTAGCGGTGTGAATCAAGCACTGAGACAACGACGACGGTTAAAGGGTGAAGGATTTTAAAAGAAATTAAAAGAAAAAAAACTCCCCCTCTTAGGGTTCACACAAAACCTTCGCCCTCCCAATTCAAAATTGTTTCGATTGTGTCTTTCATTTTGCTTTCGTAATTCAGCTAAGGTCAGTTTTCTGAAGTGGAGCTCTAAATTGATGTTGGATATTTCAATAGTTTTGAAATATTAAAATTTATTAATTTTGTAACGATTTTGCAACGGCCGCTTAATGGTTTTTTAACGGTCATACAACGACCTTATAACGGCTTTGTAATATGGAATTTATTTCTCATAAACTCTCTTCTTTTTTTATAATGGCTATACAACAGTTATCTTCTTCTATAATTACCTATTAATAAATAACGGTTTCCTAACAGTTCTATCTTTCCTTTTCCTATATATTGTTACTCCGAACGCAATTGGAAAGTAATATCGATATATCATAACAAGAATATTCTTGTTTCTCGTTACATATCTTTTTTCCTTTTCTCTTCTTCGCTGGGTTATACACATAACATTATTCATGTTCATTCTAATATTCAATGTGGAGTATAGAAGAAGGTCTATTGTATCTTGGATTGATAGCCGGTAGAGCCTTACACACCAAGTTTCGTATTTCGAGGGGCGAAATTATCCTTAAGGATAATGCCTGCACGCCTTACACATTTGATATTGTTTTCTCATCTATTTCAACAGCTTTATGTTAATTCTTATTTTTCATATTATCTAATATTTTCCCAACAATCTTAAAGATCATGCCTATGGATTCCCAAGTTGAAACTACCACCACTGCTACCACCCCTGTTGAAATTGAACAAGGAATCAGAGATGGTGAAGGACAAATATTGCATATTCGTGGGCGGTTGTCATGGGACATTATCAAGCATTCAGCACAAGTGAAAATGCTTTTCAAGAGACACGTAGAGATCGAAAGGGTCCCTCTCATCAACTATGGTGGTCTGGCGAGTGAACGATATTGGTAACCTCAATCTTTGGACTGGTGATCGAGCAAGTGCTTGTCTCTCATAAGTGGAAAACTAGAGAAGATCGCTGATTGTGCTTGACAAGGCCATAATCATGACTATGGACTCTCTTTCTCTCTCTTTGCATTCATTGCGTCTTTGTTATTGCTCTGTTTCCAAGCCCAGGGAAGAGATCGTTGTCCTAGCTTATTGACCTTGGCATCGTTAAATCACTCATCACCCTTGATAGTTTTATGGGTTGGGTTATGAGTGGGCCGCCCATGTTGGGCTAACCCAGCCCAAGCCCATGGCCTTGAGTAACCGCCAAAGGCAGTTACCTGAATAGTATGTAACTCCCAAAAGGGAGTTACGTTCTTCACGACTTCACGATAGAGAAAAATACTGACGTTTTTCCCTCTCTTCCACGGACGCGAAATCGGCACGTGAATTCTCTCTCAAGGCTGCAAATCAAGGCATTTAATCTGTGGAAATCCAGGTATGTTTGTTTACGTGATATACCTCGCACGATCAGTGATTCAAGTGGATATTGGGCACGTTTTTTCACAATTTCATGAATCGTTTTAGGAATATGTTTCCTTACATTGGTATTAGAGCCTGATTACTTGTTTCCTGATCATACCATGATTGTGTTGAATTTTGCCGAAATGAATAGGGTTCGCGACCAAGTATGTTTACAAGTTCTTCATACTATTCATGGCCTTTTTCAGAAAATTTTCTCAATGAAAGTCAATTTTTATTGGATGTATGGAAAGTACTCGTTGAGACAAAAATTTTGACTGGTGGCCTATCATGAGGCGACTCCAGCAAGGGCGGAGGTGACCTACACGCACCGGTGAGGCCCTCTGCGCTTGGGCCTCACGCACCCACGAGTCGCGAACGATCACGATCGTGCGGCAATCGTCGTGTGATGTCATCGATGTGCGTGCACAGACCGGCCGATCCGGTCAGATCGTTGACTTGGACCAGACCGTTGAGCCGTTGACTTTGACCGTTGACTTACAAAAAAAAAGTGGCAAAATCCTATTTTTTGTATTGTTGTACCATGGATATGTGTAATCCTTTTATTTTTTGCATTTGTTGCAGAAACAATGGTACATAGGATTGAAACCCCTATGTTCCCCAAATCCGCAGAAAAAAGATTAAGACTTTCAAAGCTGATAGATGAGTTGACTGCTTATCGATGGAAAGGTGATGTTGATATGATGACCCACGTCATCAGAGTCAATGAGATGATTCAAGAAATCATATGAAAGGGTTATTTAATGCCAGATTTTGAGAAAGTCAAAGCGCTGAAAACCACTATTCCTATGGAATGGCATAGAGTCATAGATGACCTATAGGAAGTTGGTGCATATAGTTATAAGACGCTAGGGATTAATTTCCTAAATGAGTTCACAAGGGTCAAGGTGTTGAAAACGTCAACGCTTGCAATGAATGGGTCTTGGCACTGGCAGAATGCACCTTGGCGAAAACCTCAATATGGTCACCTACTCGTCCTAAAAAATTTCCCAATGAATTTAAAGAGTCATTTCCAATTTATGAGAAACGTATGTGGGACTGATGTTGTTTCTTAAGGATTAGCTGTTCTTGTGAATATTTTCCTTACATGTTATTGTTTCTCTTTCATGTTGATTGTGTACATACTTTATAAAATATTTTATGTGAAATATTTGGTTATGAATATATTATGGCAATTATTTCATTTTAAAATGCCTTAGCGGTGTTATATGATTGAGTGGGAGTTCTAAAAGTTTTAGTAACTTTAAAGAACATAATTTTACCTAAATGATTACATTAACGATAATTTCAAATTAGCATTTTAAATGATGATTGGAAACAAAATGAACTTTCGATTCTGAAACCTTACGTGAAATTATTCATTAATGTAATCAGTTTGTGTAAAACTAATGCGTAAACGAGAGGTATTAATAATTCGTGCGTAAATGTCTGAAATGTTTAGATACCATGGCTTCAGCTTCAAAGAATATAGTTGCTGAACTGAACAAATGAGAAAAGTTAAATGGCGATAACTATGAAATTTGGAACATGAAAATCCAGTATGTGCTAGAAGAATAAGAGGCACTGGAAGCTCTTAAGCTTGTTATGGAAGAGCCTGAAGATGGAAATACTGCACAACATAGAAGTGACAAAGAAGCATTTGCTACATGAAAAAAGAAGAACTCTATTGCTCGGATTACGTTGCTGAGTAGCATGAACAATGAAGTCATGCGAGAGTTTAGGCGTTTTGAAAATGTAAAAGATATGTGGATAGCACTGGCAGCTAGGTTTGGTCAGACTTCTGTGACTAAATTGAGACAACTCACAATTAGATTTGACTCTTATAAGAAGCCTCATGGTCAGACCATAAACAACATTTGAGGCATATGTCAAACATGATTAGCGAGCTAAAGGATGCTGGCCATGTTCTAACCAATAAGCAGCAAGTGTAAGCAGTTATCCGTTTCCTACCCCAAAGCTGGGAGCATATGAAAGTTCACCTGACCCACAACGAGAATATAAAGACTTTTGAGGATGCTTTGCGCCATCTTAAGCTAGAAAAGGACCGCCTCCTGGTGGCTAAACCGGAAGCTAACGTCTATTTTACTGGTTCTAGCTCACATGTGGCTTCGAGTTCCAAGCGCAAGCACCTAGGTGGGTTCAAGAGGTGGAAGGGTAAGGGAGCAAGTTCTTTAGGAAAGAAACAAAGAGTCAACCAACAAGGGAAAGGAAAGCGTCCTTTCATAAAGTTAAACATTTCAAGAGTGAAATGTTTTAATTGTGGCAAGAAGGGTCACTTTGCTTGCGACTGTGTTGAGCCGAAGAAGATTCGGGAGCCATAGACCATATAGCGAAGGACAAAGATTCCTTCGTGGAGTTCCGACGAATTCCACATAGAGCAAGATGGATTTATATGGGGAACAACTCTAGGGTAGAAGTCAAAGGGATTGACACCTACCAATTGAAGATGCGTGGTGGTCGTACCTTGTTCCTGTATGACGTGTTATATGCTCCAGAAATTCGTCAGAATCTTGTTTTTGTGTTGGTGTTAGTTAAACTTGGTTCTAGTTTGAATTTCCATAACAATGGTGTTGACTTGTTTTTAAGTATAAATTATTATGATTCAGGACTTTTCCTAGACGGTTTTATTGTACTAAATGTTGAATACAATAATGTGAATATTTGTTATTCCCTATTTACATCTTCTAAATCTTATGATAATGATGTGAATGTATCGGATGCTAGACTTGGTCACATTGGCCAACATAGAATGAATAGATTAGCCAAAGATGGCTTATTGGGCAATATTTAAAAAGTCGATTTGCCTGTTTGTGAGCATTACCTGGCGAAAAAGACAACAAGGAAACCATTTGGAAAAGGAACAATAGCTAAATTTCCTTTGTAACTAATCCATACAGACATCTGTGGCCCAATGAATGTGAGAGCAAGGCATGGGACTGTTTACTTCATCACTTTCATAGATGATTATACTCGATTTGGACATGTCAATCTAATTTCTCATAAGTCTGAAGCATTGAATTGCTTTAAGAAATTTATGACCTTAGTAAAAAATCAGCTAGACAAGAAGATAAAAGCATTAAAGTCCAATCGAGGTCGAGAATACTTATCTGATAAGTTCAGAAATTTATGTGATGAAAGAGGAATAGAAAGACAATTATCTGTTCGATATACTCCTCAACAAAACGGTGTTGTAGAGAGAAAAAATAGAACCCTCGTGGAAATGGTTATGTCTATGATGGCACAAGCAAAACTACCTAAAACCTTTTGGGGTGATGCTTTGTCGACTGTTGCCTATGTACTTAACCGTGTACCTTCTAAATCAGTTACCTCTACTCCATATGAGTTATGGATAGGTAGAAAACCCGATTTGAATTTTCTTAAACCTTGGGGTTGTGCTGCCTATACCCACGAGGCCTCCCACAAATAAGGAAAATTGGGTCCAAGAGGCAAAGAGAGTATTTTCATAAGATACTCAGAGAACTCGAAGAAGTATGTGTTCATAGGTGAACAAGAAACTGAAAATGTAACTGAATTCGAATAACGAGATGTCACATTCTTAGAGAATGAATTTTTCAAGAAAGGCGAAATAAGAGAGAACTACTCTCTATTCAAAATCTTGGATCGTGATAATGACCCCAATATAAGCAATGTGAGAAGTGACGGATTAGTCCCGAACCAATCTCAAATACAACAACTTAATCAAACGATATTGTTATTATCTAATTCGAGTGGGAGCGTAATGGAGAATGATGTATCAAGTGTACAATCTCCTATTCGACGAACAAGTCGCAAATGCACTCCCCGTCGACGTTTTGACGTTGAAGAAGAAGCTTTCATAGTCGCTCCACAAAAAGAGAATGAGCTAAGGAATGTAAATTAGGTTCTATCATGCCCAAATAAGGAAAAGTGGATAAGTGCAATGAAAGAGGAAATGGAGTCGATGGAATCAAACCAAATTTGAGAATTGATTGATCTTCCAAAAGGACACAGAGCCATTGGGAACAAATGGATTCTCAAGATAAAGCGTAAAGCTAATGACTCGATTGAAAGATATAAGGCTCGTCTAATGGCAAAATGGTATAATCAATAGGAAGGAATTGACTTTGAAGAAACTTTTTCTCTTATAGTTAGATTTGCCTCGATTCGCCTTATCTTGGCAATAATGGCTAGTATGAATCTTGAATTATGTCGAATGGATATAAAGACTGTGTATCTCAATAGAGAATTAGATGAAGAAATTTATTTGGAAAAACATGTTGGTTTCATTACAAAAGGCCACGAGCAAAAAGTTTGTCCACTTTTGAGATCAATATATGGCCTTAAGCAGTCTTCGAGACAATGGTATATACGTTTTCATAATGCCATAGTGGCATATGATTTTGTAATGATCGATGAGGATCACTGTGTATATATCAAAAGATCCAAAGATAAGTTTGTGATCTTATCTTTATATGTAGATGATATACTAATTGCCAGGAACAATATGGAGTTAGTAAATATGGTTAAAATTTGGTTATCTTCCAATTTTAAGATAAAAGATATGAGTGAAGCTGCGTATATTCTTGGAGTTAAGATTTCAAGAGATTGTTCAAAGAAATTACTGTCTCTTTCGCAAGAGATATATATAAACAAAGTCCTTGAACAATTTCGCATGCAAGATTGCAAACTCATAGTTACTCCCATTGCGAAAGGTGAAGGATTAAGCCTTAAGATGTGTCCTAAAACTCCACAAGAAGAGGAACAAATGAAACGTGTTCCTTATGTTAGTGCCGTTGTGAGCTTAATGTACGCAATGATGTGTACAAGACCTGATATATGTTTTGCAGTAGGAATGATCAATAGATACCAATCCAATCCAGGTCAAGCACATTGGTGTGCCGTTAAAAGGATCATGTGGTATCTAAAGGTTACTGCTGATTATTTGCTGAGTTATCAAGGAAGTGATCTGCACCTTGAAGGCTATACTGATGCTGACTAGGGAGGAGACTTGGATAAGAGTAAATCCACCTCTAGGCATGTGTTCTTACTGAATAATGGCGCTATATCTTGAAGCAGTAAGAAGTAACAGCGTATAGCACTATCAACAATGGAAGCCGAATTTGTGGCACTCTCAACGGCAGTACAAGAAGGTGTTTGGCTTAAGAGATTTTTGGATCATTTTGGTGTTATTGAAAATGCTGCAACGTCATTATTAGTACATTGTAATAGCCAAGCAGCAATAGCTTATACCAAGGATCCCAAGTTTCATGGCAAGACTAAACACATAGACATAAGACATAACTATGTTAAAAACATGGTGGCACGAAAAGAAGTGAACGTATAGTACATATCTACGCAAAGAATGATAGCAGATCCTATGACGAAGCCGATTCCTAAAGATGTTTTCTATAATCATGTAAAATCTCTGGGACGGCGTGCAATCTGATATATTGAATATTGTTTTTCCTCGAATGTTCACTGTTAATGAAGTTTGATGTTATTATTAATGTCTGTTAGATAAATTTATAGTTATGCATCTTAATGCTTAGTGTATTATATTAAAAGGTATGTCAGAAAGATAAGAGATTAGCCCACTAACACGGGTAATTGCCTCAATTTACTATGTGATGAATAAAGATGCGACAATTTTAAGTTTATTATCTATGTGATAATTGAGAGCTCAAGCTTAAAATATTAATGTCCTATTAACAAAGGGTTAAGATGAGGACATAATATTTATTATGTCCGAAAGTGAAATAACCCACAGATTTCACTTTACCTATCTATAATGTCATATGTGAGTTCTGATGAATTCTTTGAAAAGAATAGATTTGTGAACTCAAGTTAGACATTGGGAGTGTCTGACCTATTATCTGTACGGTATTAAGTGTAAAGACATATGCTCCATGGGAAAGGAGAGAATAACATAATACGTATTGCATACTACATATGCATAAGACGACCAATAAGGATTGGCAAAAGTTTTGATCTCAACTTTTAAGTCATGTGAGACTCTTAAGGAAAAGAATTCCTCATTTAGTGTCCTCACGACTCTGACTCATTCTCAAAGTTTTTATTCAGTGTTTTCTATCTTAGGGTGTTGCCAATAGTCATGAATGATTTGATCTAATATGACATTTCTAGAAAGTGAACTGGATTGAAATCGAGAGGTTTGAGGAAGAGGAAGATCGATTTACTGTCAGTGTCACATTCTAGTTTGTGTTCACAGGTCGACCAATTATGATTGTTTGTCAATCATAGTTGTGAATACAATATATCATACTTAAAGAGATCAAGAGAGATATACATGTAACTGATTGATCTAGGGTACTGCATACTAAATCTACTCTAAGGAAACCTGTCCAATATGAACTGCCGTATATTCCTAACAGATGTATGGCAACGAGCTCTCAGAGTATGCTGGTCGCATGAATTATTTGTCGGTATGAATTTTGCAAAGAAGAGATAAGTATATTTAGCCTATCATAGGCGAGTGGGAAATGATGCTTTTATGGGTTGGGTTATGAGTGGACCGCCCATGTTGGGCTAACCCAACCCAAGCCCATGGCCTTGAGTAATCGCCAAGAACAGTTACTTGAAGAGTACGTAACTCCCCTTCACGGCTTTACGATAGAGAAAAATACCGACGTTTCTCCCTCTCTTCCACGGATGCGAAATCGACACACAAATTCTCTCTCAAGGCTGCAAATCAAGGTATTTAATCTGTGAAAATCCAGGTATGTTTGTTTACATGATATACCTCGCACAATCAGTGATTCAAGTGGATATTGGGAACGTTTTTCCGCAATTTCATGAATTGTTTTAGGAATGTGTTTCCTTACAACCCTTGAGATCGAGGCGGTCTTCAATTGTTGTTCATTCTAATCCAATTTTTTATAGAGCACATAAAGTTGTAGATATAGCTATTGTTCTATAAGCGAATCGTATCATTCTGTTGGGCTATAAATCGGATTGCTGCAACAAAGGTATTGTTTGCGAATGAACAAGTCTTATCAGACAGCAAGCTCGCAATTTCGCCGAATTGGTCAAGCCTTTCAATTCTGTTCTAGCAATGCATGAGCCGATGGTAAAAAAAGGAGTCACGTTGTGACCATTACGTGAGTGCTTGAATGGTTGATGGATGATAATGGCATCCGAAAATGGCGGCATCAGACGATCGATGAAAATGGTCCGATGGTGGTCCGGCGATTTCAATACCTTGGTGGTCCTAAAGGCGGTGGGAAATAGACAAAGCTCAAGCTTGGATTTTTCATGAAGCATGACGAGGATGTTGATGCGCTATGGTTGAATTTGCTCGATACTTAAATTACTACAAAATCCAATGCGCACAAATGGGCAGGTTTACTTTTACCCACATTTTTTGTTCTCGCATGTAGTGTACACATTTCATGATGATGCTTGGTTGATTTGGTAAGTGATGAAGGATATATGTCTTCACTATTATGAGGAAATGCTCTGTTAGCATGATTATGGTTAAATATTTCTGAAATGCATGTTCTGTTGTGTATATTAATCCATGTCAATCCATAGATATTTATATGCTATGAAGGGTCGTTTGATAAATACTTAGACTTGTATGGTCTACTTGTATTCCAAAGTTGGAGATGCAATTTGTATGCTTGGATAACATACCATGATGAGCATCTGTCCATTCTCTAATTTTCAAATGAATCATTTTGTTGTCTTGTGCTGGTTGTGCTACTTAGCAATCTGACTACAAATCGGCACAGATGCTTTTATGACAACTTTATAGACAAACCTGAGCATCTATTCTAGTTTGTTTTGTTTTGTGTATGTATAAGTTGTGAAATGTTCTATCATGTAAATTGTTGTATGGGAATTGAGTGTGATGTTTTATGTGTGTTAATGTGAGATTGAATAAGCAAAAAGTGTGGACCAACAAGAAAGTAATGAAGGTCAAGCATGGACTTCAGAGTTGTAATTTTGCAATCATGCGAATATAAAACTATGGCATTTTACATAGTGGATTTTCCGCTATATTAGAAGAATACAGTGACGCTAACTGAACTTAAGATTCAGAAGAGAGAAAATCCACTATTAGAGATGTGATCACCTTTGATGGAGGTACTATAACTTGGAAATTATACAAACTTGTGGGAGAAATGACAATCCTGCTAAACTAAAAGTCAACTTGGTTGGAAGCAAATGATCTAAAAATATAATTGTTACGGTCATTCCTAAGCTAATATTATGGCAAATGCGAAAGAATGGGTGGTAGACTTAAGTGCTACAAGGCATATATGTAAAAACATAATGCTTTGTCCTCCTATGCCCTGATAAAGTAAGGAAAAGAAAATATTTATCTTGATTATTCGAGAACTACTCACGTTCTTGAGAAAGGGAATGAAACCGACACTTTTACATGTTTATGCATTGTAATTGCCAAGGGACAACAACCATTGGAAAGAATCAAACTTTCAATGCTAGAAAGAGACATGTGATTGAGACATGATGTGGTAAAATAATTACTTAAAAATGGATTGATTATATGAAGTCAGAAATGGATTTGGCCAATACTCTTACTATACATCGAGGGGAATGAGACAAGCCAGTTGAAGAAAATCAACAGTGATGGTAACCCAACTTACGTGATTGGCGATCCTAGGAATTAGGTTATATGGGTAATAACAAGTCACTTGTTGATCTAGCGATGCACTATTAAAATTATTGTCCCTCATAAGGTGAGAATAGTGCAAGATTGTAAGGAAAAAGAGGCTGAGCTAAGCTCTTAATGAATTCCATAGCCATTATTGGTAGTGTATTAAACTGTAGAGTACACTTGATGGAATCATCTATATAAGTGTGGAGTGGGGCCGCTCCTGTGAGAATTATTGACGATAATCTCTAGAGCATTTATGAATAAACCAAGCACGCGCATGGCCTATTAGCACAAACCACGTTGAACAATAAACCTTGTGATAGTGTAATATGATTGGTGAAAATCATAATTCACAAAAAGAATTCTTGGTTCATAGAAGTTTCAAATTTCACCAATAATTTCGTGAATTATATTTCATTCTTTCTAAGGCTGGTTCATAGCCTAACAAGCACCAATACTGATGCATTACGCTCCAATAACCTAACTTTACAAGTTATTAAATTTGCAACGTTTTTGTAACGGTTCTATAACGACTTTTTAACGGTCATACAACGACCTTATAATGGCTTTTGTAAAGTGGAATTTATTTCTCATAAACTCTCTTCTTTATTTTATAACGGCTATATAACAGTCATCTTCTTCTATAATTACTTATTAATATATAACGGTTCCCTAACAGCTCTATCTTTTCTTTTTCTATATATTGTTACTCCGAACGTAATTGAAAAGTAATATCGATATATCAGAACAAGAATATTCTTATTTCTCATTACATATCTTTTTTCCTTTTCTTTTCTTTGCTGGGTTATGCACATAACGTTATTTCTATTTTTTTATATTCAGTACGGAGTATAAAAAAAGTTCTGTTATATTTTGGGAGGATAACCACTAGAGAGCTTTATGTACCGAGTTTCGTATTTCGAAGGGCGGAATTATCTTTAAGGACAATGATTGCACGCCTTAGACATTTAATATTGTTTTCTCATCTATTTCAACAGCTTTATGTTAGTTCTTATTTTTCATATTATCTAATATTTTCCCAACAATTGAAACCTTAATTTTCCTAAATCCTCTAATTTCTTTTTTTTTTTCCATGGAGTTTAGTTTCCTAAGCTGGTTCAACTAGTACTTCGATCGTCCAAGATGAGGCAAACACACTTGTTGAAGTAACATGTTGATAAGGCGCGGGCATGTGGTGGAATACTATATAGATGGCAACAGCGATGGTAGTGAGTTATCATTTTCTAATGACAAGCAGTATTTATTGTGCATTTTCTAATTGTGGTTGTTGTCATCATGGCCCCTACATGTTGTTCGTGGTCCAAGTCTCAATTATTTACTATTTTCATTTTACTTTTTTGCGTATGTTTCATCGTTAACATATGCAAATATTTGTTTGTGCTCCATTATGTACTATTTTCATTTTGTTTTTGGCGTTTGAGGTTTAAGTTTCTCAAACATTTGTTCATGGTCCAAATATTTTAATATGTTGTAATTGCAGCTTGTGTTTATCTGTGTACATATTTAAGTTGGTGTGTTTTTTATTGAATTTATGTAGCCTCCGAAAACATATTGAGGTTTTTTTCTTCCATTTACACTAGGTGAGGAATGTGAAGAAGTGAATTATGCCACACTTGATAGTAGGAGTGCTAAAGGTGTTGAAAAAGATGGGTTTACTGTCACGCCCCGAGCCCTCGAGCGCGCGACCATCTCGTTTCATCTCTTCTCTTGGGTCATTACATGCGACGTCCCAGGACACGTCGGCAACCCATTCATTTTATCTTTTGAATTGCGCATGCGGAAACGAATAACAACACTCGACAGCAGAGATAAAAGGAAAAATAGCATAACAAACAGCATTACAAAAACACGTCTTTTTATTTATGAACATGTTAACCCTAGGAAGTCTATAGTTACAAGCCCTTACTTACGGGCCACTTCCTACACGACCAACAAAAAGAGACCGGGGTCAGGTTAACTTAAACTTCTCTATGCGAGGGCACCTTGAACTGCACCTATCGACCTTCCCTCTTACGGTCTTGAAAAATGGTTAACAACAACTAATGAGATAAAAATCTCAGTAAGGTAACAATCTAAGCCTCGCGCAGGGTGCCAATTCACTCATAACATACCCTATACATGCAACTCAACATCAATGGTAGATCAATAGCGAGCGACTCTCGCTCTAAACAATCTGTATCAGGTTCGATGACTCTCACCAATCAATAGACAATTCATAGGCATTCTTACCTTGCCTTGGCACATGCACACGCCCTGCATGTTATCAATCACAGCATTATATAAACAATGTATCAAACAAGGCAATTAGGACACGCATATCATCATCTCACACACGCAATGTTTCCAAGCGTAGTCCAATTTTATGCCTAGTGATTACGCCCGCTCTCAGGCATCGCACAACCCCAAAGGAGAGGCGATCTCGACCTCTCTGGGCTATTGCACCTCTCACAGGTAGCAATCATCTGGCATGACCAGGCATCGTCCCGCCCCTTCGGGCCCGGCAACATCTTCTCCCAGAAGACCGAGATGCGGCCACATCTCGACCTTCCCCAGAGGTAGATGGCATTCCATTTAAGGAGAATCGGTCCGGCCTCTACCGCGATCCTTCATCCGAACTCCCGCCGGATGTCCAATAATATCAGCGATAAAATTGGGCATCGTCCCCAATCACCATTGAGGGTCCGTACACTTTGTGATCACACGAACATACAGGCATTCAAATCTCATTTCTTCTTTTCTTTTTGTCAATGCACTCACGATACGTGCTCATGCCATATGTCATGCTAATTGCCATTTTCACACGAAAAATGCAATAAATAAATCACACGTGATCACACGAACGTGCTTTTTTTGCCAAACCCCACGTGCCTCACTTTTCAAATCAAATAATTGGTTCCAAAGCATAACAATCAGCATTTTAACACGGCACCACAATAATTCTCATTTTCATGCCAAAATACATTCTTTTCTACTATAAACTCACAAAGCATATTACTCTTATTTTTCCAAAGCAATTTTCATCTTAAAAACTTACCGAGCATATATAGAAAATTTAACCCAACCATGGTTAATTAACCTAACAATGGTTAACTAACTCAACTATAGTTAACTAACCCAACCATGGTTAATTAACCTAACCAAGGTCAACTAACCCAACCATGGTTTAACTTAACCCAACCATGATTAAAAGTTTAATTGCACCTTAAACTAACCCTAAGTGCAATTAACAACCTATTCAAGGATTAGGGAGTTAACTCACCGTTTAACGGCGACGGCTACTATGGCGACGGCGGCGGCAACGACGCAAAAATGATGGTGGTGGCGGCTCAGCGACGGCGTGTAGACAAAAAATAGGTATTAACGGCAGCTCGACTCGGCGTGGTGTGCGAACGACAGTTCGGTACGGGCTTGGCGCGATGGCACGGCTTGGCGACGACGGCCTAAACGTCGGCGGCAAGGGCACGACTACAAGGTACGTCTTGGGTAGCGCGGCGGCAAGGTGAACGGTGTGAAACAAGAAGGAAAAAGGGTGAAAATGGGAGAGAGAGGAGGGAGCTACGAATTTTGAGAGGAAAGAGAGAGTGAAAGAGAAAAAGTGGAAAGTGAAGGAGAGAGAGAGTGTGTGTGTGTGTGTGTTGTCTTGCTATACTTATTCAAGATTGCATTATTGATACTCAATAATGCAACTTTCCAAAATATCCCAATTTTGTCATCTTGAATTCAAGACAACTTTATCCAATTAAATGAGACAAGGAAAGAAAGGGACAAGGAGAGGGGCAAGGGGGATGGTTTGGCCAAGGGGGAGGATAAGAAGAAAAGAAAGACAAAAAGCTTTAATTAAACTTGTCTTTAGCCCATCAGAGCAATCTTCAAAATATCCCACTTTCAAGAAGGGCAAAAGGGTAATTTCCACCCTCGGCACTATTCATTCGGTACTATTCATGGGCTGCACTATTCACTTGAGCTTGACACTATTCACGTGGCTTGGGCTTGAATTTTGTGGGCCTAATGGGCTTGAAATCCAAAGGCTCTTTGTTTGGGCCTAAAATGGGCCTTCGGGGGCAAAATGGTCAATTCCCAATATAGGCCCTCTTGAAATCCGAATTTGATAGAAAATAGGTCCATTGGTTCATGCCAAGTCCGAAACGTCTCTTCGATCCTTAATTTTCAGCTTATTGTCTCTTTTCCAAAAATTTAAGGTTTACCGATAAACTTTGTAATATCGGTAACGGAACGTCTAATACTTTACATCGGATTGGAATTTGTTATAATCAATCCATTGAATCCCATTTCATTGCCTTGATCACGTGAAAACGTCCGAAAATTCGATGGTACACTTTTCGCAATTTAAATCGACAATCGTCCTTTGATTATTTCTTAATGTCGAAATTTCGGGATGTCACATTTACCGTTATTGATCTTGATGAGTTATATAGAAGAAATGTACGACGTATAGAAGGTAGTTCAATGCAGAGGAAATATAAGGTTGGAGACATCAGCTTGTATGTAGATACATTATCTAATAATGTAGATCACTTGAATACGGGTAGTCAATTTGAGTATACATATCCTGAGTTCAATGCTGAGGTAGATATGGAGAATTGTGCCTTTAAGTTGGGGATGTGTTTTAGCAATGCTAAAGAGTTTAGAGAATAGTTAGGAATTATACCATAAAACATGGGAGACAGGTGAGGTTCACTAAGAATGCGCCAAATACGTTGAGGGAAGTGTGTTCCAATGATTGTGATTGGCTCATATATTCTTCCAAAGTACAAAGAGAGCATACTTTAGAAGTTAAAACCTTCAACCCCGTACATACATGTAATAGAGCTCTACATGTTCCTCAAGTAAGCTTTAAATGGCTAGGAAACAAGTATTGTGATTGGTTGAGGAATAATCCAACATGATCAAGTTCTTCAATGATGAAAACAATGTAGTCTGAGAATGTTTTGAAGTTGTCCAAGACAATGGTTTATAGCGCCAGGGTTATAGCAATGAGTATGGTCACAAGGAATGAGGAGGAGCAATTTTGGATGCTTGGAAGCATTGCCAAGCATCTCTTGATTCCAACTCAGGATCCACTTATGTCTAGATGCATTGAGGAAGGGTTTTCTAGAAGGATGTAGGCACTTGGTGAGGTTTGATGGTTGTCATTTGTCATCAGGCTATAATGGTATACTTCTAGCAGCCATGAGCCTAGATGTAAACAATGAGATGTATCCATTTGCATGGGCAGTTGTGGGACAAGAAACATACAAGATTTGGCGCTGGTTTATTACTATGATCGCAGAAGATATTGGGATTACAGAACCTGCAAATTGAAAATATTGGACTTTCGTGTGTGAAAAGTAGAATAGATTGATGCAAGCACTGGCATATTTTATGCCTGAAGCACAACATAGATTTTTCTTAAGGCATCTTTATAAAAATTTCAAGCTGCATCACAAAAGACTAAAACTTAAACTTTTGGTTTGGAAGGCTGCCGTGGCAACTAGGGTATGTGATTTCGACTTGGCAATGGAAGAGCTCAAGGCAATTAATGAAAAAACTTACGATTAGTTGTCCCAAAGGCTTTTAGCGTAATGGAGTAAGTCCCACTTTTGAACAAGCGCAAAATATGATGCTTCCTTGAATAACTGGTGTGAAAGCTTCAACAAGAGCATCATCGACGCTAAAGACAATCCTCTCCTCACATTGCTTGAAGCTATAAGAGTGCAACTCGTGGAAAGGATTCATAAGCAAAGAGATGGGATGGCTAACTACAATAGTGTGATTTATCCTAAGATCCAAAAGATATTAGATCTTCAAAAAAATGTTTTCAGCATTATGGATTTCTGCATGGAATAGGGAGGATGAGTTTGAATGAGTGGACCATATGAAGACAAGGGTGATTAATATAAGACACAGAACATGTAGTTGTAGAAGATGGGACATTAGTAGAATCCCTTGTTGTCATGTTGTGGCGGCTCTTGTATACCTGAGTGAATAGCTTGAAAAATGAGTTTACATATGTTTCAGTATGGAAACATTCGTGTAGACTTATGGCCATGTTGTGCATACTGTAGATTCCAAGGACACATGGCCTGCTAGAGAGCATTCACTCCCATTAGATGTGCCAAAGCAAGTTGGTAGAAAGAAGAAACATAAAACAAAATCAATGAATGAAATAACTTATAACAATTTAAAGATAAGGAAGAAGAAAGTTGTGCAAGAGCTTGTGGGAACCACGTTGAAGAGACAAAATACCATAAACTTGTGTAAAATGTGGTGGGACAGGCAATAATAGGTATCATTGCAAGAATCTATTAGTAGCATCAACAACAACAACAACAACATCATTAACCGCAATAGCTTTTACATCTACTTCATGCTCACAAGGTGTAGTAGAAAGCACTCCCTCATGCCCAGCATCACAACCTAAGATGGGCGAATTTCTTGAGTCAATTTTTGGTAACATTTCAAGCTCAATATCATCTATGGGGAGAGAGAAGATGCAGGTATCCATCTGTGCTTGACTTTGTCATAAAACTTTTCTTACTTGTACTTTGACTTTGTTTTTACTAATGTTTTATTTTGTAATTCGACCGTAGGTAAAGAGGAGAATGTAAAGACCTTAACATGAAAGTAGTCGAAGACGAGCAACTTTTTTAGATATGCAAGAGCAATAAGACCAACATCATTGTCACAACCTAAAAATTCACTATTTATAGGTTAATGGATTATTAAGTTAATTAACTTAGCTCGAACTCTCCTAAGTTCATACCAAATCACAACTTAGGTTCAAGTTCTTAAACATACAAAAACTTTAAATTAGAGTCACCACTAATCAATTTTATGGTACATCGATTAGACACATAAATAAAGCATCGGAAGAAATATTTGATTTCTACGAACCAGAGATTATGAGTTTGGGGACTTGATTACGCTAAATCACTCTAACACCCTTTCTGTACCATTCATATTATGAAAAGTATTTGGAAGGTAGCTTGGATTGATTGTAACCTAAGTCGCTAGGGCAAAGGTTACCATACGGGTGCACAATCAATGAAATAACACCCAAAAATCAAGGTAAATAAATTGCAAGGAGCATGCACCAAACAAATTTATTCTCTCTTTTTTTATTTTTACTTTTTATGACTATTCTATATACAATGCAATTATCTAATATGCATGACCTAATTCTAATGACGGACGATATCTAAATAAATAATCCTAGTATGCAAACTATATAACACGCACATGATATGTCAATATGACATGGCCTAAACTATATGACACGCGTCTAATATTTTTTTAATTTTTTTATTGAAATTCGAAATCAGTAAAAATCCTAATTAAACTATCTAAAAGGAATAGTTATCTAATATAGATTAGGGATTAATTTGAATCAAACCCTATCTTATTAAAGACAAACTATTTTAAACATGCAAATGCTATTTAAAATGCAATGTTTATCTAAAATCTATCTAGAAAATATTTAAACATGCAAATATTGTCTAAATATTCTATCATAATGTGTAATTTAAATTAAATGTGAAATGTTATCGAGAATGACCTAATTTATCTAATGCAATCTTTTCGGTATTTTCAAATAAGGAAAACTGATAAACATGCAAGATAAGAAATCCACGAGATAACATCAAATCAATTCAAATATGGAAGGCGATATAAATCAACTTGATATTTTCATGAAATAAAATCGATAATTGATCTTAAGCCTTAAAGATCAAAATATCGGTTTTAAAACCCACGAGATTAATAATCCATCTAAGGCATTATAAATAGAATTAAAAACCGATGCGGTTACAAATTAGGAAAGAAATCCTAATCAATCATCTATAACTCAAAATATGCTCGTTAGATAATGATATCAATTCAAATAGGTAATAAAATATTCAAATCACTTAAGATAAGGAATTTACCCTATTCGAAGATTGCCTTTCCAAATTTGAATCGAGAACGGATCAACTCGAGGTCATGGACGAGGTGACTGGCGATGGGGGACCGACACTTGGAGGACTTGACGGAGGGAGTTCGTAGGTGGCGCTGGTGGTGAGGGACGGCTGTTCACAGTGGATTCACGTGTGAGGTCCCAACGGTGGCGGAGCTCGGCGGCTCACGGCGAGAGGGCAGCTTCGTGGTTACGGCTGGCTTGGTGCAGAAGCAGCGTCATGGTCGGACTAGTTCGAGTGGGTTGATGGCCGCTGGTTGTTTACTGGAGAACCTGCAAAAAATCATCCACAGCTTGCTGAGCGCGTGCTCGTTGACTTGGTTGTGTTGCTATGGTGGCCACGCGAGGACGCTATGGTGAAAGATGGGATCGAGGTCCCGCGGGTAGCGATCATGGTCTGCCGCATGTTGGTCATCTCACAAATTCTCCTCTAATGTCTCCTCAATGTGGTAGATTTCTCACTTGTAGAGAAAGGACTCTCCCACTTGTCTTTTCCGACATGGGTGAATGATGATTCTTCTGAGTTGAAGAATCTGGTCCCTTTCTTTGCATGGACGACCTCTCCCTTTCCTTTTCTTTCTTCTCGCGGAACCCTTTCTTTTGTAGCCGTGTGTTTTCAATTGTGAAAGCTTTCCTTTCACTTGCGAGCATTATGACATATTTATAGCAAAGACTTGAGTTTAGTCGGGTTAAAAGGCTTAATTCCAAGCCTCGTTAAAGATTAATGGGCTCTATTAACTTTAAGTTCAAGGCCTTTGACTAATTCAAGCGCAGATGGGATAAATATTAATTAAAGCTCAATGAGACCCTTTTTTCCTTCATGTTGTGGCCAAAAATTTTCAATTGGTGCAAGCCAAGTCCACGTTATCCATTTAGGTCCATTTGCCACTGCCGATCCATCTTAATGCAATGGATGCTATTAATGCATGAAATTAAAAAAAATGATTAATATTTTTGTTTAGGGGCCAAGGTCAGTCCCTAAATTTTTTAAGCAATTAATTCCTAATGAAGTGGTCAAAATTTAGGTATCAACAAACATAAACTATTTTTATATTACTGGTAGTTGATATAGATGGGTCCATTTTGGAAGCATCTTAGAGTTAAAAGTATGTATAAGCCTACTCTGTTAAGAAGATTTCTTGTGTTGGGATGTTTCTGTCTTCCAGATTTCTTGTGTTGGGATGTTTCTCTCTTCCATCATACAATGTGGATCAATTCAAGTTTATCTAATGCTATTTAGTTTGCTGTGAATGCTCTCTCTGCAGAATGTTGCTTTTTGTTGTTGACGATAGGTCCACCACCATCATCATCAAGCTCAGCATAATAAGCATCATCAAGCAACCATCATCAATGATCATCAACGACTCATACACTTGAATTTATTGAACTCTAATAGTTCTTTACAAAAAATGACAACAACATATAAGTTTACAACTTCAATATGTATGCATTGCATGACACTCAACAGAAAGCTCCATTGATCACAACCCATTCTAATACAACCATTCTAAAGCTAAAAAAGACACCTACTAACAACGACTAATCAGAGCCCTCCCACATCTTGCTAAAGGTAATACATTATCAAAACACCTAATAAAATCTTCTCTCTTTTGCCACAGCCATCAAGGTATATGCAACGCTATTGCTTATCAACAGCTGGCCATGGAGAATGTGGATTCTTGATAGCAAGAAAATGTTTGAAACTTTCATGTGCTACTTCAGTCAATGGCTAATTAAAGGTGATAGAGAATAATTTACTCTCCAGATTCCAAACAACAAGACAAGTAGTGCCTATGTGACTTAATGCGGTGTCAGCTTCAGAAAATGGCTCCATTACGATATTGAGAAGCATGCGATACATCTTCCAATCACTATCCATGAAATGACCAGTCAGAAATAGAAAACCCAAACTTCGACTAGAAATCCAATTATCAATAGTGTGGCAAACTTGTCCCAGCATTCTCTCGATGAGATTCATTAGACTATGCTTCGCTGGCAGCTAGCAACCTTTGAGCCTATGCTATAAGCGAAACTTTGCTTGCACTGCTTATAACACATCCTTCTACATCCAAGAATGTTCCTGCATAAAGTTCACTATGGGGAATATTTCTGCATAAAGTCCACATCAAAAGCACTCTAAAAACTAGAAGGCAAACTATATAGGGTACTTGCATTTATATCCAAGAAACACATGCATCTACATTGGAAGAAGCATGAAACTGTTATATGCAAACCTTGTAGGCCAAGTCACGTTCATGAATAAGCCGATGAACTTGCACAACTAAGCAAAGGAATTGTGATTAACATAAAGCCTAATAATACAATAATCTTCTACTGAGGAAAGAACTAAGAAAAGGAAGGGAACTACAATGTGCAGACAAATGTTATGTCACCTCCAAATACTCTTTCTAAAGAAAAAATGATTTCAAGCTTTCCTTTTTCCTTTGGTGACTACTTGCTATATTGTCAAAATATGGATAATCAATGCAGTGTTATATAGACTACTTCATGAATGGGGAACTACACAAATCACCTTAGTCTCCTAGATATATCAAACATGAGAAACTATCCAAGTAGAAAGAAAAGTATTGAACAAAGAGAAAACTCCAAGCAGATCCCAATTACAGAGAATTCAACGAAGACAGACTGAAGGTACCGTGATTGCTAATGCCCTTTTTGCAGTCATTGAAATAGAAGTAAAAGCTTTAAAGGATCCATTGGCATCAGACTTGCAAATACCACTTTCCACTTTTCAATCAAATGAAAAGTTTCAGAATGTACCACACAAAATCCATTAAAAAGTCTGCCAGCATGCACTACAAATTGATTGAAAGGTGGTTATTTATTAGAAATCCTCGATAACTCATGGAACAAGCAGACATATGTCACGGACCGAAGAAATGCATGATTTCCCATACTTGTGTACCCTTGTAAGTGGAGCTAGTGGTGTCGTTATGAAGAGTTTGAGATGCGGAGGAGATGAATACAACTAGTCCGTGGGAGTGACGTCAGGGTGGTTTGTGCCAAGAGTTCTAGGGTTAGAAGGAATATACCCTTAGGAGCTCTAAAGGTACAGTTGGTCTCCTGTGCACAAAATGGATGGGAGCTGATGCTGCTCTCCTGATGAGGCCATGGCAAGCCGAAACTAGTTGTTGTGCCTTAAGTGTTTTGTTGTCTTGCCCGATAGACTGGATGCCCGAGCTTAGCTAAGCATGGTATGACCATATACAAGGATATTATTTGCCATACTGTTCTTAGGAATTACTACAGAAGGAAGGCTGGCCTAGTATGTCTCGGCTCGCCAAGCGTCGCACGGGCTAATCTGTGGCCAAGGATCCATCAGCCCGTGACAGATGATATCAGAGCAGGATCCCTCCAGTGAGTAAGAGACAGAGAAAGCCCATGGTCTACCAAGACCTACAAGGGTGGAGAGTGAATCGCTGGCGCAAAACATACTCAGACAAAGTGCGGCTCCCGACCAGCTTCTAGGATGGCAATGAGGGCATAGGAAAGAACAGAATTCCTCACTAAATAGGGATAACATTCTTGG
Organism: Metrosideros polymorpha var. glaberrima; assembly: GCA_001662345.2. Taxonomy (NCBI): domain Eukaryota; kingdom Viridiplantae; phylum Streptophyta; class Magnoliopsida; order Myrtales; family Myrtaceae; genus Metrosideros; species Metrosideros polymorpha. Next base: position 11,154,306 of record BCNH02000009.1, read on the forward strand.
ATCAATAGATGAATCTCAAGATAAGTCTACTACCACGTTTTCAACAAGGAGAAGAATCTTCATTGGTTTGCTAAGATCATGAGAAACTGAGTAGGCGAAAAAAGGTGCTGCCAAAAGGTGCAATTGGCTCCAAATGCCACGCTTGCCAAGGGAAAAGCCCAAGTGACCGAAAGTGCCCGAAAGGCTTTGATCGGAAGAAGCTACCAGTGAAGAGAAGTTGTTCAATTGGGCGAGCGTCCACCATCCATGTAAGTCTTGAGAAAGCGCTGTTGATGGAGCCAAAGTGTAGAGAAGTGCTTGCCATCCATGTAAGTCCTAAGGAAGTGATGTTGATGGTGACGAATTGACATAGGGAAGCAACAGAACAACCTGCAGCAAGGACGTTGCGGAATTGAGTGGTGGAGAATGTCATGGACCGAAGAAATGCTTGTTTCTCCCGTACTCTTGTAGCCTTGTGGAGTTAGTGGTGTCGTCATGAAGAGGGGATGAATACAACTAGTCCGTGGGAGTGGCGTCAAGGTGGTTTGTGCTAGGAGTTCTAGGTTAGAAGGAATATACCCTTAGGAGCTTTGAAGGTGGGGTTGGCCTCCCGTGCATAAATTAGTTAGGAGTTGATATCGTTCTCCTAATGAGGCCGTGGCAGGCCGAAATCAGTTGTTGCACCTAAAGTGTTCTGCGTGTTTCGCTCCATGGATTAGATGCCCAAGCTTAGCTAGGCATGGTACGACCCGATACAAGGGTACTATTCGATGTACTGTTCTTAGAAATTACTACAGAAGAAAGGCTGGCCTGGTATGTCTCGGTTCCCTAAGCGTCGCACGGGCGAATCTGTGGCAAGGATCCATCGGCCCGTGACACATACATACAGCGATTCCTCACAGACATACATATAGCAATTCCTCTCCACCAATAAGTGTCTGCCAAAAAAATGAAGCATAGAGAGAGCAAAATTTTGCTGAATGAGTACGAGTAAAATTTAAATGACCAATGGGGTACCAACCAATTCCCGATACCCATTTTGAAAGGCTCGAAATTTTTGTAAGAAGAGAATCCAAAGCTATCGATCCTCCATTGAGCAAGTCGCACAGCGTCTCCACTTTCAAATTGGCCATGGTTGGGTTGGTGGTCAAGCTTTCTTCCCAATTGCAGCGCCGCCGTCTGGTCGCACGTCGCCAGCACCATCAGACCTCGGCCGAATCATGGAGGTAAAACGGAATACACAATCAAAATAATTTTTGAATTTGGGGTGAACGCTTTGCGTGAACGAGGAGGAATCTTTTAGTTTCTTTCAAAATCTCTCACCTTTGAAGGTTGCCTCCGCCACTGCCGTTGTCACCTGGTCGCACGCCCCCAGCATTGTCGACACCACCTGGCCGCACGTCATCGCCTAGTCGCACGCCGCCAGCTCCTTGTCCGTTGATGAACGTGGGTAAGAGAAGACAAGAAAAGAACATGGGTTTTAGGATTTTAATTTTAGAGTTTTGGCTTTTCTTTATTTAAAATTTTTTGGACAAAAATGTCCTTATTCCGATCACTGGAAATATTACATGCTCGCCAGCCAAAGAGCTCAATCCCTCGTCTGAAACAAGGTTAGACACTTCGGGCCCTTTTTTTTTAAACAATGTCTACTTTGATGTTTTTTTGAGAAAATCAATGCACTTTCAGGCCCTTATTTTGATTTTTCCCAAACTGTTATGACCATTTATGAAACGAGAGCATGCATATATTACAAATAACAGGAGCATACTATATAAGCATAAGCACATAATGTACTTATTTTAAGAAAAATTCAGGTAGTACTTTGACAATTGAACTCAATTGCTCTCTCATTCCGTATTACAATTCCTATCGGTTTTGACGCTGCGCAAAGGGAAGACCGAGCAGTGTCATCAATTTTTTCAGAAGAAAAAGGTGATGTTGGGCGTGCTTATCCGTTGTTGCTCAAAGTCCCGGCTTACCTTCTACTCTTCTAGTAGTTGGTAGTTATCTTCACCGGCCGGAGCTGGCCGTGAAGCTACTGCTCCCGGTCGTTTATGCCGCCGTTATGCGAGCCGTCTCCCTTAGCATCACTCCTCCAAAAATGCGCTTCCGTGACCACCCTCGAGATCGCACGTCGGCTCCACGCTCTCGTCCTCACGACCCACACCATCTCTCCGTACGTGAACAACAATCTTATCTCCATGTATGCTCTTTGCGGGTCATTGGACAGGGCACGGGAAGTGTTCGACAGAATGCCTCAAAGAAACATAGTTTCTTACAATGCGCTTATCTCGGCTTATTCTCGGGTGCCCGGTCAGGCGTTCTCGGCCGTGGGGTTGTTCGCCCGACTGGGTGACGAGGGGTTAAGGCCTAATGGGCTGACGTTCGCCAGCTTGTTTCAGGCTTGCTCTTTGCTCGAAGATCGGCTCACGAGTTCTTTGCTTCATGGTCGTGTCGTGAAATGTGGATTTGCGGATAATATCTGTGTTCAGACGTCTATTCTTGGCATGTACTCCAACTGCGGGGATCTGGAATCTGCAGGGAATGTCTTCTGGCGTTTAGTTGATAAAGATGCTGTTGCGTGAAACTCAATGATTTCCGGGAGTTTGAAGAACGATAGGATCAGGGAGGCTCTCCGCATCTTCAGTGAGATGCTTGCATCTGGTGTTACTCCGACTCAGTTCACGTATTCAATTGTCCTGAATGCTTGCGCAAAGTTGGAACATCATACCTATGGACGGATCATCCATGGCCGAGCAGTCGTCTCTGGCACCACCTTTGATCTGCCTATGGAGAATGCCCTGCTTGACGTGTATCTTAACTGCGGTGACATCAGTACTGCAGAGAGTATTTTTGATAGAGTGCAGAATCCAGACATTGTTTCTTGGAACTCATTGATTTCTGGGTATACAGAAAATGGTTATGGAGAAGTTGCCATAGAGATTTTTATACAGTTACAGAGACTTTCGTTTCCTAAACCGGATGAATACACTATCGCGGCTGCCGTTTCTGCAACAGGAACATTCTTAGTCAATGACTGTGGGAAGGCTCTTCATGGTCAAGTAATCAAAGCGGGATTTGAAAGTAGCTTCTATGTCGGAACTACGCTAATCTCCATGTACTTTACAAGTGGAGAAAATGGATATGCTCATAATGTTTTCCACTCATTACCAGAGAAGGATGTGGTTATCTGGACAGAGATGATCACAGCTCATTCTAAATTAGCAGATTCGGAGACTGCAATAAAATATTTCCATGAAATGTACAAGGAAGGCTATAAGACTGACAGTTTTGCATTAAGTGGAGCTTTGAGCGCATGTGCTGATCTTGCAGTTCTCAAACAAGGAGAGATGATACACTCCTTGGCTGTAAAAAGGGGATATGATGTCGACTTGGCCGTCTGTGGTAGTCTAGTTGACATGTATGCTAAAAATGGAAACTTTCAAGCCGCTGAGTTAATATTTTCTGATGTTTCCAACCCTGATTTGATATGCTATAACTCGATGCTTGGAGGATATGGCTACCACGGGTTGGCAGAGAAGGCGTTGGAACTTTTTGATGAAATTCGTGTGGCCAGTCTAATTCCAGATCAAGTGACCTTATCAGCACTCTCTGCTTGCAACCATAGTTGCTTGGTCAATGAAGGGAAGATCTTATGGAATTGTATGAGAAACTTTAATCTTAGGCCAGGCCCTAAGCACTACTCATGCATGGTCAGTCTGCTGAGCCGAGCAGGATTACTGGAAGAGGCAGAGGAAATGATTAACAAATGACCATTCTATGATGACCATTTAGAATTGTGGAGAGCCTTGCTTAGCTCATCTGTAAATTATCCGAATTTTCGCATGGGAATTCGTGCTGCTGAGCAAGTTCTCAGTTTGGACATGGAAGACATTGCAACTCACATCTTGCTCTCAAATCTTTACGCTGCTGCAGGGAAGTGGGATGTTGTTACGGAAACAAGACGAAAGATAAGAGGGCTCATGATGGATAAAGATCCAGGACTAAGTTGGATTGAATCCCAGGATACAATTAATGTGTTCTCTTGTGGTGATCAGTTACATCCTGCTATAAGCAAAATCCAGTCTGAACTTAACAGCCTAATTGGAAACATGAAAAAATTAGAAGTCGATGAGTTTAATTCAATAATCTGTGGTATCTAGAATGAGGAGTCCAGATTTAATAGTTCTTTTCCAGTGAAACTTGGTCATCAGCGCCAACACAGGACGTGATGATCTCATCACATATCAGTGCAGGGGTAGGCAACCTCTGGTGGACACTGAGATACCGAGACAGTTGCTCTAGAAGGAGAGCAGATAGCTGCTCCCCCGGCAGAGCCGGTAGATTCTTTGTCTGTTCTAGTTAACTCTCCATCCTCAGATTCTTCTCTGTCTGAGCTTGACTTACCAATTGCTCGAAGAAAAGGTAGACATTCCACTGCTAATACTCAGCCCATCTATACTTCTCTGAGTTATAGTCATGTATCTTCTCCCTACATGACTATAGATTGGCTGAGTTATACTCAGCCAATCTATACCTCTCTTCCTTGGTTTCTTTTTTTTTTCCCCTAAATCTGTCACAGAAGCATTGTCTCATCTTGGCACACGAGAAGATACATTCTGCACACGATCACTGTAACATTTGGCCCTCCTGCCTTCTCCATTGCCCAGTAGAAAGAGTCAACTATGGCATCAAGTAGGTTACTGTAGCCAAGATTTTTATTTCACACCATGACTCTGGAGGCACTGAACAGAGCATAATCTAGCCTGACTGCTCTTGGATCAGCAGCATACCCGAAATAAGGGTACACACTACAGAGGAGGGTAATTGTTGGCTAGTAAGAATTGGACTGCAGGTCCTAATAAAGGAGCAGAACTAGCTGCAAATTGAGCACCTGGGTTGAACGTTGTCAGGACAGACTGCGGAACAGTAGTAACGGGTAGTGAATAATTGTTAGCTTCTTATGCTGCTTTAAGACCCTAAATGGCAGGTAGCACAAAATGAGGTATATCGCCAATAATTGCCTTGTTGCCAACGCACAGATAAGCGATGTTGACGCAATGTGCATAAATTCTGATTACTCCCTTAGCAAAGACATTGGGGTAAGTCTTGTCTCTCCAAGTTCCCAATTCCCAGGACCACTTAGATTCTGGTGTTTTTATTTTACAGCAAGAGCAAGAAGTTTTTGAATGTTCGTCGACTTGTGCCATGGACTGGTTTTGGGTCGGGGAGTTTGTCTCCATGAAAATTAAGGACAACCAACGACACCTTGACTCTTTGCATGAAGTATAATTAGTGAAACAGATGTGAGATGGGTCGATCAGAAGATAAGGGTAAATTCTTTCAGTAGGGAAAGACGAAAGCATACCCATGAGGCTATGACCATGGAAACAGAAACAAAACTGAGATCAAGTATGAGACAGAGACAATTCTTATGCAGAATCTATAGCTGTTTCAAGTGATGAGACAAGGAACCAACTGAAGACTCTGATGAGTATTGAGAGTCCAAAACTCTGAGATTGAAGCTATCATCTTCCTAATCTCTCCTACCATGCAACTCATTTTTTTTTTTGTTGGATAAGTTTGTACGGACTGGCATTTTATTTGTAAACTGTACTGACAGGAATTTTTCTAGCTCCCCTTTTTTTTTCCCAATTTCGAATCCCGCTAATCTAAGAAAAGATTCGTAGGCTTTCATTGTCCCAAATCATTACGTTCCTCTAAACAACTTTAACAGTTGGTTTATTAATAATCGAATGGACTCATATCCCACCATGGGAATTTGATCGACGTAGGAATTCAACCGAGGAGGACTCTAAACTCCTTGTTTGGCTTTTGTTAGGCTTACCCATTTCTTTTAGAGTGGATAATGTATATATATCTCACAAAGAAGGTTGAATATATATTAACTTATCAACAAGAAACTGAATGCCAATTTTCCATGGCTTGTACAGAAATAGTAGCTCTACAGCTCCGGGATACAAGAAACGGTAATTGCTCACTTGGCCACACAAATTATGTTACAGACTTTAGAAAGAAGTCGGTCAAAGATCTCGAAGCTGTCTGAGATTCATAGGAGAGACGTATCTAGTGTCTCCATCGACCAATTGTTTTGCCAGTATGAGATTGGCCGCCTCGCTAGGGTGATAAGGATCCCAGAAGACATGTTTGGACCGATCACTACACAGGCTTGATGCTGGACCACACGGTATGATCCCGGCAAATTGGCCGTTCCCGCAGCAAGCTGTACTGGCTGTTGTAAAACCTGCATGATCAAACATGTACTCAGGAACAGCAAGAAATTAGGGAATCAATGAGGACATTCCAATATATTTAAGCATTTAACGGTATGATATCCGCCTCAGCGGCTCTAACTTCAAATCAAATGACACAGTACTCAAATGATGGTTCACGATTATACCGGATTTCCGGATGCACGGAGAAAATGATGTTATTTCAAAAGGTGTCTCCTGTATCAACAGTACCATAGGATAACATTGATTAGCATTAATTTAGTGAGCCAAGCAGTAACATTTTCTTCCTGAACTTTTCTTTGATTCACTGGTTGTAGATATAATTAGTACACAAGTCATCTTGCCCGAATCACAAGTCCGTAATTAAGCGCGGGTAGTAAGTTTATCCTGCTATGACTCGAGCGGCAAGCGTTCCAGGAGATTCCATTGAATAGAAATGAAACTCCACAAGCTAAAAACCCACGACAAACATAGCCAAAGAAAAAGATGACAGAGACATTTTGTTCTTGATCAACAATTAACTCCTTTTGATAAACAAGGTAGCAGTTGTACCGAACTTTGCAAGTAAAATAAGATGGACTTATAGTGAGCTTTACCGTGTTTGTCATGGTTTGTGATGAGTTCCACGACAAGATCATAGATATTCGCATAGACGAAAGTTGCTCCTGTAAGGTTTTTGTTGAGTTCGGTGAGCAGATCCTGCAACCTGCTATTGTATTGGCTTGCCAATTGGTTGGCCGAGTCGACGCATTTATTTGAGCTTAATTGGTTTATGGTCTTTTGATAAGGTATGCATCCAATTGGACCCACGTTCCCTAATACGAACTTCCGAGCATCCAATTGATAGAGTCTCTGCATCAAATGATGACAACTATAACTACATGAAAAAATTGTACTGTAATAGATTCAATCAGATTAGGGTTGGACCCAACGATTCTGCCAGCTGGGTCGAGCGAATCTCACATGAGTAAACATCACCTAGGAATGAAGATTAATCTAATCCGTGGTTTTAATAGACTAATTCAAACTTTCATTCTTGTCTAGAATTTCAAACATCAGTCGGAATCATATGGGTACCGTAAGTTGGTTCCTCAAGTGATTGATCATGTCGTTGACGAAAGCGTCAGGGGTTTGAGAAGCCCGGGCACCGATGGGGAGGACCGGAAGCAGGTAATTGTTCAGGAAATCATTAGCCCCAATTGTGATTGCGAAAATTGTTTTGTTCATCAAGTAGTCTCTTGCTTGTGATGGTCCCAAGAGCTTATCCAACTGCTTCCTTGTGATGTTGAAGTAGTCAACTTGGATATCCAAGCTCAGCCTATTTATCTGCAAGACATATATAGTGATCTTCCTAGCTTTAGATGGCCCGTGCATGTGCATGCAAAATAAGAAAAACAAATCTTGTATGCTACAGCATATTGTCAATTATGTTTGGGTGCTTACAAAGATTCTTCCAGTTGCATTCAGAATCCCTCCTCCCCCAGATGCATAATTGACTCCGTTCAATATAGCTTTGCCAGTGGAGTTTGGAGCCAAAAATGGGACAGCATAGTTTGACTGCCCCAGTTCTTCCCCTGAAAATGGAAAATAAATAATTATCATGAATATTCTGAAGTAAAAAGACTATAGCCTAAAATACCCATCAATGCACACTCCAAGAAAAACAAATCACAAAAACCTAGATAGATTAAATAAGCAGAGAAGAAATTGACATACCCACAATGTCACCAATGGTTCTTCCATTAGTGTATCTGCCAGTGGGATTCCCTCCAGAAGCTCTGAAATCAATCCCATTTGGTGGAATGTTAGCCTTGGACAACGTCTGTAAATAATTGTTGTTTCCACCATCAACCAAGGAATCGCCAAAGATGAAAGAAGCACCAAGGCCAGAATCACCTTGAGCCCTCACGTGAATCAACAAAAGCACCAAAGCCACCAACGCAATGGGTTGTTTGGCCATGTCTCCTATCTAAGCTAGCAAAAGACCCATAAGAATCAAAAGCTCTAAAAGCACACAACCATTTGGTTTTAGTGCAAAGCCCTCTTGAGAGTATAGATATATATAAGGGTCCTCCTTCCACAATGGGGTTGAAAAAAAGAATAATGCTTAGGTGATTACTTGCGAGCATGGTGTTGTTTGTTTAAGCTTCAATTTGGTTGGTTATAACGGGAGTAACGACTAATGAGGTAGTTGATCGGCTTTAGGGACATTTACCAAACGAGTCATGAGAGGAGAGATCTTGCCTTCGCAATGAAAATCTTAAATTAGAGATTTGGAACACTCTAGGAGCTGTTTCCGGATGGTGTTTGGTTCTGTAGATACAGTTAGTACAGTTGGAAGTAGTTGTTCACAAACTAGCAATGCCATCCCCTACTGGTCACCCGACTCACCTCCCCTAGTTGAAAGCAATTGGAACCCAACAAGTAAAGTATACATGTGCGGCAATATTAAATTTGGGCGACGATTACACGTTATCGTCGGCTAAAAAAGTACATATTAAGAAAAGAAGTTATTCAAATATGTTGGAGAAAAGTACCACACACAAAAAATTCTAATTGCACTTGTGTCATTTCAGTCGTAAACCTTTCAATTGCATCAATTGAGCTCTAAACATTTTAACGATTTACCAAAATAGACCATTCACCAATTTTACTGGAAATCGCTAACATGGATGTCAGCCGTCCTACATGGCATGATCGACACTAATGTGGATAAAATTTACAATTTTCAATATATTTTTCTGAATCTTTTATTATTTTTCTTTTCTTTCTTCTTCTTTTTTTCTTTTTGTTTTCATTGTGGCTAGGGAGGGTCACCAGCCACTAGACAAGGGTCGCGACCCTCGTCTAGATCCGGCAAGGGCGACCCTTAGCCTTTGCGGCCGGATGAGGGCTCACAAGCCCTCACCTAGTGGCTGGCTAAGGTCACCGGCAACCCTCGCCAACCACAATGAAGAAAAAAGAAAAAATCAGAAAAATATTAAAATTTTGTCCACGTCGGCGTCGGTCATGCCACATAGGACAGCCAACATCCATGTCAGCGATTTCCAGCCAAAATTGGCCAATGGACATTGGCAAATTGTCAAAAAATTTAAGACTCAATTGGTACAATTGAAAGATTTAGTATTCAATTAGTATAAGTGTAATATATTCAAGAATTTTTTGGTGCTTTTCTCAAATATGTTGAGTGGAGTGATTTCCACGTCCTTCAAGATGCTGAAAGTGTACCAAATTTGAAACATACAAATAAGTAGTAATATCTTATAGATGCATCAATCGGTAATGTAGAAGAAACCAAGTCGTGAGAATAAGAAGTTAAGAGGTTGGACCATCATTGTTTTTCTAATTTTCAGGCAAATTATCTAGATTGCAACAATGGTGCCACCTAGATACCACATTTGTTGCAAACTAAAGCCACATCAACAATGGCTTATCAAACAAGACCACCATGAAAATAATTACATAGAAGTCATGAAACTCTTCGTTTAGCCGACTCCAACATGGATATGGAAACACTTGTTTTCTTGCTTGTTTGAATTTACAAAAGGCGGTGGCATTTCCCCATTTGGACTTTCTTTACACAGGCCGGACTTCCCCGCACTTCAATTCGGGTCAAATTTCGTTCATAGATTCAAACTCGAGATATATTCTCTACAAGTTGATTAAAAGTTTCTGAAACAATTTAATTTGAGCAGCGTGCCTATGATAAATATTGGCATGTGGTGAAGAGTTCATTCCCACCACATCAATGTCTACTTCGGATATTTACCCATTTGGGGGCATTTTTGGATCTCTAAATCCACTATTTCCCTACACAATTAGGCCAATTCTCGTATCCGGTCCATTTTTCCAAGTATGTTGGCACTAACGTGCAATTTCGTATCCCATTTTGATTTCTTTTTTATCATTTTAGACCCTGGTTTGATTAATTCTACAGTTTCCCGCACACAAATATAGCATTTTGCTCTCTTCTCATGCAACTTCGCCTCAGGAAGCAAGTTCTATGAGAGTATTCCGTCGTCTTTTGCAACTCCCGTTGCATGAGTTTGGACGGCTCTACCAGAGTACAAATGACCCCTAACCACGATGTTGCCTTAGTATGAGAGCCCAACATGGCCCGACGGGTCTAAGTTGTGATCTAACGATAGTTTAGTTGGTGAGAGAGTACTTCTGATATCGCTCCCATGATTGAGCCATGATCATGATTGAAGAGAGATGATGTGATGAGTCCCTCACTCTGTAATAGGTGCAAACAAGAGGAATATTTGATAACATGAGAGAGAGAGAGAGAATGAGAGAGAGAGAGAGAGATTTGTACCAATTTTAGGGGTTGTAGGAGTCTAGGAGAATCAAATGGGTGCCAATTTGGGGGCTCTTGAACTAGTATCAAAGAGCCTTGTCTACTTCACCGGTTGACATGACAAATGCGTTCTTCTTTCGTGCACGGTGGATACAAAAGAAATTCATCTCTGGATCTAGATTCATGGACTCTATGCCTTCATAATCAGAGATCGTGTTAGACTTACGTGTGGAATCTGCACGATCAATGGTCATGATGAACTCGATCCATCTAAACTCAATCTAGACAAGAATTTGCCTTCGCACGAAATGGTTCTAATGAATGCAATGCATCTTTCTATCTTTTTTCTAAGCAACATTAACTATGCACACATCGCATTCTTCAAAATAGACTTGTGTAAAGGGAGTTTCACATAAATCACATGTCTAATCGAAATCCATGATTTAGTTTTTTATCCTTCATATGAGCAAAACTATCCAGATTTTAGATCCTAAAAAATAGCTCAAAAAAACCATTGTAATATATTTCGTCTTAACATTGGGGAGTGTTGGAATTGGCTTAGGCTATAATTGTCTATCCTTAATTTTGAAAGGAAAAAAAGGTGTCATCTGTAAGAGGTGTGCAAAAGAACCAGGAACCGCCCGCCCGCCCGCCCTAGAACCGATGGTTCTTAAGGGAAGCGGTCCGGTTCTAGATTCCAATTTCTTGAAACCGTTGGGTATTAGTCCAATTCCCGGTTCTAAGTGCGGAACCGCCCACCCACCCACTTGGACCGGACCGCTATATAATAAATAATATATAATACAAATAATAGTATTTGAGAGAAAATATATATATGCCTATGCAAAGTGGATATCTTACCCAACGTCTATTTGCTAATACAATGGCCTTTACAGCCTCAACAAATTGTTCAACAGTGGGTGCTGGCATGCACATACGCTCTGCTCCCATTCTCATACGTAGTGCATTTTTTTCTGGGCGAAACAAAAGGATATTACCATCATGTTTCCGGTAAGCTTTAAGACTTTCGAATAAACCCTATGTCAGAAGAAAACACATAGGCCCACCGTATTAAAGATACAAACACAAAGATATAATAGACAATGAAGAACAAAACTGCCCCAAGAGCATGAATATGACATTTTCTTCATTCCCACAATCAAAAAACAAAAGGGTAGCGAATCATACATAACACCAGAAATTTTAACTAATTCTATGTCATCAAGCAAAATCTAGCCGGTAAGTGCAATGCATTTACGGATAAAAGAACATTAAATTTTGGAGGAGTCTGGACCAAACTTAGTATCTGACCTGGCCATAGTTTAAAACCCCTGCATAAGGGCTCAATTCAATGTTCTCGAAGTGCCGTAATTCACCTTTAGAGAAGTTTCCATCTCGACCACATTTCATGTTGTACATGTAATCAGTGGGCAGCAATCCAAATCCGAGGCTTTCCCAGTCTATGTCGGCTAATTCAGTTACCTCGTTGCTGTGTTAAAAAAAATATGTCAGCAACTAAGTTGAATTGCACATCAGAAAGATGAGAGTTTGAAGTTTTCCTTACACTAATTACACTTATATTAAGTACCAAATCAAGGGTTACAAAAAATAACACATCCCTACTTGAGAACATGGTGTCGACAAAGATGTAATGTACAAGGGACCGGTTCCATGGACCCACCTAGGAACCGGACTGGACCGACGGTCCAGTTCTCGGGTGGTCCATGGAATCAACGGGCGGTTCCCGATTCCAATTTTTCAGAACCGGTCCTTAATGGGAGGTTCCCGGTTCTAGGGTGGGAACCGCCCACCCGGACCATGCATACCCCTAGTCATCTGGAATACATGGCATAACTGATGCTATAAAAGGGCTAGTTCGGCCAATTCAGAAGCACAAGAGACCCAACAATATAAAGACCCGTTGAAAAACATGCAAGCCCCACTAACCGGTTAAATTCAAGCCTTTGATATGTAATGGCTCTAACTAAATTAGTTTGCATGTGGATGATGGGATTTGATCAAGTGACATTTAGTTCCTGAGCTAGAATACTCGAGCCCTACAACCAAATGCGATAATCCTGGGGATTCTGTATATGTATTGTCGCTGAAATCATAATTGTTTTTTTCTTTTTTACATGACATTAAGTCAATGACAACTCTTGTGGCACATCTGGTTCACAGTTGTAATTTTTCCATTCTTAGTTAAACAGTCATTCCATTGTTTGGTTCAAAAATTAAAGAGGATTAGCTTTGGGGATCTTGGAATAACTATTCCATGCAACTAGGAAAAGGTTTGATTTTTATATTCCACTAAGAACCCTGCATTTTTAGGAATTAATTACATTTAAAATAAAAATTATCATTAACTGATTTACGATTTGTTATAATTATAATCATTAA
>BCNH02000009.1:11171623-11267818 GCA_001662345.2 Metrosideros polymorpha var. glaberrima
CTTATAAGAGAAAGTTCAGCCCGCTCAACTATGATTCGGGCTCAGACTTTGACTCGAACGTTTCTAAGTAATTTTCATGTCATGAGCAGGTTTGGACAATACATTAGGCCTACCTTTGGACCAGCCAGGTGATCCTCTCTAACCGCTATCAATGGCCACTAGACTTGAACACCACCCACTGCTTTGGCCATTGTATCCGTTGAGGTCAAACACCATTAACACCAAACTATGTCACTGCCGTGGCCAACTTCATGACAATCCTCTCTCTCTCTCTCTCTCTAGATTTGAGGGCGCCCTCAAATTTGAGGTCGTCGCTACCTCATATCGTAGTGACAACCACCAATATAAGATTGGGATGGCCTCAATTTTGAGGTTGAGGAGGTGAGAGCTTGGAACGGCCCCAATTCTAAAGTTGAGAGAGATAGAGAGAGGTGTGATGGTGACAAAGGCAGTAATAGACGACGACGATAGTGGTGGAGAGAGTCAGCGGCAGCCGAGAAAGCACGAACAAGAAGTAGAACAAAGGAAAAAAAATTGTTAAAAAAAGAAAAGGAAAGAAAAGTGGATGACTTCTGCCGACTTGGATAAAAGGACTTTGTTTTTGGTCGAAGGATAAAAGGACCTTTTCTTTTTTTTTGGTCCAAAGATAAAAGGACTTGAGATGATAGTCATTGTCATATTTTGGTACGGTCACCACTTACATGGCAATCAACTTAAATCGCTGTGATTTGCCATGTAGTTATTGAATGATCACAATACCAATTTTTTTGGTACGGTCATTGCTTACGCGACAATCCACGTGAATCGTGTGATTTGCTACTGCTGTGAATGAAAAGATAACAATAGACTTATTCTTTTTAAAGTATAAGATTGAATGAAAATGTGGACAGATAAAATTGAATGATCAAGAAAGTCTCGTGTCGCATGACCATATTGACTCATGGTGGGGTCCAAATTCCATTGAAATTCAATTCATTTATTGAATCAAACATGATAAATCGAGTAGATAATTAAAGTGAAGGTGAGTGAACTCGAAGTGAGCATTAACATGAAAAGTTTATCACATGATCAAATTAATGAATAGTGTCGACGCGTTGTCATTAACATTCTCATGAATGCAATTGTTTGTTTTGACACCATTTGTTTCCTCACACTTCTTAATGGAAGGTCGCGATAGAAAACAAAATTCCAAATTTTTCGTATTGTATTCTCTTGTCATGTTGTCATGTGAGTAATTAACCATCCCTATTGGCGGTAAAAAAAAAAATTAGAGCGTCTTAATACGGTTAACACAAAAATGCAGTCTCTCACTAGAATTAAGATTATGGTTAGATTGACACACTTGACATGTGAGTTTACTTGGTAAATATGAATTGATGAATTGGTTTGGGTTTGACCAAAAAAATTGGTTTGGGTTGGTTTGAGTATGGATCATGCATTTTGTTTACATAAAACTAGATAATTATACGCTATGAATCTGTTTGTTTCACAAAAAAAGTTACATTTAAAATAAAAATTCAGGAAAATGACAATTTTTTCATTTTTTACTGAAATCTAAAAAAGAATCGGAATATATTTTCTGTCGTTTGGAAAGTTTAATTTGAATTGATTTTCCTAAATACACATACACTATTTGGGCGCTAGTGATTTGCGCACGGACAACTAGGGAACCAAGCACAGGAAATAGGATCTCAAATCCAACCTCGATGGACCTCGACTCGAGCACGAGCACTTGGATCCTGAGCAAGAACACAACCATCAGTCTCAGGTCCACAGAAGTCGAAATTGAGAACCCGGTGCCCATACACGGGTCCACAAAGGCTAGGCCTAAGGCCCCGATGCCCGTGCCCAGATCCTTCGCACATGGGCTCGGGTTCACAAAGGTTGAGCCCGGATTCCTTGTGCCTAGACCTAAGCTCAAGTCCATCGAAGTCGGGCTGGGGACCCATGGCCACCGAAGTCCCTAGCGCTCAGGCTCCGATCCTTAACACTTGAGCCCCAGTCCATCGAGGCTAGGTCTAGGACACTAGTGCCCGTGCTTGGGTAGACGCTCAAACCCGAGACCCCAGTACCCATGCTCAGGTCCTCAATGCCCGATCTCAAGACCCCAGTGCTCGTGTCTGGATCCCCCTGCCTAATCTCAGGTTCATCGAGGCCAAGGCCTGGATCTCCCTCGCCCAAGAACGAATCCATTGAGGCTAAGGCTTTGGGACCTCGATGCCCGAGTCCTCAGCATCCATACCTGAGTCCATCGAGGTCGAACCTAGTACCCTGGTGTCCATGCCCAGTTCTCCGACAACTAGACTTGAGATCCCTGTGCCCATGCCTTAATCTCCCAGGCTTGAGCCTCGGACTCTGATGTCCATGCCTTAGTTCTTCGAGGTTGGGCTCAAGATCCCAATGCCCATTTCTAAGTCTCAATGCTCGAGACAATCCATAGAGGCCGAGCTCGAGACCTTAGTGCCCATGCCCGAAAACCAGCACCGCGGCTTGGGTCCTCGGCAGGCTCGGGTCCAACAAGGCTGAGTCCATTGAGGCTAGGCTCAGCCTCGTTGGACCCAAGCACGACACTAAGGTCTTAGGTTTTGGCCTTGTTGGACCCGAGCTTGGGTTTTGGAGATTCGAGCACAGGCACTGGGCCGGGGATCTAAGCACTAGCATCGAGGTCTTGGGCCCAACCTTGAGACTTGAGCATGGGCACAGGTGTGGGGCTCCCGAGCACGAGCACTGGGGTTCTTGGACACGAGCACTGGGGTTCCATGGGCACCGAGGTCCCAGGCCTCTACCTTGATGGACCAGGGCCCAACCTCTGTAGGGTGGGCACGAGTATTGGGGTCTCGAGCCTCGGCCTCAATGGACCTAGGTTCAAGCGCAAGGGATCTGAGCTCGAGCACAAGGGTCCCGGGCAGACCTCGATGAACTCGGGCATGGATGTCAGGGATCCAAGCATGAGCACTAGGGTCCTGGATCCAGCCTCGATGGACCGGGGCGTGGGGATCCAAGCACCAGCACTGGGGATTCAGGCACAGGCTTCGGTGTCCCGGCCGCTATCTTACCTAGACCCAGGCATCGGGGACCCAAAAACAAGCATTAGGGTTCCTATGCCCAAGCGCAGAATTTTTTGTTCAAGTGCCGAAATCTGGTCATATTTTGGAAATCTATTATCGATTTTTTAAAGAGGAAATCATTTTCTTGAATATATATAGGTTTACCGTTAATTAGGAAAATATTTTTCGTTGATTTATTTTCCTAAGTGAGCCAAACACTAAAAAATAAATAAAAGATATTTTTTCGAAAGATGTTTTCTGCCAAACAAACGAACGGAGGCAAATGGAAAATTAGAGTCTTTAACCCATGTAAGACACATCCATTATCCACCTTTGGCCAATAGACATCAACTGTCTGCTGTTTAATTTATTTATTTGTATATTGCCTCTTCAATTTGATACAACATTGAAAATATACACACCTTAGTTTTTCTTTTTTATTTCAGCTGGGACCATTAGTAGTTGATAGTATAATAGGGGAAAAATACAACCGACTCCTTTGCATTACGTAATGCTAGACAGTCCCCACCCTCTGGCAAATAGATATCAACCCTATGACAATTCAATAAAAATGCAACGTTGAAAATATTCGTATCTTAGTTTGTTTTTCTGTTTCCACTCCGGCTGGGGCCATAGATGTAATATAGTACGATAAGGGTAAACCCTAGGGGCCCATTTGGATTATATATGTAAGGTTGGACCCTCCCTATGTGTTGTCGAAACATGAGTAGAGAATTTGACACTACATAGTACAGCGTCGTATTAGAACGCTCAAGCAATCTCATTCGATCATAGTAATCCCCCGATTTTACCGTAATTATGAAGATTTGATGCCGCTGGGGTAACCTAAAAAAACATGCTTTAGCCAAGACTCAAAATGTTTTGAGTCTGAACTAACTTAGCTAAGGGCTAACACCGTAAAATATTTTAAATATTTCGAGTTTATGAGGTCATCCGATGATGAGTTGTGATGATTTTTAATAAGCTAATACTTTTGGCAAGTTGATTTTGAGTTCAAAACATAGAGTATGCCCTTCGTAAGTGTTTCGTGATCTATTAAGAGGTATGATTTCATGTATGCTTAATTTGCGAAACTTCAACTCGAAACCAAATACGAACATATGTCGCATCACTATTTTAATCACACATTTACTATAATTGTTTAGGATATAATTAATCAACTGTTGAACATCTCCAAGTTTAAAAAAGAAGAATTATAAGCATAATGATATGGGCTAAAGACACAAAAATCCTAAATTATGCCTACTGTGATACATTTATCTTAAACTTTTTTCTATGATACAAAAAATTACAAACTTGTACCAGTAAGACACATTTACCCTTTAATAAGAAACGTTGAAAATCTTACTACATTAATGCCAGAAAGTAAACAATGTTGACATGGAGCCCACGTGGCTTAAGTAAAATAAAAACAATGTTATTGTGGCTATAATCATCTAATGAAATTTTAATGGGGGTAAATGCGTCACATATATACAAATTTGAGATTGTCACAAGAAAATTTTAAGGTAAACTTGTCACAGTGATTATAGTTTAGGGTTTTTTTATGTCACTAAAAAAGTTTCACAATGAACATAGCTTGAGATTTTTTTATGGCTTTTTTTTTATGGTATTTAATACCCACTTGAAGTTATGGAAAAATTTTCATGACTTTTATAAAGCGTATTATTTTGTCTTTCATTCTGATTCAAATGTCAATAAAGTACTTTTTTTGACTTTTTGAAAATTCCCTAATGGTAAATACATTAGAGTTGAATTTTCTGCTTAAATATATCAGACCGATCCGACTCGACTCCACTCGACCCGGAACCATTAAACGGGTATTGGTGCACAGTGAAGATCTTTCTTCCCTTTTTGCACATCATCGCCTCCTTTTTCTTTTTGGGGTTGGGGGGGTTAGACCAGCTTTGATTGATTGACTTTTAGCCATGAGTAGAGAGAGGGGGGAGAGAGAGAAGGTGTGGGGCCCATCACAGCAAAGCACCCCAAAAAGAAAGAAGAAGGAACAGTCCACACTAATAAAGCAGATTAGTAAAAAAGGCCCCTCTCGGCATCAATTACGATTCAGTTTGTGAAAGTCAATGACCTTTCTTGCTCCGATTGTTCCTGCGCGAGTGATAGGTGGGCGGGGAAGATCGTAGAGAGAGGGAGAGGGAGAGGGAGAGGGGTAGAGAGAGATCACCATCTTCGAAGGAGAAGAGAGCAAGGAGATCGACATCGTCAAAGAGAGGAGGAGGAGGAGGAGGAGGAGGAGGGAGAGATACTTGGGTGTTGAATATTTTGTGCTTTTCTTGGATTTCTCTTTCCGACGGCTCTGCTTGCTTCCATCTCTCCTTGCGTTGACGCTTCGAAAGAGAGCGAAGTGGGTCGAGAGCGAGAGGTTGCGTGTCTGACTTGCTCTTTTCTTGAATCCCTGATTCTGGGTTGGGAGTTTCGTTCCTTCCCCTTCCTTCCAGGGGTTTGATCAGACTCGTCGCTCTTCCTCAGTTCACTCGCCTGCAATTTTGCGGATTTGCTGGATCTGAATTTTGGATTTCAGGGGGTCGACCCTTTGATTCCCTCCCTCTCTCTCTTTTGGGTTAATTCCATCAATTTCTTGAGTTTCAGAGTCAACTTCTTCTTCTTCTTCTCTTTTCCGGGTCTTACTTGGGGTAGTTACTAAATTTGTACAGTCAAACCAAGTTCTCGGCTTGGAGTTTCTCCTTTCATTCATGGGGTGATGTAATGTTGCCTACTCCACTTCTGGTTTCTTTGTGTCTGAGTCTGACTGGTCTGAATCTTCTTGTCGAAGATCTTTCAGTTTCTTTGCGATTTTGCTAGGGTTTTGCTTTAGGTGGGTATGAAAGAACACGGGCTAAATCAGTAGTTTCAAGCCTAACTTCGTAGGATTGAGTTCTGGGATTCTCTCTGTAAATCTCTTCTCTTTTTCAAGTAAGCTTTGATGCATTGGTCAACATGGAAGCCCCTAGCTCACTGTGCTGCTCTGTTCTTAGACAAAAAGAGCAAGAGCAGAGATGGGTCTGGGAGGCCGCCCGTCGAAAGCAAGAAGCACGCGTCTGCTCTGCGAGAGAAGAAGCTTAGGGAGGCTATTCAGGAGGCATCTGAAGATGGGTCACTCTTTAAATCTCTTGAAATTGAGTTCAGCTCCCTTTCCCTGGATGAGACTGGTGTGGAGAGATCAAGGACCCTTGCGCGTCTCGAATGCCAGGGCTTGTTCCTCCGTGCCACGGCTCAAGCCGCGGAGACTACATATGAATCTGATGATGCTGTTCCCGATATCAATGAAGCTCTCTCCAAGTTCCACGGCATGTATCCTTCATATCAATCTTCTGAGAAGATTGATCAGTTGAGGATGAATGAGTACTCGCACTTACAACCAAAGGTATGCCTTGATTTCTGTGGATTCGGGCTGTTTTCGTATCTTCAGAGTGTTCATTATTGGGATTCCTCTACGTTTAGCTTGTCCGAGATAACTGCAAATTTGAATAACCATGCTCTGTATGGTGGCGCTGAGAAAGGTACTGTTGAGCATGATATAAAGACCAGGATTATGGATTATCTGAACATCCCTGAGAATGAGTATGGCCTAGTTTTCACTGTCAGTAGAGGGTCGGCTTTCAAATTGTTGGCTGACTCGTACCCTTTCCAGACGAATAGGAGGTTGTTGACTATGTTTGATCATGAGAGCCAGTCTGTCAATTGGATGGCTCAGAGTGCCAGGGAGAAGGGTGCAAAAGTCTATAGTGCGTGGTTTAAATGGCCGACCCTTCAACCTTGTTCAGCTGATTTGAGAAAGCAAATATCGAGCAAAAGGAAGAGGAAGAAGGGTTCTGCAGCGGGTTTATTTGTGTTTCCTGTTCAATCCAGAGTCTCTGGCGCAAAATATTCGTACCAATGGATGGCACTCGCACACCAGAACAGTTGGCATGTCTTGCTTGATGCTGGGTCACTCGGTCCCAAGGACATGGACTCACTCGGGCTGTCCCTATTCCGGCCAGATTTTATTATCACTTCGTTTTACAGGGTCTTTGGGTTTGATCCAAGTGGCTTTGGATGCCTTCTGATAAAAAAATCTGTTATAGGGTGCCTTCAAAGTCATTCTGGCTCTACAGGGTCTGGAATGGTGAAATTAACCCCAGAATTCCCATTGTATCTTGGTGATTCAATGGACGGCCTGGATGGACTAGCTGGAGCTGATGATGAAGTCGCTGAGAATGGTGATAGTTCCTCTGAGGCTCGCCCACCGCAGCAGTTGCCTGCCTTTTCTGGACTCTACACGTCTGCTCAGGTTAAGGATGTTTTTGAGACTGAGATGAATCATGACAATAGTTCGTACATAGACGGAGCGAGCACTTATATTGAAGAAAGTGGTAGTATATCGATCGGGGATATGATGAAGAGTCCTGTGTTCAGTGAAAATGGATCGTCGGACTACTCTTATTGGATTGATTTGGGTCAGAGTCCCTTGGGTTATGATAATCCAGGCCAGCTGAATAAAGAGAGAATGGTATCTCCCTTACCGCCATCTTGGTTCACTGCAAGGAAGAATCAGAAACAACTCTTTCCAAAACAGTCATCAAAAATATATGGCAGCCCCATATATGACCACAAGGACGTGAGCCCTATGCCTCATGAGGAATATAGTGCACTATCATTTGATGCTGCTGTTAAATCAGCTTCTCAGGATGCACATCATCTGGAAGACATCCACAATGGAGGATTTGCTGGAAGAAAGAACATATCAGACGGTAGAGTGGTTTCAGATGATCGATATGTTGGTGAGATTGAGGAAGAGCCTCATATTAGTAAGCAATCAAATTATGCTGTGCCTGGATCCTATTTGAGCAGTAAGTGTAACATGGAGAATGGTTCGGCCTCTGCAAATTGTGCGCAAGTGAAGGAGAGTGCTATAAGAAGAGAAACCGAAGGGGACTTTAGGTTGTTGAGGAGCAGGAAAGGGAACAGATTTGCTGGTAGTAGGTTTTTCAGTGTTGAGGAGAGCGATCACCCAAGTGGCGGAGGAAGGGTGTCCTTCTCCATGGAAGAAAATCATGTGGAGCAGACAAGCCATACCCTAGAACCCAGTGCAGTGTCTGCTATGACCCTAGATGACGAAGATTATGGCACCGATGGTGAATACGGTGATGTGCAGGAAGAATTCAGGGGCGAACCCGAGATCGCATGCCGCCATCTCGATCATATAAATGAGTTGGGTCTCAACAAAACCTCCAGTAGACTGCGTTTCTTGATTAATTGGCTGGTAACCTCTTTACTGCAACTAAGGTTGCCGAGTTCAGACGGGAATGTGCCCCTTGTTCATATATATGGCCCGAAAGTTAAGTACGAAAGAGGCGGTGCTGTTGCATTCAATGTGCGAAATAGTTCCAAGGGAATTGTTGAGCCAGAAGTCGTACAAAAACTTGCTGAGAAGGAAGGTATCTCTCTTGGCATTGGCATCTTAAGTCACATACGTGTCGTTGATGGCTCAAGACAGCTAAACATAGAGGACAGCAGCTTGTCCAGGCAAACGGAAGTTGGTAAAAGTGGTGGAAAGAATGGTTTCATGCGCATTGAGGTTGTCACAGCCTCTCTCGGCTTCCTGACCAACTTTGAAGATGTTTGCAAGTTGTGGGCTTTTGTGGCAAGGTTCCTTAACCCTGCATTTTCCCGGCAGGGCGAGCTCCCCACCGTTGTTGAAGGTTTGGAGACATGAGTGCTTAAATGACGACTGATTCTTCTAGTCCTATGCAAACGGCAACGTGCAGTTCTTCTAGGGTAGAAAAACACTTGGGGAGTGAAAATTGAGGCTCGCGAGTTGAAGACCTTAAATAGCCAGAGAAGAGGGAACTTTCTCATACCCTGTGAGGTGGATTCTTTTGCCTTTAGCCAAGACCCAAACAAAGTGATGGATTTGTTTGATTCATGTGTTCACTGCTTTTTGGATTTTTTTTTTCTTCATCTCACTTTTTTGGGTTCTTGTAGAGTTAGCCTTGGAAAATTGTACACTTTGGCAAAACCTCCACCTTACTATCTTTTGCTTTATACAATGATTAGTTCGCGCAATGTAATGATGAATTAGCATAGTCTTCCCTGTGCTGATATTGTATTCTATGCTTCAACCATAGCATAGAAACTCAGTTCATGCCAATGATTTTCAGGTCCTACTCTGGTCACGCCTCTGTTGTCACAACTAGACATTACGTCGCAATTGAGTCCCTCCAATTATTGTAGTTTCCCGGAAGACCGAAAACTTTTCTCCTTATCTATGAGATCCAATGTTGCTTTAGAACAGTGAAGGAACTGCAACCAACCATAAGTATTATGATTTCTCCGCAAGTCATGTGGATGTTCATAGGATGCTGATTATAAAGAGAACTTTACTGATTTTCTTCCTTTGTACCTTGATGGAATCTGCAGCTGAGGACATTCTTGTATGTCCAGTTGGGTGTGTCGTCTGGTCATTTCCTTATATTTTAGTGGACATACTGGTCATGTCTTCTTGTCATATCTATTCCTGATCTCCCATCGTGTTTGCAATTACAGATCCAACCGTCAAAGATAGGCATTTCATATTGGTAGCTGTCCCTTTTGTTGACTATGAAAGTGGCAATAACAACAATGCTTTTAGAATTTGTCATTGTCGCGAGAAGAAAATAGCGGCACGATTCAACGCATTCTAAAGACAGATAGCAGACAGAGATTAGGCCGAGAAGCAGATATATTTCTCGGATGACCCGAGTCTTTGTGGGCCCAGAAAGAACTGTCACCATTTTTACTCGGTCGCACGCGCGAAAGAACCATGCAGAATCTTCGTTTTTCGACGTCTGTGATTCAATTGAGAGTTTTCTTTTTCTCGTTTGCAAAAATTTAAAGGGCATGGTTGTTTTCTCTGCAGTGATCATGACCGGGCCATGCCCACTAACTTTTGTTTCCATTGGAACTCCCTCTCTCTCTCCCTCTCTCTCTCGCTCTCTCTGTAGATGCCTTTTCCAATTGTGCTCTTGAAGAGATAGTGCAGGCATCTCTTCTCAAGAAATGGTGAGCTGATGCATCGTTTAGTGATCTGATAATGATGACCAAGACCCACTTTTTTTTTTTCTCAATATTCCTTTTTTTTTTTTTTTGGTCAAATAAAGGAGGGTATTCTTTGTTTATAACATTCGATGATTGATATTTTTCAAATCTCAGAAAGGAAAAGTAAGATGGAAACTAGTGCCCCGTCGACAGCTGAAAGCGTGCGTGCGTGCGAAAGCCGCTTTCCGAAGAGTAAAACCGTGGTTGGTGACAGCAACCCTTTGACAAACTTGGGCACTTATAAGATGGAGTTGGCAACTAAACTATGGCAGACATGAACGTCATCCTCCATAAAAAGATGGAAGCATTATTGTGATAAACGAATCATGGAGCTTCTCGAATTCAAGATTAGGTTTCTCAATCTCATGGGGATGATAGCAACTTTCCAATTAACGACCGCTAATAATTTTGTGTACGGACAAATGTGTTTGCGACCTTAGGAATTGCCGAGAACAATGAAAAGCATCGGTCCGCAGCTATTAAAGTAGTAGTAGCTTCAGGTATGCAAAATTGGCCCTCGTCCACCACATGAATCCACAAGCAAAATGCACCAGATTGTCAACCCCATTTCTAAAATTCGATTGACTGTCGGTTCTCACAGCCATTGTAATCTGATGGCCTTCACAATCTGGCCACCACCACCAAAGTGGATTTGTTCCACAATGTGTCACTAATCCTTGCAAATTCTCTCAAAACATGTTCCTGCTCGAGTCTTGAAAATGCAAGAACTAAATCAATTGTGGATATGTAAAAAACACTCAAGGAGAATAGTACGAACACGTGGAGAATGTTATAAGGTGCCCTTCGAAGGCACTTGTTAAGACTAACTGGATGTGTGTCTGAGAAATGTAATGTCTCGTTAATTTTTTATACAAACACATTACAGGTGATGGTACAGCCAAACCTAAGAATCTACCACTTTAATAAGAAAAGCTGTCTCCAGTGCTGATTCCTTGCAATGCAGATACCGGTTTTCTTCTACTATATCAGTAGTTAGATTGAGAAGTATGGGCCGTTCAGGGTCGTATATAGTGTTTTCGCGGACTCGTGCAACCCACTTCGCAGCTTCCCAAACCCCAAATCTGAAACACGAAAATCATTGGAGAGTCAGCAAATTTGAGATCTCTATGAAATCACAAGTTTGAAGGAAAGATTGAACAAAATTCATTGATAAATGAACTGACTAGTGGACAAATCAGAAGTAAACAATAACTGCAGAAAGAATTACTTCATCAATATAATCCTGTATTAATTAGATGTATAGATAAGTTCTTTGCTCATCAGTCTATTCACACCCTTAGAAGATGCGGCAGTCCCAAAAGCCTGACTCCATCATCCATGAAAGGATCACCTTTCACAAGCCAGCAAGTCTTCTTTTCCTCTTAGTGTGCACCAAAATGCAGGTGCTGACCCAAAGGCCATGTCAATTGCTACAGAACATCGAAAAGCTAAAAACCGCATTGCTGTCGATATTTACTTATCAACAACAACAAAAGGATGGTATGGAATTTTCCTGTGAGGAGACACATGACAAGCAGCTCTGTCCTGATGATTCATTGGCTAAGAGATTTTTTCTTTGTTTGCATGACAGCTTAAAGAGTATATCTCCTATGACTTTAAATGAAGCAAGTCAGCCAACCCTCAGGCTCCTTGATGTAGCCTAGTCATCATTATCCTTAAATTGGAAAACTTTCAAATACGCATGGTCATGTGAGATTCACCTAGATCAAGCTTAGAATCTGGTCATGTTAATGCTGATCAGCATCCACAGTTATAAATTTGGTTATATATATGGAATAAAAAAAACTGATAATCTACTTGCATATTGTTGAATCTGACTGCCCTCGAGAATAACTCAAGTTTCTGCTTTGGCTGCATTTCTGTCCCATATAAATATCTGTGACCTTGACCTCAGAAAAACTTTAACTCATTGAGGTGTCTACAATTCTCAAACCCTAGCCCACCACACCAGTTCCAAAATGAAATAAAGGATAAGATTTAAAAATTGAAGAAGAAAAAGAAGAGACCTACCGTGTACTAAAGGAAGAGGTCACCAGAATTCCAGGAAAAGATACATCTTTTGGGATATTGTCATACGGAGAATACTCCCTTATGGCCCAAAAGTCATCAATATCCCCAGGGTAACCAAATTCTTCATAGTCACTAGCTGTAAGTGGTAAAATGGGATAGAGAAGTGTGTTTGTCGCATCTAAAAAGGGTACCTGAAAATACAACAAACAAGTATGCAGCATTAAGTTCACATGTAATCATCTCGAATCCAGCTCACCAAATAATTGCAATCATAAAAGGAAATGGTGCAAAGTGGAACTACAAGACTCCTTTCTCTGAGGTAAGACTGCTAAATTCCACTTACTCATGGAACATTGCAGTGATGATACGTGGAAAACAAACATCAGTTTCTCAACCATAATAATGCAACTCATAGCAAGCATACACGCAGCACAGGCACAAGAAGGATAGATACAGGGAAAATTATCAAAAGACACCTAAAAGCAGGGACAGAGTCTATCAGACCTTCAAAACTGCAGCACGAAATAAGTCTGGACACTTGTTAATGGCTGAAGCAACTAAAAGTCCCCCAGCACTATAGCCCCAACCAGCAAGTTTGTTTTCATGTACCATCTCTTTATCAATTAGGAACCTGGCACAGGCAATATAATCTTCAATTGAATTTCTCTTTTTCCTATCTCTTCCATCATGTTGCCAAGACCTACCCCTGCCACCACCACCTCTGCAGACAAACCACGCAATCCACCAGAATTTAAAGCAAGCCTCGGAAATCCTCTGGTAAATTAAAAATGACAATTACATCTTTAAGAAAAAGGACAGAAGAAATTCCAATCTAGAAACACTAGAGGCTATAGAAAAGGAACCGTGCCAAGGCAAACATACCTAACATCAGCATATGCAACAACCCAACCACGATCAAGAAGACTCTTAAGTTCACTGCGCCAACGTTTGTCAAGTAGCTCACCATAAGCTCCATGTCCATGCAGCAAACCAGGCTTTGAATTTTCCTTCTTATTAGCACGTGAACGCACAATAGTCAGAGGAATAACAACCCCATTACATGAAGGGACTTCATGACACTCACAAGCATAAAACTCAGAAAGCTCGTTCCATGGACTATCCTCTGATTTAACCTCAGTCATAGAAGAGGATTTTCCATGAATGCTAGCAGAAGAAGCTGTCCCATACAAAATTCGTGTCCTCTCATGAAGCAGATTTTGCTGCTGTATGATATTCCACATACCATTTGATAAATCATAGTCAACCACAGCATCTGGCATCTGATACATAAGAGCCCATCAGATACGCATTCTATTTGTTATCAAAGAGAAATAGTATAGGCTTACAGATGTCTGAAGAGGCTAAAACAAAGAGAACATTCTCCAATCGTTGCACTCAAAAGAAACAAATGTTGCCAATGTGAAGGTGTTCAACAGAGAGGAAATGCAACAGTTTGCAGAAACCCCAATCACTCGTTAAATTCTTGTCGATGAAGGAAGTTACACTAAGCTGATGCCCCAACTTCAACAAATTGCAAGATGACTTATATATGCCCATCAGAGCCATTTTCGATAAGGTAGCTCATAAGATGTGACCACTATATATTATAAAAGAGAAATATTGCACGTTGACAGAAGAACAAATAAGCAAATACCACGATAACATCCACCACATCATTACACTAAGAAAAATGTTGCCCGTGTGAAGGTGACTCGTCACAGAGGAAATAGAACCGTTACAGAAAGTTGGATCATTCATAAAGTTCTTTATAATGACACAAATTACATACTAAGCTGATGCCCCTGGCCTACAACTCTCAACAAATGACAATTGCAACATAACTTACATACACAGGTAATGATAAATAAGCAACTATAGAACCCAAGCTCATCACTTTTACTTGGAAGATGGCTTCCATTGTAATTGCCTATTTAGAAGCAAAAGCTAATTAAAAGTGTTCCAGCCCACAAAAACTAGGATCTCCAAGGAAAAGATAAAGCTGCCCCTTTAACAGATCATGCTTTGGGCCTCCACAATTCAAATTGGTAAAACCTATGAGCAAAGTCCCAAAGTCCTACCTTCCAAAGAACCAAACATCAAGCTTAGTAAGGTTACAGCAAAGCAACCGTAGAGCTATTTTAAACAGCCAAAGACATGATTAAAAACATTAGATACCTCAAACAGGCTGGCATACTTTGCCAGAGTATATGGATTGAGTAATTCAACATGAAGGCTGGAGGAAGGCAACTTATTAACTAATAAAATCAACTTCATGTAAGTCAGCTACTCATTTAGCAAATCAAAATTCCACCAAATCATCAAGTTGAAAAAGGGAATTAAATGATCAATGAGATAGCTTTTACGGCTATAGTAAATTCACCGAAAACAATAAACAATAAAATCCCACTATAAGGCATTTATTACTTTTAAAGAGTGGCAAGAACTCCTTTTTAAAACAAAGAATTCGCAAGGGACTTCACAAAGATTGGAAACTGTTTTAGTCAATCTAGATAATACCTATGTGAGGCTAGAAGACATTTTCAAGTCCTGATAATAAGCAAAGTCCACATGCTGCTTTTAAACTAAGCAAATATATGGTATGTAAGAAGCAAACCATGGGGTCTTGAAACACGTACCACAGGTGATGATATTGTAAAGCGCATCGTAGTGGAATAGTAGTCATAATTTGGTCCAGGTGAGATTTGGGAGACAAAATTTGGAAGAGGTAAGAAACAAGGGTTAGCCTCCTTAAGATGAATCTGACCCTGCCATACCCAAAGGGATATTAATGAGAGCACAAGTTATTATATGTTATTTGGCTGAGTGCCAGAATGACTTCAAAAGATAGCACGGCAGATTTTTCTGTGATTACCTTCCCAAGAGGTAGGGCTACTGAACAAATTCTGTAATTTCCATCTTTTCTTAGCATAAGAACCAAGTACTTATCACTGAAGTCACAATCCTCAATGACCCAATCTTCGTCATCAACAAATACATTCTGCAGCAATAAAAATAGTAACGAAAACTGGTCAAAAAGAGCAAAGAAAAAAACAATATATGCAAGGGAGAAGATTCTAAAGGCACTCTGTTGTTGATTATTGTAGAGCGATAAAATAAGACTTGATCCAAAAAAGTTAAGCGACGTAAACTCTAGAAGATGCAAACAAGATATAGCTAGAAAACATGATTTGTAGAAATATTATAAAAATGTTTCTCAAAAATGTCACAATTGCATGTAACATGGAAAACTAGAAGGATGAGAAAGTAAGCTTCTGAAAAAATTGGTTAGAAAGCATAGCTTACCACTAACCTCCCAAGTTGCTGGACCATAAGAAGGATTTACAAGACTTCGAAGAAGATAATGATTCTCCACAGGTTTACCATCTTTTGTAGCATCTGTGAATAGAAAAAGGTAGCCCTGATGGTGTTCAACTATGCAATGGCACAGACCTTTACTCTCCCAAACAAGCGTCATGCCCGAAAGTGGATCTGCTGCATTTATCAGAAACACCTGAAATATCATTCTATTGATTCAACTGCATGGACTTGCAAGATTAGTTTTAACCTTTGGCACATCGCAAGACATCAGCATCAGAAGGGATACCTTCGAAGATGCAACTGAGAAGGTATTAATGGTCACAAACTGGAAATCCTTAGTATGCCGTATGTTAATATGAACATTATCATCCAGTTCTTGCAGGAGCAGAATGTCTTCTTCAGTTGATCCAATCATGCTACAGTATAGCCTTGTGATAAGAGAACGCTGATTTAGATTCATCAATCCTAAGGGTCATAAAAATATAAGATAAAGCAAGCAATGCCATGCAATACATACCTACAAGGCCGCTTGTTTTGATCTGTGACAACATAGAGTAATGCCTTCCCATCCTTTGCCCATGCCAGACCCGACACTCTTTCAGCTTGAGGCTTGCTACATAATGAACCCGAATTTAAATTCCTCACAGATAACTTAAAGAAGTCATTGTCCTTGTCATACATGGTGTATGCAAAAAATTGATGGTTCGGCGATACCTCCGATAACTCTTCATAAGCAAAACCTGAAAAAAGAGGGACACAATGATGTACAACCACATGAGGAAGGCAGATGTTGGGATATACTCCCTCTTCTTTGGATGGGTGAGCAAAAAGTAAGTTAAAGGAAGAAAAGTTAGAAACTCGAAATACCCTTTCATCTCCCGATTTATCCAGAAAAAGCTAAAGCAGCAGCAAATCAGGTAGGAATGAAGGAGACATGCTTTTCATCCTCCATTTGCATGTTAATAAGGTCCACAGACATGTTAGAGCACCGTGTACCCAGTCTTTCACATGAAAAGTGCACGGATTCAGCCAAAAGTGAGGAACATTACCTCCGAATCTCTCGGCTTCTTGATTGTAGTCAACAAGCTTCTGCTCAATTCTCTTCCCCGAGGTGAAATCAAATCCAGCTGAAGGAGATTTGTGAGAGATGAACTCTTCATTTAAGCTCACTAATCGTCTACAGAGCACTGGATACTGCTTCCCTTCTTCAACTCGCCTATAGTATAGCCTAAGTCGAACAGTTGGAACATCATATTAGAGAACCATCCATCGGAATCTCTCAAGCGACATGAAATCTGAAAATGATTTGCTCCAATACAATCGAAAAGACAGTGGAATCGCCAATTAGATGATTAAAGTTCAGACACGACATGGTACAGCAACCTCACAAGATCAAATACGTAGAAAAATCACTGAGAAAACCACGATTGAAAGCCACCCAACTTCACGTGTACCAGACAAAGGAGAGAGATACCAAGGGCCCCAGCGGAGAGGAGGCGTGGAGAGTTCGAAGGAGAGGCGAGAGGCCATCTCGGACTGGAGCTTGCTCTGGAGCTTGTCGGTGTCGGACATGAAGGCCTCGGTGTACTTCTCCTCCTGCTCCATGTGCACGTCCATGTGCCGCATCGCCACCTTGTCGTTCAGCTTCGACATCCAGCTGTACGGGTCCTCCCACGTCGCGCCGTGGAGGGCGAAAGTCTCCGGCTTCCGCGGCGGCCTCGGCGGCTTCGGAGGGTCCGGCGGGGGAGGCGGCGGCCTCGGGGCTTTGTAGCGGGAGGAATGGAGGGAGGCCACGGCGGCCTTGGAGCGGCGGAGGAGGAGGAGGAGGAGGCGGCGGTGGGTGTTCACGAGGTGGCGCATGGTGGGGTACGGGGGGTTTAAGGGAAGGTTTTGGAGGTGCGAATCACTGCTATCCCTACAATCGAAAAGGTTTCATCTTTAGACTATAAATGAGGTTGTCTATTCGACCAAAAACAAAAAGGAATTTCATACAAGCGGTTGCTAAATTTTGAATTTTTAATTCGCTCATTTAGTTTAATTTATCTCTGGAGTATATAAAGATGTTCAATATAGTCCTTAGTTCAAGAAGAATATTAAACATTTTTATATAATTCGATGACTAGATTAAACATATGTCGAAAATTCAGGAACCACAATGAATAAATTATAAATTCGTACATGAGATTATAAAATGAACTAAAGTTTATAGATTATATTGGATAAATTAAAAGTTAATGCACGTCGTTACATATTGAGCTAAAACTTTATGAACCATTTATATAACTATTTATAAATAAATAAATAAAAACGGAGGAGGTTGGCTAGCGTAGAAGCATCTGCTAGGCAGTTGTAGTCCTCATGATCCACAGCTACCCTCACAGCCAAAAAGGGCCGTGTTCCCCTCGAATTTCAGTGGAGTTAAAACGACGAGCTTGCCGATCACGATATTAGCAACCTTAAATCTGGGATCTGTGCTTGATAGCTAGTAATTATAGCTCAAACCGAACACTCGACGTCATTGCCTATTTACCGCTCTTTTGCGTTATCAAAGGAAGGTTTAGTGATAGTTTCCTCTCACATCGCGGCCCGCCAAAGGACAAAAAAAATTAGTTCATGTGTTTTACATGCCATCAATAGATCTATGACAATTAAGGAGCAGCTCAAATTTGTCTCTGGGCAATTCCTGCTGGTTCTAATACATGCAATTGCATGCACGGACAGTATCCACTGCAGTTCAACTAGCTGAAGCACCTGCAATTGTGACAGTGTGTAGTTGCTAGTCTATGATCGAGCTTGTACGAGCAAGAGAAAAATCTATGATACCAATAATAGGTGACGGGACAGCTCCCGTGTAGAATCCGGGCCATCGGATCGGTTTTGAAAGGCGTGACCGATTACCTGTTGAACCGGTAAGCCGATATACTAGAAAGCTAAACAACAAAACACAAGGCATGTGACACATTTCCAAACTATATCGCATTCAAATTCATTCGCATCGCGAAATAAATCTCGTGAAGCTACTCAAAATAGACGAAGCAAAGGTATCAAACATTCCCACTACAACTCAAACATCACCACACCTTCCTTGCAAATTGTACTAACAAGCCTAACCTTGTGGTGCATTCCAAGCTCTCGTCGAAATGGCCTCCATTCATCCATCAACCTTGTGGTGCATTCCAAGCTCTCATCGAAATGGCCTCCATTCATCCATCGATCACAATAGGTCAGAAGAAAAATCTCCCATCTTACATTTACAGCACGTTATATGTACATTACCTACAGTAATGCCCCGCTCGGAGGTTCAATGTACAAGCTTTCCCCCGATTATGGAAAATCTGCACTAAGAGCTCCCCTCCGTGCTGTACATCGAGTACTCGCTCAAGCTGAAGTTCCCTCTCTCCTCATCCCACTTCAAGATCTCCCTCGCATACTTGAGAGCTGCATCAACGCTATCAGGCTCCAATCCCTTCACCAAAGCAACATATAGGTTCCGGCCCGTGAGTGAAGCATAAAGCCGTTTGAACTTCACCGCAACGTAGTGGAAGCCCAGCTGACCGAGCGTCGGGCTGTAATTAATGCTGTTGCTCCTGCTGTTGCTGTGATGGCGGCTGACGAGAGGGTGGAAGTCATCAAACCACTCGCACTCGTTTAGTGGGACCTGTTCTATCTTCTCCTCAAAGAGATCAAACTTTGTTAGCATTAGAAGGAAATCCATCTGGTCAAAAGTCGGGTGAGTGACAATGCTCTCAAAGAAACTCCGGCTCAGCATCATGTTGTTCGTCAAGGACCCATTTGCATCGGGAGTATACTTATCGTAGTTGCTTAAGGCAACACAGAAGGTGACGAGACCAACGTCTTCAAACATGTCTAGCCACTTGCAGTTTTCTCCAAGGCCTCTTGCGTTCACTCTGATTAGTTGGTACCTGCAAAAACGTCAAGAAAACAAAAGAATGTTAAGTACTTGAGATCTAACGTGCTAGGCATATCATAAGGTTGAGAACAGGATGAATCACCACACTTTTATTAGGCATAGATACTTGAGTTCCAAGTCGAGACTAATTATTATTGGATTCACCTTGGCAAAACTGCTAAAGTCAAATATTCAATTCGCCAGTGGAGCAGTGATCTTCAGGTTCTTCTTAAAATAAAGTTCATTGGCAAAGTGATCGTTGAGTTTGCTCTGCCCTAAATATTTTTGGTAATGCCTGGAAGAGGACTAAACAATATACAGACGCTGCAACTACAATGCAGATCTACGAGATGGTACCAACCTAAGCAGAGAGTCATGCTGATCCATCGAATCGTTATAATCATCAGGTGCAGACTGGGGAAACGAGAAGTCCACACAAGCAAGTCCATTTGATGATATCAAACCTTCAGAATACAGAATATCTGAATCTGAGGGATCATAATCCAACCTCAGAATGTCAACAGCCTGAACAGAAAGGAAAAGGCATTAGAAATGAAAAGGCTAAATGGTAGCCGTACAGCAATAAGATGCAGGAGTATGTAGTGTGGAATAGCAAACTCCAAAAGCTTAAGGTCACGTTAGTCAGTGAAAATCACAAGCTAGGTCACCGTCAAATTACACAATGAGCAATGACCACAGTGACTAACATTGCTTTAGAGCTTCACATGTAACAAAAAAAAACGAGACTCAAAGTATGCATCATCTTGGACTTAACTTGATCATTTTTCACAATATTTATTATCTCTTTTCTTCATACCAAGAGCCTACTTCCCTTGAAGTGTGTATGATCCAAAGTGAAATTCACATTCCTTTCCTCTTTTGGTTCCGCTTTTCTGGTGTACGGAAGCCCATGTCATCATCTGGTAATAAATTACTATTCCCTTCTCAACTTATGCATGTTCCCAAATTCTTTTACTCCTCTTTTAATGATGTTTATTCTTCTAAGGATGCAGTCAATATCTTGGAATCACTTCCTTGCAACTTTTATCTGACCCATTTTTTTTTCAAATGACAAGGAA
This sequence comes from Metrosideros polymorpha var. glaberrima, assembly GCA_001662345.2. Lineage (NCBI taxonomy): Eukaryota > Viridiplantae > Streptophyta > Magnoliopsida > Myrtales > Myrtaceae > Metrosideros > Metrosideros polymorpha. The sequence goes on from BCNH02000009.1 coordinate 11,192,104, forward strand.
TAGCCAATGAATCACTTTTATCTTGGAATCACTTCCTTGACAAGGATCCAATTCTTATAAGGATGCAGTCAATACTCATGCAACTATTTCTCCATTCTGCCACTCACTCCACTCCGTCTCCATCTATTGCTTAAACCAAATATAAGCGACTAGCATGATAAACTTCCTCTGTTTCCACTTTCTACCATCATCATCTTGCAGACATCACTATCAATTTGAAGCAAGCAAGGAAAAGCCAGGCCAAATATGTCAAAAGAAGCAAGAAATGATGGAGAATCACATATTCAAAAGCAGAATTCTTTTCTGCCATGAATCCCCGTAGAAATTGAGCATAATCACAATTTGTAGCACACAACTCTTTACTCAAAAATAAATGAAAGAGCTTAATCTATTTTTGCTGTTAATAGAAATAGAAAGAGCATAATCAGTGTTCTTACAAATCCGTACTTTATATGAATGTCTTTCAGACAAGGAAAGGAAGCATGATCTTACCCGCTCTAAAAAGTAGTTGGCAATAGTAGGTAGCATTTCCAGCTCATTTTTTCGGCTGTAAGTGGCCTGAATGGCGGGATCATTCCATAACTCCTCCACAAGTGGGGCATATTCACGTGTGGCAGCTGGAAAAATGGCTTCCAGATTGCCCGTCACCATGCTTTTTAGCAGCCAGTCCGAAAAGGCTTTTGGGCGTCGCCCAATGGAATATATTGACTTTACTTCTAGATTTTCTGTCATAATGAGATTATCTGATTTAACAATTGCCATATTTGAGCCACATTCAATGATGTGGACAATTTGCTTTTGAAGACATAGAAGTTCTTATGCCGATCCCATTGCAACCAGTTATTGTTGTTAGTTCACAGATATAGTAGGAATACGTGATATGAATTTTATTATCTTTCTTATAGATAATCCAAGTGAGCTATCTATATTTCCTAAATTTCTGGTTCTCGGTCCACAATAGTATCGCGAGCCACAACAACAGTAGCCCTGAATCTGTTTTTTGAGTCAAACAGCTGAGGTTCGGCACATCTATTTGGTCCCTCTATTTCTTATTCACTTTTAATATGGTCATTAGGCACTTATTTATACTAGAGAGAGAACCCAAAAACTTCAACTTCTTTCAGAAATACCCAATCTACTACATATACAAGTGAGGATTTAACAAAGGAGTAAAACCATGAAATTATGACAATCTCTAATCCTGCTTTTAGAATCCTCGTGGGATAAAACAGAAGCCATCTCCATGCACTGATTACTTATTGATAGAGAATCTCTTTCTTGACCTAACAAAGAACTACAGACCAAATCTCAAAAGGATACTTGAGAGTTGCTGCTTAACGTGGCTAGTATCTTGTCTATTAAATGACAAACCCATTCTCAACCTATGGGGAACTTCTCATAAGCCCATCATGTTATTCCCGCATACCTAGGCTCACTATCACAATCTTTTCACATTTATGACTCAGCGATCCAAGGTTTTCGAGGACATAAGCCCATCATATTGTTTTTAGGACACATTTCATGTGTACAGGCCAATCTCCTCTATTATTACATAAAACGGCTAAAGGCAAGGAAAAGAGCAGTATATCAAACAATCACCTATATGGCCGTTGCCACCAGAACGGTTTTTCCTCATATGAGACAAACTTTCCTCTTCAAAACGCTCACGGCCTTCAAGAAGTATCCCAAGATAGGTATATACGTTGCCCTGAATAGTGAGCTTTAAATTTTCACGCTCTTCGGCTGAGAAAGGGACAGCATCATAGAGAAGTTTGACCTGGAGTGGACATAAGCTCAATTTTATTATCCAAAGGCAGAATACCTTTGGTGAATCTTAAAACTAGTTGAAATAAAAAAAAAGACAGATTGTAAGTCTATAATCACTCACATTTCGTAAATATGACTCAAAGTATTAGCTTAACAACATTTTCAGCTAAAAAAAAAGGAAGCAGTAGAAAAATGTTGCTGAGGACCTAAACACCTAGTGAGACACCGCAAAAGCAAGGTTTAGCAATTAAATTCCATGCTTTTGTTATTAATAGCTAATGAATTCCATCTTAATTGTACAAGATTATCTAAAGAAGAGAAGACTTCGATCTGGTCTCTCAAGGCCAAAGTACCGAATTGATATTCTCCAATCTTATCCAAAAGTACACTCACTCTCACACCCTGCTTCCTGCACGATCAAATTAATAAATGCACATTTTTCCTTGGTTTGAAACTTCCAGGTTTTGGGCACAGACCATGCTACTAATAAAAGATGTAGAATTGCCTAAGACACTCTCAAAAGAAATGGAAGGAAGTCTGAAGATCTGATGCATTTAAAGAAAGTCAACCTCTTCATAAATGTCACAATGTAACATGGTGGGCGGACTAGGGTACGTCTTAAAGGAATTGAGCTTCTGCTTTTAATAGACTAGCAACTTGTTGAGTCCTAAACTTGATCTATTTCATAAATGATCTTCTAAATACTGCATCATTTTTCCATTTCTTATTTCAACTTAATAAACTTTACGTCACTGTTGAGTCATATACATACATACATACATACATATATACATACATACTCGAGACAACTTACGTCTTTTCTAGTTTGACGTTAACCGTAAGCACGATCATGTGACGTAAAACATGATATAGACTGAAAGCAGGGACTCTGGCCCAAAGACTTTCATTATGATACGCTGGCATATTTCAATATTTCACAAGCATGGACTCTGGAACAGCTCTTGATTCCATATGTATACAATTACAGAGCTCTCTCTCAGAGTCTTCAAGAGCTATGTCATCTAGTACAACTGTACGTGTGCCAATACAATAAACTTTGAGTGCTTGGATGGGAAAAAGTACCTGCTTGAATATTGTACTTGTTCCAGATCCACTATATCCAACTAAAAGAATCTTCTGAAGCATTCGCTGCCCAACATAGTCAGGAACACCTCTGCTTAGCAGGCTGTTCGATTGTTCCACATATGAGCCAGAAGATTTAGAAGGCACTGGAAGTGACAAGAAAGTACATAATAGCTTTGTCCCAGCCTGAAGAAAGATGCACATCCCAGTAAAACATGTAGTTTAGCAATCTCTTAACAAAAGAAACATAAAAGGATGCCTCAAAGAATGTTACCTTGCCCCAGATATAACCTTTCGTGTTCTTTTGTCCCTCTTCCTGGTATGATCCATCCTCGTTCACCCAAAAGTGAGGGTTACCAGCACACTGAACTCCCGCCAACTGCATTATTCAAAATTCATTTCCTAAAATCATATTCTCAAATTAATGTCTTCAAAATGCTTTCGAGAAGTGAGATGATGTTACCTGCAACATTCTGAGTTCCACTTTTGTTATCTCTCTACCGTTTATGAACACTTGGGTATTTCCGTTGCTAGCATCCTGCATAATTGGACCCCCAACATGGAGATGGGGACTGATTATCTGGGAAGGCTTCTCTCCCTCCTGTTAAAGTCACCAGAAAGCATTATCCGTTACGGACCATTGACTTAACAAAATAAGAGGGAAAAAATGGAAAGATTTTCTTGGAAACCATGTTCACCTTTCCCCATAATCCGGATACTTTATCATACCAATAATTCCCAGGTTTTAACTTCTTTGGCGGGCTCAGACAAGTCTGTAGCATTAGCAGCTCCTCCGGGCAAAGAGGTTTCCCATTTACGCACACGTAGTCTGAAGGTAACTGATTCGCTTCGCACAACTTCTCAACCTTCATAATTTGCCTGACCTCTAAATCGTTAAGCAACCGTTTAAGCATTCGAGAGCACTTACCCAAATCCGTTCGCTTAGACTCATCAATAGAAAAGCCAATGCAAGAAACACATTTCCTCCCTTCTGGCATTGACCCCATTGCTCTAAGCACACAATTACTGCAGTACTTTGCATCACAAACAAGGCAAACCTCCTTTTCAGTAAACCGGTTCCCTTTAAAGCATCGATAGCAAGTTCCTTTCTTTCCTTTACTTTGAGGTTGTCTCTTGACCCGAACAACTTCTTGTTCATCCCTGCTAAACTCCTCTTCGAAACCACCATCCAATTCATTGTCATGAAACGTCACAACGGGGTTTCTTCTGACATCATGATTAGACTCAGTACAATCCCCAGTCTTCCGAGAAGATGGGCACTCTATACTCAAAACAGATCCACTGGAAGCCCAATCCAGCCTGTTAGAATCATCCAAATCTATGCTCTCCTTCCCAACATTGGAAACTCTAAATGCCTGAGAGCTTCCCCCCGATTTGTCGAAACTATCACAAAACTCTATGGTGCTACAACTCTGCACTCCATCAAACAACTCGCGCGAATGCTCGTGGCTTATTGAAGGCGACTCCAATCCATGCGGACTACTTACGACATCAGATAATTCTCCAGACAAACAGTTGCCGTTAGAGAACTCTAGCGCCCCCGAGCTACTTAACTCACCCGACGACTTGCCCCCACCCCTCAGCACCGCCGCGATACCAAAGGCCACCGGCGACACAGCAATCTCCGAGGCCGAATCGAGCTCCTTCGAAGCTTGCTCGCGGCTGTTCTCGATGACGGAAGTGGGCGAGACCGTGGAATTCGAGGCATTCGGCTCTTTGAAGAGCTTCTTGGCCAAAGGGTCAGCGGCTACGATCGGCTGCACGACGGGGAGCGAGAGCTTCTCAGCGACGGAGACCTGCGCGACCACCGCGGCGACAGGGATTTGCTTGAGATTGATCGGGACAGCTCGCGGGAGATCACGGCTCACGGGCGGACCCTCGTACTCCAATGCGAACGAGTACTGGGCCGCCGAGTTGTCTTCTCCAAGAGGAGGGAAAGATGCCCCCACTTTGGCCATTTCGACAAGAACCCTAGATTCAACAACCCAACGCGAGCGGCACCAAACAAGACCGCGCACGAAAAGACGCAGCCTTTCTTGCTCCTGGGTCTGGAGATCCCATCTTGTGGAAATGGAAAAGAAAACGATATTCCCCCCACTCGTTCCGCAGAGGAAGCGGACGAAAAGCGCGAACTGGGCAAGCGACAAGAAATCGGAGTGAAGTGCGTACCAGAAAGAGAAAAAGATGACGGGAATGGGAAGCGAAAGGTGATTGCAAGATGGGTTTTTTCTCTTATCGTATTCGGAGGACAACTGAGAGAGAAGCGGCCAAAGCGAGAAGACAAGTATCTTGGCGAGAGAAAGAAGAGGTGATGGAGGCGGCGGCGGCAGCGGTGGTGGTGGTGGGTGGCGTGTTTGGAGAGAGATGGAAAATGGGGGATGGGGAAAGCGCTTGGGAAGGTGAGGGAAAAAGACAGCCAGAGAAAAACCGGCTGCTGGTTGGAATGGAAGTGAGAATCTGTCACATGTTACTTTATTTTTTTATTTTTTTTCCCTCCCCTTATAATATTCTTTTCATTTTTCATTATTTTCATTAGTAATTTCCTAATAATACATCCTAACATCCACTGCCAATACGCCAACTACATAGTGGGCCCCAGATGCTTTTGTCTTTTCACTCGTGTCTTTGGCGATCGGGGAATTTTGGTTGAAATTAAAGGGGGTTTGATCATTTACCTTTTTTTCCATGTTTAGCAATGTAACGAATTTAGGTAATTTAGACTTCATTTATTTCACGAAAAATAAATAATACTGAGAAAATACTTTCTAAAAAACGATCACTTATATTATTTGAAATAATGAGTTGATGAAAAATATTTTCACAATCGATATCAATTTATATTTGAACATTTTTATAGACAATAAAAATATTATTTGTTCTTTTACTTTTATAAACGATACAAGCGATCATTTTTAAAAAAATATTTTTCAAATCATCAATTTTTCACTAAATCGAGGCCTCTTAGTAAAAAAAAAAGAATTGGAAAACTGACCCAAATAATTTAATTTCTTGAGTTATTTTTTTTTCTTTTTGAAATGGACATCAAGCTTGTTAGGAGAGAGATTTCATTAACATAATTTGCGTGGTACTTAAGCCTTCGAACCGTGAATTCATATAAATCAAAACAGCAAAATACAATTCGACACGTTTTGAGGGACCGTTTTGCAAACCCCCTGAAAATTGATACTAACCCTAACATGGACGGCACTATAGATGTTGTCTCTGGAGATGCCGGAGTACGAGGGGCTATACGATACAATAGAGGAGCCTAGCTGTCGGGTTTTGCTTGACTCCAGCTCTAGCTTGATCGAGTACCAAAATTTATTCGAGCTCGACTCAATTAGAAAATCAAAATTCTCGAATTCAATTAGATTATAACAAAGTTTATGTGTGAATTCAAATTATAAAGGGATTTTTGGGGTGAGAACATTAGTACCACAAGTACAAGGTTCGACTCCCACGCTCTGTAAAAGACAGAACAAAAGTCAAGAAGTGGAGAGATAAAGATAGAACTAATCAAAAAAAAAACTTGACCTCGAGTCTAGTAGGCTCGAAGATCTTTCCTAAACGTTTGTATACTAGGGTTAATTATGTAATTTGAATGGCTTATGTGTATTCGTAAATATCAAATATTTTGGAAAAAAATAACTAAAATTTGATTAGGCTCACAAGCTTATCGAGGTGAGTATTCGCAAGCTAGAACTCGACTCGCCTAGATACTCGATAATCAATGAGACCGAGTCCAAGTAGCTCAACTCAATTTTACTTTTACCTAAGACTGCTTTTTGTCGTGCTCTATATTTTATAGATCTTATTAACGAATACCTCCAAGGCACTTGTTAAGCATGCTTAATTAGGAATTTTTTCCATTTTCAACACAATAATTACACATAACACACCAGAAAATAATACATTGAATATCGTAAACATTTCTTTATTGTTTGAATAACAAAATCCTTATTTTAGTTAACGAGAACAAGCTACATTCTACCGCAGACAGAGCAGCTGCAATGCATCTGCAATGTATCAGCAATCAATTCTTTAGAGTTTTGTATATATAACCTAATGTCATTTGATCGATTTTGTTCAACCTAACCTTTTGAGTTTCGGGAAAAAAAAATCCGGTTCTCACAAATTCCTCCAAATTTCAATGTGAATGACCTATCTTCGATAATATTAAGATAAATCCGACTTTAGCAAAAATTAGCTCGCGGTATTACCAGATCGCAAAATGGGGTGGGAATAACCCCGCAAATAAACTAGGCGAGGCAATGCTTCAACAATGTAAAATAAGGACCGTTTTGTTTCGCAGAAAAATAAATTATTTAAGAAAATATTTTCTTAAAAATGATCACCTGTGTTACTTGAAATAACTAATCAATAAAAAATAGCTTCATTTATCGGTAACATTTTACATCTAAAACATTTTCGTGAATGATAAAAATAATTTTTGTTCGTTTATTTTTGTAAGCGATATAAATGATCGCTTTCAAGATTATATTTTCTAAATTATTGATTTTTCATGAAATAAATGCACTTGAACGACAAGGTGCTCTTACAGATTTATTTTATGTTCCTCTTATCTAAGCATTGATACATGAAATTGGACCACCAGTCATTTGATTTGATTTGATTTTTTTTCTTGTTAAGAGTCTTGGTACATCACAGTGCAATGTGTTGTCCTTGAAAGCACGGGCAGCCCGTGACCGATGTTCTTTCGAATCACTGTGGGGTCAGACTTTCCCCTGAAGGGAAAAAAAATCAAAAGCTTTTATTTCAAAAAGTCATATAATATACAGGTACAATACGTGAATTTTCAGAGTGAACCGAATTATGTACCCATAAAACACAAGCCATATTATACTCGGGTAAAATTACTTCAATTTTAAACTTAATTTATGTTTTCTCTTCGGTAAATTAATGATGCAATACGTGGACTATCATTTATATGCTTAGAATATGATCATTTTATTTCACATTCGCAAGATAATATTCGTAGTAATAAAATATCGATTATGTGACATGATAATTCTATAAGAACTTACACTTTAAATAGTCGTATCATGAAATGTAAGAATTTATTGTTTATAATAGAATCGATGTAAAAATCATGATAACGTCATTTTGCGATTCTTTTATAGTAATGCCAAACATTTTTTACGTACTTTTAAGGAAAATGATGACATTTACATGTCCATACATTGAATAGTGTAATTTTCTCTCATGAATTATTATTATTATTATTTTGTCGAATCTTGCGTATTATTAATGTGCACAAAAATTGCAATAAATAGGGTGTACATTCAGATTCGGAGGAGGAACATCAAGGAATGTTTGCAGATGCCCCGCATGGGACGCATATCCATTTCAATTTTAATGCGTCCACTCAAGTGGGGTTGATTTCTTTTCTTCCATTGCAATATTAATTTTTAAATGTTCAACAAATTAAAGTGATAAATGTACACCATTAAGGAAAGTAGGTCAGAAGTTGCTACTCGAGGTATGCTAAGGGTGCGAATGATAACCATTCCATTCCATTCCCGAGAATAATTTTTGGCTAAAAATAGATTTTTCTATTTCTATTCCATGGATGAGTGTCTGAGCAGAAAAATGCATTTGATAACGACACAATTTTTCTGTTCCCAATAGAATTTCATTTGATAATTGGCAATTGGTGGCAATCAACAGCATCGATCGACCGAAGATCGGCACTTGACAACTGACAGCGGCAGAGAGAGCAGAGCGAGTCACAAAGAGAGAGTGGAGAGAGAAAAAAGTTTTTAATTTTGTTTCTGCTGCAGAAAAAAAAAAAAGTAGTAGAAAATTTCTAATTCTCATTTTTGTTCCAAAACCTATTTCTACCAAATGGATTTGTGTTCCAAACTTGTTCTAAAAAAATAGATAAACAGAGAAAGAGAATGATTATCATTCGCACCCTAAAACTGATCTAGACATCACTTGACAACTTAACAAAAAAAAAAAGGGAGTTGGACCACAATTTTACCAAGGACCATTAGTATGCTAACTTAGAAATTAGTTTTAATTAACTTGTGTATGCATTTAGCTGGAACCTGCAATAGAAGCACGATATCTTCACTCGGGAAAATACCAAGGAGTCTAACTTTGAAGGTATGTTTGGTTCAACTTTCTCAAAAGACTTTAGGTCACTAAAGATTCTTATGCCAATTTGAAATATTTATTAGTAACACGATCCCAAAGGCCCTTGATTCAAATTTAGCATTTCCAAAGTTTCTTAACATGATGCTACTCCCATTTAGCATTCACTGTCATCATTTTTTTGGAATGCTACTCAGGGGTTAATGAATTTTTTCTTCCAACTTTGCCCTCACCAATATTTTCATATTCCTACTTCACCTTCACTCTACTATTCATCATCTTTCTCTATGAACCAAACTCACCCGATGTCGCTCCAGATTCCGGTTGACGTGAGCCCAAAGTGGATGGTTGTTGACGAATGGTGACCGAGGGTCAAGGATTGATGGTTGATGGCCGTGGGTCTATTAGGTGACATCTAGAGGGTCGAGGGTCACGCGAGGCTTGTTGACATTTGCTAAGGGTCCCCGAGATCTAGGAACATACAACCTCGAGCAAAGGCCGTCAAGGTCGCGTGACCCTTGACTTCGTCTCGCCTGAGCCACCTGAGGTCACATGACATCGTCATCTCGCCTAAGGTCGTGCGACCTCGGCGTCGCCTTGCCTAATCTTTTCAACGTTGCGATCCTCGCCGGCTTCATTGCTTCCAACAGGTTTGTTTCCACCATTCCACGACACTGGATGGTTCGATCCTCTCTCCATTCTCCTTTTTATTTAAAAAATTGCTTTATAGAAAACCCATTAGTCTAAAATAAAATAGTATTCATGAAAAACTATTTGCATTCATGAAAACCCTGTAGTCTAAAGTCATTTATATTTATGCGAAAGCAATGGACAAAAGCTCTCTCAATCGCACCTTGAATCCATCAACATACTAAGTGGAACCCAAATTCATTAAATAACTTAAGCAAACGACTTGTGGGCCAATTAAGATATACAAACCACTTCACGCCATTCCAAAATGCCGACTCGGAATTTCTCTATACAACCAACACAGTGAACAATAAGGAGTGGTTGGTAGCAACAAGCCAACCCCCAACAAAAATGAGTCCTTGCACATAAAGTTAGAGGATTTATGAGGCCAATTGCAAACTTTGTTTTTACGAAATAGTAAAATCGTAACGTCATCTCATTGAGCAAAATCCTTTTTGTCTTGAAGTGGTGATGGCTGGTGATCGCAAAGAGGGCCGAGAGGCGGCTAAAAGGATAGCACCATGTTGAAAATTTATTAAATTTGAGTACTATACAATATCCTAAGTTTCCAAACCATGTTATATTTAATCCCAATGGTCAGCATTTGATTGTATAGGAGATATTGGAAATTATTCGATATGCACAAGCTGGTATATTCCATTTTATCATTAGATTATTTTCTCGTTTTATTTTGTGACCCTTTTCATAGGATTCCAATTTCAGTGCGTGCATTGTAAAAAAGACGACAGAAGTGATTCATGTGCAGTGGTTGGTGACCTGAACAAGAAAGTCAGACATCCTCCCCTAAGTGCAGAGAGAACAGCACCAACTCGGATTTTTATTTTTTTTTCAATTGCAATTCAGAGATTTGATAAAGGCTCTTCTACTTCTAGAGGGGATTAAACAGGCCTTAATTACGATTACTACCCGAAAGTATATAGAGATAATATATCCGTTGGTTAATGGGTCAGGCCAAGGGTTACTACTTGCCCGACTGTCGAATGCCACGACGGCCCATATTCTCAGGCCTACTTATGGAATAAAAGCTGATGTAAAAGTTCGTCACGTCAGATAGTCTTCCAACTCTGGCTATTTCTCAGTAGTTCGAATACCTTTTCGCACACTGAATATTCGGTAGAACACATAAGTTCATGCCTTTAGCGAGGAGGATGTTGCGCGAAGATGGTCATGGGTATTTGGTAGACCAACTGAATTTATTTGAAAGCGAGAGCAATTAGGAGAGGTGGCGTTTGGGATTTAGGAACTAAATTTGTGCCTAAGTTAGGTGACAGCTCAACAGCTTAGAAAAAATCGTCCATATGGGCCTTATTTCCTAAGCCTATGATAAAGATAAATTAAATTTTAAAAAAATGACACGTGTCCTATTTATATCTTGGGCTGCTAAAGAGAGCCCACTCCTAAGTCCTAACATGTTCGATCTTAGCCCAAAAGGCCGACAGAGGTTGAGGGGTTCGACGTGTTGTTAACACGTGTCCTATTTGTAAGGGTTGAGTATACGGACGCAGATCTGTCGTTTCTCACGCTAGTCTCATCTGCTGTTTCTAACCACGAGACGATGACGCGTGGACACTATATTCGAGCTCACCCGCACCAGATCAAATCCTAAAGAATCTTTCCTCTTCTCTCTCTTCCCCCTCTTTACCCCGATCCCTCGTCTCTACAATAGATTAGAGAAAATTATACAAAAAAAAAAACCATAAATCTATTACAATATGCCAATTCGACCCAAAAATTGAAATCTAACTAGTTTGTAATTGTGCTAATCCAGTCAATTCGGCTAATTTTGATCGGCCAGCGCTGACGTAAACGCTGGTCGTCTGGCGTGGGGTGGCATGGCCAGCACTGATGTGGACAATTTTTAATAATATTATAATATTTCTTTTTTTTCATTCTCTCTCTTTTTTAGGAAAAAATTACAAATTTTGGAAAATATTAAAATATTATTTAAAGCGCTGGCTACGTCATGTAGGATGGTTGGCATCCACGTCAGCGTTAGCCAACCAAAATTTACCAAATGGACTAAATTGACACAAATACAAAAGATTTAAGACTCAAATAGTAAAAAAAAAAATTATGACTGAATTGGCACAATTGTAATGGTAATCCTCTCAATTAGAGGCGTTTCAATTTGGAGCAACATTTTATGTGTTAAATTAGATTTGCCTAGGTGATCATTTTTATTTGGATTGAACACCCATGCGTTTTTTGGAAGTAAAAATTGTTCGACGGAGTAGCTACCATCCAAATTTTAGTATCGCTAAATGGAATTAGGCTAAAACCGAATGAGTTACCAACACAATCGAAATGACATAAAGGTTCTTTTATAGGAGAACGACTGAGAAAACAAGGTGGGATCATCCAGCGACATCTAACGAATTATATGGTAACACCTAGATATCTAATTTAATTTGGTACCCACAATTGGATATGATGCGCTTGAACCCATCTCCTTATTGTTGTTATTATCAAGTCCATAGAGAAAAGAAGAATTGTTAAGCAATGTGAGACGAGTTTTCTTAACGAGTTCCTCAATAAACAAACAATATAAGAAAGTTTACAATTTCCAGTGCATTATTCTTTCCGTGTCATGTATAATCACTGTCTTGAAAATTGAAATATTCACAATAAAGTATGCTCAGCAAGTGCTCAAAAGACGCTCGTTAACAAGATTCATGACAATAATGTCGCGATTCCCGCAAGAGAGAGGAAAGTGAGATTACAGGGAAACGATTAAGTTTCTAACAGTCCTGTGGAGTAAAGATAGAAAGGCATGACCCTCCCTCGTTTCTGCCCAGTCACGAACATGCACTCTTGGAGCTCTCTTGCGCAAATTATCAAACAGGTGGCGGAGGCCAGAAATTGCAGTACTCGGGCTAAAAACTGGCGAACATGTCGGCCGATGACGATGACGGGTCGGTAGAGGATTGGAAAACAAGGAGGCTCTTTTGCCGGAATGACAGTGTCCGGTTCGTTAACGTTCGCGTATGAAGTGGAAAGCAACACGTCGCCCTCGGTTTAACAATGGGCAAGAGCCCACCGTTTGTAGGACAGCAGTATGAAGTGGCCGACCTTTTGGCTTTCACTTTCAAAGATAACGCCACGATGTTTTGTTCTTTTTTATAAACTAGGGGCTCGATTGTAACAAGATCTGAAGGAGAATTAACACAATACCCCGTTGTCACGACCCTCACTTAAAGATAAGCTTTCTAGGGCGATGAATAAAATATGCAACTATCGATTCCCAAGCTGAAAGCATGAGAACACTCTAGCCACTCAATCAATCCCAAGTGAGTATGAGAGATGAGCATGATTCCAGAATAGAACCTGAAATTGGAAAACCGGACCAATGAGAACATGTTTGGTTTCATGTTTCAAGGTAAGCAGGTAGGTTCCAAGTTTCAAAAATTGAAAAACCTATTTCAATAGATAAATTCTAGATTTTAGGTAAGTAAAACCTAGAACATATAACAAGTTTTAGTGTTTTTCTTGGTCTATATCTTCAGGCAAACTTACTGTATCCCATGGTGTCTGATGATGAGTGTATAATCTAGAACCATTACTCTAAACTTCAATTTTTGGTGATATTTATGACTGAAACTTTAATTTTGTGAAAGCTAAACGGCCTTTATGATTTAGACCCATATTTTATTAGGAGTTTGGACTTAAGCTTATGAATAGCTGCTGTCTATATATACTCTCTTTCTCTTGTAATTGAGCGATGTAACTGAGAGGTGCGATGTGCTAAATATAGTGGAATCCTCTATTGGATGTAACCCATGTTTAAGGATGAATCAAGATAAAACCTTGCGTCTTAATTTTCTTTCTCTCTCGACTTTTATTCTTTTTATTGTGATTGTGCGCCGATACCTAACAAAATCGACTCTAGAGCTTGTGATAAGGTAGGTTCCAAGTTCCAGAATATGTAGGGTAGATTCCAGATTCTAGAAAGTGAGCAACTTGTTTCGATAAGTAAGTTCCATATTCCAAATGAAATCTGTATGGAACCTAAAATTGCTCCCCTTTATATGACATTGTGGCTAATCCCTTAGTAAATCATTAAAGAGACAAGAAAGAATTTCAAGAGATTCTTTATTTTTATTTTTTTCCTTACGAGGAGGAAGCCAATTTAGATGAGTAGACTCAAGGATCTACGTAAGCACCGCTAGTTTCATAGACCAAATATTTAGATGCGAAAGAAAGTTTGTGTAGATTCTTATTTCAGGACATCCTGAAAGTAAACTTGAGTTGTACTTGCTAGGTTTCGTGGTTGTTGCATGGAAAAAGAATGATTTCGTTGTGACATGATCTCCTAATAAAGAATTGCTCGAACGATGTTAGGATAGTCGGACTATTGCACCATGAGTTTGGCTTTATAGATCGAAAGAAAAAGGACGAGGACATTCCGACTCCCTCACAACGAAACCCATGTAATTTCGATAATGCAAAACTACAAGTTTTGATCACAATGAACCGAGTTTGGTCCAATATTCTCGCTAAGAGAAAGCTAGTATCAAAGTTTGCCAATAAGTATGCGACCCTACTAGTAAAGGAATTGGGGAGTGGAGACGTTGCTACCATAGATGCAAGGTTATACTCCCACGTTTTACAAAGAGGTAGAGTAAAAGCCAGAGAGAGGAAAGTTAGAGATATGACAGACACGAAAAAAAAAAAACCTACTCTCAAGGTTCATGATATATACCGGGAATGTCACCGTGAAAGAGTCGGACGGTAACTTGGACCACCTTTTCAGCCCGTGCAGCAGAACTCTTCTGATAATAAAGCCATGGCTATTTCCCAAAAAAAAAAAGTTCAAAACTCTAGAGAAAAACATTTGCTAAATGCAAAATAGAGAAGGTTTTGTCCTAAAGCACGTTCCCGATTGATCGCAAAACACGATTAGCTCGAAATTTAGGCGTTATAGAAAGCAATACGATCGATATGGTTCTCTCGTCTTTCAAATAAAAAGTAAAACTTCGAATTAAATACTTTCCGATTCCACGTGCATTGCTTGCCTCTCTTAATCGAGGATTCCCTTCTAATGCGATTTAGGGGCATGTGCTACCATTATCCTTGAAGTTAGGCGGGTCTAGAATCCTAAACCCTAATAAATTATGTGATTCCTGAACAATCACGTTGTTCTCCTTAACGTATGACCACCCATTATTTCCAAATTCCAACTACCCACATAGGCCATAGTCCAAAAGAGAGAAAAGGAAAAAAGAAAAGAAAAGGAGTAGCTTTAGTTTCTTTTTCATGTTTGATTTTCCAAAGGATGAATAACTAAATAAACAATAATTTGATTTTCTTTTCTTTTCTTCGAGCACCTAAACTTTTGTTCATGGATTCTCAAGGAGAACACTGTTTTTAACCTTTGAGAAATTGGCTGAATGGTTAAGCGCTTGATTTGAATCCAATGGATCAGTATTCAAATCGCAGCATCACTGCTCATTCAACTTATGAGAGCCACGTCCAATGCTCTATGAGTGGAGTCTTACCCGATGCGCACGTGGACATGACAGTTTATTATGTATGAATGAGGAGCTTCAAGGTTCATATGTCATGTATTACATATAAGTCTATATTTGGCTTTGTTATGCAAATCTCGCGTAACCAAAATTAGCCGATAAATGAAGATAGTCGAGTTGAATAACTTTTATGCTGAATTAGAGAATTACTCAATGAAGATAATCCATTCAAAAGCACCTCGTCGACTATATAAGTTTATAGGAAGTTCAAAGAGGAAAAAGGTCTTTTGAAGGCAGGGGATTTCTAGTTAGCGATATATCATCATTTACTAAAAGAACTAGCTTACTAATTAAACTGCGTTGCTATATATTACGATCTAACTACAGGAATACCGCTTTTTCAATTTTACAGAGACGACTTACATGTCGTACCATAGTTTAGTACGTAATATATATCATGAAATTAAAAGCCACAAATGTCAAAATATGGCATGAGCTGTGGTATATTTTTATATCCATTATCATTGTTTTTAAGTAAAATTTGTCAAAACCTATAATTTCTAGATAAAATCTCCAAAAGTTCCTATACTACTTGGATTAATCGTTGATCGTCGAATAAAACCGTACTACAAAGTTTGAGATTGGAGACTCGAGTCTCATATTAGGCTCTTCGTAAATATGTCACTGCATAAGTAGACAAGATACGTACTGATTCTAAATAAATTTAAAATAGGATTTTTATTAAAATTGCCGTCCGAGCACTCATTAAGAAGTTAATTAAGAAAATTCGTTTGAGATTTTTTTTTTCGTATTTTGTGTAGCCAATATTTTGGATATCGCAACATTTCCCATTAAGAATAATCCATGACACTTATTAACATGACCCTTAAAAGTAAAATCATAAGTATAATATTTTTTTCTTTTTGGTAATTGTAATCTTTTTCTTCAATTCATGAAACCTAATTATGATATTTAATTGCACTCTTATTAACACGAATTAACAAGTTTTTGTGGTAATTTAATCTTTTCCTTAATAAATGAAAATTATGATTTTCAATACTATCACGAACCGATATGACTTATTAACATGAATTATAACACGGGAGGCAAATTACCAATCAAGTAAATAAATGAAAATTATAACATGTCAATATTTTGGGAATTCATTTACATGATAAACACAAAACAAGATTTTGAAGGGAAACTCGAGTTATGACACAACACGACCAATCACGACTTAATTTAATTCTTTTTTAAATAAATGAAAGTATAATTTTTAATAGAGAAAATGACAAAATGATCATTGAACTTTAGTCTCTAAATTTTTAATTTGTTCAAGATCGTCCCTAAACTTTACCTTAATGTGTAGTGTGACCCCTAAACTTTTAATTTATTCAATGTGGTCCATCAATTTTTGGTACATGATCAATTTAGTCCATGGACTAGATAATTCAGAGATTAGATTGAATTTATAAATATTATAATCCATGGATTAAATTGAACATTTATCAAAAGTTTAAAGACCACATTGAATAAATTAAAAGCTCAAGGATCACATTGTATATCGAGCCAAAGTTTACAGATCATTCGTGTAATTTTCCCTTTTTAATATTAAATGTGAGTCGACACAACATAACCCCAATTATAGTTCGTGGACACAAATTGCCAATCAAGGTATTTGGAACAGGCAGCAACAACACGATCAAAATCCACAAATCATAAGCACCGTCCATTTTCTAATAGTACGAGGATTTTTGTGTAACCGATGGCCTAGATTCATGCCACCCCCACGGGAAGCAAATCAGAAAATCAAGAAATGCACCCACAGTTTTTTCTGCTGGACCCCCAGAAAGAAACCCTCAAACCACTGATCGCAAAAGCACGAAGACAAAAAACCAAGAAACGAAAACGGCGAAGAACTGAGTATAAAACCGCACCGAGAGCTTCATCTTCTTCTCCAATACCGTCTCTCTCACTTCTTGTTGTCATCGTCTCTTCGAATCAAGAAGAATGGCGCTCTTGATTTCGCAGGGCCAGCATCGTCAGCGACCTCTCTCGGAGGAGGCCGAGGAGCCGAAGCCGAAGGCCAGCCACTCGTCAGCAGAAGAGAGAGGGACCGGCAGTGGCATCGTCAGCAGCAGTGTGACGAGCCGGCTCTACTTGAGAAAATCCCCGTCGGAGGGGGACACGGCCTCGTCCTTGGAGAAGGATGCCGTGCTCAGGCGCATACGTCGCCACAGGCGCATCAACAGCGTCCGCGCCGCCTTCGAGTCCATCCTCGGCGGCTCTTCCGCGCAAGATCCCCACGACGACGCTTTCTCGTCTCCTTAGAATTCCCAGTTGGTCCGATGCCCGTATTGATGATATAATATTTTTCAGTTTATATCATTATATCATATGTAATATGTTGCTTCCTGGAATTTACTCGAACTGGAAACTTTAATCCAAGCTGTGCTACTTGTTTGCAACGATGAAGTTCATGTAACACTTGTTGTAACCATTTGGTATAGCTATAGTCGAAGACGAAGTACAATTGAACTGGGACAGTGTCGTACTTAGGCGGGCCGGCTATTAACCCTTGCCCTGAGAATCCATCTCGTGTACGGTTTATTATTATTATTATTTAACAAAGCTATTTAAATTTATTTATTGATAATATGTTATAAGAGATGAATTAATGCTAATGATAATAATGATTAGAAAAAAAAAAACCCTAAGAATCATTTCTCTCCTTGCAAGCCTTACTTTTTGTGAGCAACGTGTAACAATTCCTTTTCGTGTGTTTCATCATCGACATTGTCCCACGTTCATTGTCTTCTATAAAATGGGTATAGTCTCAACCCATTTACAACCCATTTAACGCAATCCATTAGTCCATTACCATTAACTAACAACTAATAAGGTTCAGTCATTTTTTATTTTCTGACTTTTTAATATTTTTCATTTCATTTTATTTTAATATTTTCTTTTCTTCTTTTTTTCTTTTTCTTTTGTCTTCTTCCTTGGCCGGTGGCCGGCCACCGGCCATGGGCGAGGCTTGAGCCAAGGCCTCGCCGACCTCTGGCACTGGCCTCTAGCCTTGCTGATCGGGCTCGGGCGAGCTCGTCGATTTGGCAAGGTCGAGGCCTCACCGACCTCTAGCATTGGCCTCGAGCCTTGTCGATCTGGCGAGACTCGTGCTTGTCGAGCTTGGGCGAGCTCGGCCTCGCCGGTGGTGGCGAGGCTCGACCTTGCCTAAGGTGGCCGGTCGCCGACCATGGCGATTGGCCAAAGAAGAAGAAGGAGACAAAAGAAAAAAAAATTATTTTAAAAAATAAAAAGTCACATTTTCCTAGAAAATATTTTTCAAAAAGTCATATTTTCCATAAAACAAACGAAGTCTCAAATTTTTTTTAAAAAAATTATAAAAATTGTGCACTAGAATTTTATTGTACGAAAGTGTTTTAGCAATATAATTTTTTAAAAAAATATAAGAAACAAGTTTTCCTATATTTGGTTAAATATGACAATATTTTAACAATATGAGTCAGGTCAGGTATGAGTTGGGTGTGGATCGGATTGGGTATGGGTTAAGAAATTTACATTATGAATAAATGGATCATAAATGTGGTAATGAATTATTTTGGATCGGACTATTTATGACCTAATCCAAACCCAATCTAATCCACCCACCCGTTTGATAGCTCTATTTATGGCACGAAGCCAACGATGATTTGGCTCGGTCGTCGTCATTATCAAGGCGCGCATGGTGCCTTGTAGTCACCAGGTGCGAAATACAGTGCACGGTCATATGTATTTGTGATGAGGTTATGCAGAGGAAAGAGAAAATATTCAGTGGTTCACTCGCGTTACGTTGGCTTTCGTGAATGGCCAATATGGCGTGCATTTTTTCACCCAGAACCAATTACAAATTGAGTATCGCCGTGGATTTCGTTAAACAAAATAAGAAATCTCAATCCATCTCACTTTTCCTCCTCCATCTCTAGCCACCTTGAGTCCAGTGTCCCCGCCGTTGCCGGCGCCGTGTCCAAGGCGACCACACTACTGAGCGTCCAATCATTTTTGTCGTCTTTGTGGTCGGCAATCCTTCCCTTAATTTCGTTGCCGCATATCAGATTTGGTGCCATGGTGATGGATTTGCAGATCTGGAAGTCGACCAACGTCGCTCGCGACCATGGACGAGCCACTATCACTGGAGCCATGGTTGCAGATCTAGAAGTCCCGTCGCAGCCATGGACAAGTTGGTATGGCCAAATTTAAAGGGAATTTTGCTCATATCTGGAAGCTTAATAGTGGCGATGGTGGTCGTGGTACGGGCGGTCCGGACCTAAAGGCATGTGGAAGTTCGTCGTCAAATCTCAACCTTTAGATGTGGAAGTTTGCCTTCGCGATCTCAACCTCACCCATCGCTGTCATGGACGAGCCTTTCCCGTGCTCGGAGAAGACAATAAAATGCTTCACGATTCGTTCTCACTTTTTCCTTTCCTCAATTTTTAGTTTCCAAGTTACATTGTTTAAAGCAAGCGACACGGAGACTTCAAGAGTAGTCTTTAGATCTGAGCTCAACCGAACTTCAGATCTAGAGCCGTTGTGCTCACTGCCATGGCTCCAAATCTAGAGCTCGTGGCCGCGAGCTCCAGATCTGGAGCCATGACGGCGAGCAACAATGGCTCGTTTGGCAATGGCAACCATGGACGATCAAATCTCAAGAGCTGGCTAAAAAGACGCTTGAATAAAAAAAAAACATGCTACCTCAGCAATTGACGTGGCGCTCCACAATCAATGAATATTTTCTCGCAAATGAGAGGGGGAGGGAAAGGGAAGAGAGAGAAAGAAAGGTTGATTAGTGGGAGTGGGACATATCATTGTAATCATGTGGGTTTTGTTGATGAGGATGTTTTTGAAAAAGAAAATGATAAATTTGTAAATAATTCCACAATTTTGCTGAAGTAAGGATACATATATATTTGTAAAAGTAGAGCCTGTAAATGTTATTCGAGTGAAAACTTAGGTGTGTTTTTCATGTTTTACCAAAAAATAACAAGAATCAGAAAAAATATCAAACGACTATCTTGCAAGTGGCATGGAATTCTTTTCAGAAAAAATTAGTGCACTAGAAATCTCAAAATTTATCACGAAAGTGCAATTGAATCTTAAAACTTTTTAAAAAATGCAATGAAGTCTTAAAACTTATCAAATTAGTACAATTAAGTCATTCTCCTAACTCCATCTAATTTGGTTAATAGAAAATGTTGATGCAATTTATTATTATTATTAATTTCTCTATAGTACGTGGCTAAAATAACGTCGTTTTTGTCCCAATCTAATTTTTTAATACAAATTTTATTTGAGTTATATAAAAAAAAGTAAAATTTAAAAGATACATAAAAGAAAAAGGCAGAAAGGAAAAGTAGGCGGGCATGCAGCCCTAGCCGTTGCCCCACCATTGACAGGTAAGGCCGACAATGGTGGGGGAATGGTTAGCGGGGATCATCAAGCCTCAGCCATAGGCCAGCCACCCTTGCCCTACTATAGGAGATGGCTTGCCCTCGCCTAGCGAGGATCACTTCCCCAAATCGGGGCGAGGCTTGCCGATTAGTCCCTAGCTAGGGCACGGTGACCCCTGCTAACCATTTCCCCACTATCGCCGAGATAGTGGGGCAACGACAGTGAGGGCTGCAAGCCTTGCCCTTGATTGAGTTTTCCTTTTTTTTTGTTATTTTTCATTTTTAAATATAATTTGAATAATATTTATATTAAAAAATTAGATTTAGACCAAAACGACATATTTTTAGCTTTATGTTTTAGGTTTTACTCATGTAATTGCCACGTAGGAGAGAGAAAATAATAAAAAATCACGTTAGCATTTTTTGTTAGTTAAGTTGGACGAAATTAATAGATGGACTCGATTGTACCAATTTGACAAGTTTTAAAACTTAATTGCACTTTTTTAAAAAGCAGATATCGTAATGGTTCGATTTGATTCGGTTTGAATGATAAATAAATCCGAAACCCTAACACAGAAAAATTCCTTTATAACTTTTATCTGGTCAGCCTAGTGGCCATGGTGGCCACCAACGACCACTCCCTCTACCCCCTCTCCACCACCATCCAGTCCCCCAAAGTCTCCAGCCCGTCCCCGAACCACCTCCTTCACCAGCTCCACCAGCTCCACCTCCACCACCACAAACCCCACTGGCACAATGACCATCTATCTTGAATGAGGTGAACCAGAGGAAAGGTAGTGAACCAGTGGAAAGGTGGGAATGATGGAAGTGGAAGTAGGAGAGGGAGGGAACCCCCTAAAAAAAAAGACACCCATAACCAAAAATCCGAATCGAACCCTGTTTTGGATTCAGTTTCTTCACGTTTCGGGTCACAACGACTATCTATCTTTCGTGTTCAGTTCGGTTCGGGTATTAGTGAAAATCCGAACTGAATCGAACCATTGACACTTTAATAACAACAATGATAATAAACTAAAAAATCGGTAGACTATAGGATCGAAAGCTCTTGACATAGCCCCCTTTTCCAATTCCATGGGCGATTAATCTCCACCAAAGAAAGGCTCAACCGCATAAGGAAGCAAATGTCTAGGGACTTTCTTTATGCAAACTCATGTGGCTCACCTCCCGAGAATTGGCCGATCGTCGACCTTTGATTTCTTTCAAATCATTGAAATTTAAGAAGAAACATCTATTGAAGGCTGAGCCGTGCCGCGAAAGAAGGCCTTTTTTCAAGGTCCGTGACTACTAGTCGGGTCAATACTTGAATTTTTGAAGGTTTTTTTTTTTTTGTCAGAGAATTTTTTTAAGTTGTAAGATCCGATTAATATTGTTCTCAGAAACCTACAGTACTTCTCAAATTCTCTAAGAATTGAACATATAAATTCTCTACGATATGTATGAGGCTTGATATCGAGAATTTAAACCCTTAAAATCATGACAATATCTATACATGATGCTATATGGAGATTACATAATTTTTTCTTATTTTTCTGGAATTTTTTTACTACTTCTTACGATAAGATCTGTTTAATTTAGGATGAGCCCTATGGGATGAAACGAGAGTTGTGTTGCCCCTTTAGCAGGTCTATCAAAACAGTGATGTCCTCAGCAAGCAAGCTCTCATTGAAGATCAAGAGCTCCATTAGCAATGTAAGAAAGCTTGATGGTTATGGTTTCTTTTCCAATCTCAACTTTTTGTTTTCAATCAATGGAAAACGTTTTTTTGAAGATTAACTAGCTTTCCGTCATCCAAACACTGAAAAGTCGGAAAATAATTTATCGGAAACAATTGCCTATACAAATAGATGAACCCTTAATTGGAAATCAAGTATTTTTGCCTATATTAAATGTGGCACAAAGTTGATTACCAATATTAAATGTGGCCTTTTCGCTAATATTTTTTTTTTTCAAAATATGTATCGAAATGGACAGATCGCATTCAATATCGAGAGACACATGAACGGATGGAATTATTTTTTTCTCTTTTGCCTAATAAATCAATTTTATAAGAGGAGCAGGTGATGTGAGACTTTTGTCGCTTTTGGTACAGAAAAGTCAACCAGATGACGACAGGGGAGGGTAGGAATCTAAGGACCGGCACAAAAAGTCAACACGGATGGCATTGATCTCGGGGGATGTTATGGTCTTTTTACATGATTTTTAGGTTTTTTTCCTCTATCTACACGGCATTGGACCGCACGGCTTTAAAATATTCAAGAAAGCGATGGGCGGCAAAAGGCCAACAATAAATAAACACCAAAAACAGCGACTGTTTGACCATAATGCCCTTCTACAAGAACGTGATTACCGACCCCCTCCCATCCCCCAAAAAAGAGAAGTTGCGATTTTTATTAACAATTAAAGAGTGTTTAATTTTCAAAGTAGTTATCGTACATTTATCACGATGACAATCGACGCATTGGAAACCATAATATCTTCTTATTCAATTAGTTAGCAAGTGCCCTGTATTTTTCTAATAAAATTCAAGTATTGGACTAGGATGAGATCATTCATAGCATGCGAGGGAAGCATAGAATTTACATCTGACACTGAATAATACTCTTAACTATCGATACTCTAGACGGCGATAAATTTAAACCAATTACGAAATGTTGCACATATATACACACACTTCAATGTCCATAAGTATTTTTCACATGTTCCAATCACGAGAGATATGGATTCATAAGCTTTCAAGATCAAATTCAAACAAAGATATCTGTTAAATCAAATGGGCTAAAATTAAATTATCATTTATCCAGATCATGTTCAAAATGGATTGGATATTTGTTTAGATCAGAGTGAGTATTAGTGGAAATTCGAGCGGTCGATAGACAATCTTGATTTGACAAATTAGGAGCAATCGCGAAGATAAAAAAAAAAAAAAACAACAACTCTCATCATCTCTATAAAGTAGAAGACTTCTCTATTCATTTTGATGTTGGCCAACGAAGACATTAAACTTTGCATACTTGCTGTCAAGAAGTTTGAGAATGCTGTAGGATTCAGGTCATCAAAACATCAACAGAGACTCAGGTTATCAAGAGGGCATCATCTGAAAATTATTGAAAATCCTAATCGCACGTGTGAAGAAACTAGTCATTGCGCATAAAAACTTAGGACGGGTCACGTGTGGGGGATTAGCGTCCCCATAACGCCCTTTCGGCACCACGCTTTTCAACTAAGTCCTTTAGTGCATATATCAAAACAATAACCTAAAATCACATACCTATAATCTTCTTTCAAATTTTGAAAACAAGAGACTTCGTCAACTACACACACATAACAAAGTCATCACATTTTTGTGATTATATACACGAATGTAAATTGTCGGTTCTGAACATAGTTCGCATAACAAAAACGAATGTACTCAATATATTTCCAAAATATCTACTTTATTTGTTTCGTGAAAAATGGTTAATTGTATCGACTGAAAAACGAACGAATGAAAATAATTTTCATCGTCTATAAATGTGTTTAGACACGAGTTATTATCGACAATGCAAGTAATTTCTATCGACTAATTATTACAAATAATTATTTTTAAAAAAGCATATTTTAAATTATTTATTTTTCGCAAAGCAAAATAAAAACGGGATGTTGACTAATCACTTTGGTACTGGTTTCATGAGCTTTTATTAGGTGCCCTAACTCCTAACACGGGGGTACTTGACAGCATATCTTTCCGTATGTTCTGGTTCCTCCAGGATAGAAAGAACCCCAGAGAAAGATAGAGTCTGTGGGTGCTGCCAGTCCACATCATCAAAGCCTCTTCCATAGACGGACGATTACGGAAACTTGGCTGTTTCTGACTGTCACATCAATCTCCCCAAGAGTTCCAAGGGTTGTCCTGTCAATTCATTACCAATTTCTCCCACTGCCATTTCAGAAGAGAGAGAGGAGAGAGAGAGAGAGAGAGAGAGAGAGTCAAAAAGCAGAGAGCTTTCCCACAATCTCACGGTTGTTCTTCTTCTTCCTGCCTCCCTTCCTTCCTTTCTCCTCCTAAGCACGAAGCTCAAACGCAGTGGGAACTCAGAATTGCGGTCCAATCGGAGGCTTCGCTCGGGAACCGAAGCAGAGCAACAGCGACGGGCTACAGCCATTGGAGCAGAGCTCGGAGTAGTTACGCCCCTCATAAAGACTGAAAAAGATCAGTCAAACCCCCCCACCACCTCAGCTTCCTCCTCCTGCGAACATGTCCCAGTTCCCCTCTTTCTTCCGCGAGCTTTCATGGAGATAGATGGCTCACCAACGTCCCCATCTTTAACTGCTCCATTGACTTTTCATAGTCTCTCTGTCTCTGCATCAAGCACTCCGCCCTCGGAGTCGAGAATTCGCTCGTTTTGCTCTGTTCCTCGGCTTCTTCGACCTCTTTGATCAAGCTTCGCCTCCCATCATTTCGTCGAGAAGAAGAAGAAGAAGAAGAAGAAGAAGAAGCAGAGGGTAGTGACTTGTGAGAGATTAGTTCGGCTTTGGCCGACCCCCAGTCGAACATGATGCTCCGCCGAGCAAAACTCAACATCGCAATCGCCATCTTCGTTGTCGTCGCCAGCGTCGCCGTCCCAGCACCTCGAGCCAGAGCTCAGAACTCGACTTCCTTCTGCAACCGTACATGCGGGACCGGAGAGTCGGCGAAGCGCGTTGACTACCCATTTGGGTTCTCCAGCGGATGCGTGATCAAATTGAACTGCACGGCGGCCGTCAACGCCACCGAAAGCGAGATCACAATCAGCGGATTCCGGGTCCTCAACGTCACCCGGTCGAGCATCCTGGTCAGCCTCCCCGCCGCCTGCGGCCGTCCCGTCGGCTCGGTCTCGCCGCTCTTCGCCGCCAACTACGCGCCCACCTGGGCCAACGGGTTCCTCCTCCAGAACTGCTCGAGTCCCCCGAGCGGAGGCGGGTGCCTCATCCCGACCAGCTTCGTGGAGGGCCGGTTCGGGGCCGAGAACTGCGAGGCCAGGAGCGACAACATAAGCTGCTTCTCGCCGGAAAACAGAGGGTCCGACGTGATCGGGTACAGGGAGTTGGCCGGGACCAGGTGCAAGTTCCTGTTCTCGGCCATCTCGGCGGTGGACTCGGATACGAACTCGCTCGAGTTCCAGGCGATCAAGCTCAGCTGGTGGCTGGGAGGGTCCTGCGGAGACAACGGGAATTGCGACGAGAACGCGAACTGCACGGAGGTGTCGCTCGCCGACGGCAAGGACAGGTTCCGGTGCGAGTGCAGGGAGGGGTTCGAGGGCGACGGGTTCGCCGCCGGCCGGGGTTGCCAGAGAGGTGAGTCGACTCTGACCGACGAACATTTATACATTTGAATTTATTTCACTTTCTAAATTGATAAGGAAGCTCGATTTATTTCGTCAAGTATTAGTACTTTAGGGAGGGGGAAAAGATTACCATTTTAGATTTAATTTTCTAAAATGCATGGAGACAGCGACACATGTTCTTTAATTTACGAACCCTAATACAAATTACATGGAATTAGGGATTCGAACCGTCAGTACGATCGATGAAATTCATGTAAAAATTAACACATTAATTAATTTATAGGACGAGGTTTTAGGCGACCGAGTCATCTATCCCAACGTGAGAATGGCTGCCGTTTGCTTCTTTCAATGTCGAACGCTTCATGCGTGATCAGATTAACACCACGTCATTAGTGCCTCGCCACACGAAATAATAAAGAAAAATTCACAGAATGCATCCGACTTGCCATTTTATACCGACCATTCCTACATTAAATTGCATTCGAAATATCATTTTAATATATACGTTGTGAAAATTCCTCATTCCCAGATTTATTTCTTTAAAGTTTTTCAGTGGGTCGGCCTAATTTTATTTTTTTTGCCTTTGACCGGGGCAAAAAATCGAGAGTAAACATTCGGGTGCGATCGTAGCTTTGCCACGTGCGGAGGGAGCGCACGTCCTTTGACTTGGTCAAATGAATAACAGCAACTGAGAGATTGTGAGACTCTCTTTTGAATGAGGTGGGCGACAGTTGGAAAACCTTCAAGGGTCGTTAATGGCTGCTCGAGCCCCTGCTGTTCACCTGTCTTCTTCTCAACCACTCCATCATCAGTCTTCTTCTTCTTCTTCCAGCGGAATGAAAGAGCTGTACTAACAGGGACATGAAGTAGATTGTCAGTCAAACTCTCCTGTTTAATTCGATCAGATCCATCACTTGGTTGACTCTAATCAAGTTTATGAAGAGGCCCTGCTTATCTACTAATTCCTGCATAGGATCTTAGCACTCAAGTCCCGGGTTTCAGTCCATAGGCATGTGGCCTTCCTGGTAAAAAGATTGGGGGGTGGGGGACGTTAGTACCATAGGTCTGGAGTTCGACTTCTGCGCTTTACAAAAGTCTGAGAGGAGAGAGTTAGAGATAAGAGAGACAAAAAAAAAATGTCCTGGGTTTCAAGGGAGGGGCTTGAAAAAAAAAAAAAACAAAGGTATGTGGATTGTGGAGCTCCATTAACGTAAGGAAGGAAGAAGACTGCAGAACTTTTGACCAACAGCTTCACGGTCAACACGTTTCTGGTTCAGGTTTCTGTTTGGTATGGGCGGGGTAAAGCGGTTTAGGTTATGATAGGTGTCGTGTGAAATCTTTGACCATTATGCGCATGTTGGTAGGCATCGAGTAGTTACAGCTTGCCCTTTTTTTGTCCTCCCTGTGAATGATGATGGGCTGCAAACATTCATATGCTGAGAACAGAAAAGGTGGTGAAGACTCTTTTGTCTCAAAAGTCCGAGACTTTCGCGCCCATTTTGGATCGCATGAAGAAGCTGCTCTCTAGTTTTAGCAAATGAAGACTGGTTTCTGCAGTCCGGGTCGTTATGTCTTTTCGAGGGTGCTCTTTAGTAGTTTTCCTTAGTTAATGTCATCCCCGGTCGCGTTGTTTTGCCAGGATTCGTGTGGGAATCAGGGGTCCTGATTAACTCTATTGCGAGAACTGAAATGTATTTTCAAGGGTGCGGTTCTAATAGGATCGTGGTTTTGACACGACATAATGACAACCCCTTAACTAAGAGAAGGGACACGGAAATGACTGATTCTGATTCTGTTGGAAATGAGAACTTTTGGAGTTGAACTAAAGCTTGTTCAGGTTAATACCAGCAGATGCTGCATTTGCTCCTCTGCTTGCGAATAAGAGCAACAGAAACAACATTTGGCTTGAACTGTCTGATAACTATAAAAACATTTGAAGGCCTGCCCGATATGTGGACTAAGATAGTTGCAGGGCCAAGGCACACGACGCCACAGAGTGCTCCGAGGACTAGTTTTACGAATTCACATTTCTTCGTCCTTCCGACCTTAATAGGTGAAAAATTTTCAGACCCTGGTTGAGTTTCTTGTTTGAATGCCTTGCAAAAGATTTCTGTCCAGGATAATTATACATACAACAGTGAGAACGGGAAGAGTGTGTGCAAGCATCCCCGATAGCGCGAATTTTTGAAGGCTTTGATGCCATTCGTTGGACTCTGATCTGGTGCCGAAAAGCGTCTCTGCTAATCATTTCTGCACATTTTGCTTCTCTGCAGTTTCGAGTTGCAATGCTTCGAAGTACTTCTCTGGTGATTGTAAAGGAACTTCGAGGATCGGACTTCTTATCGGAGGTACGTAATCTCGACTATCTGGGAACATATTACTAGCTGCAGATTTCTTGACTCTGTCTGTCATGCTGCCATTGACCCCATTACTTCATATCGTCCGGAGAATTTTTTTTCCTCCTGCGACGCACAAATTAGACTGGATTAACAAACACTTCAAATTAATGCCTGCAATTCGACATGTCGCCTTTTGAGATCGGAAGCTAATAGTCAACTTGGCTAAGGCCAAGCTAATTTCTCTTACTTTGATGTCCAATTCGATTCGCATTTTACATTGAATGAGATACTAGGTTGAGAAGGGTTCTGTTTCTTGTGATCTGCATTCTCTTGGATCCAAGAAAAGCATTATTTCACATTGTTTTGCTGTTAGGGCCGCTTGCTGGAGCTTCGATAATGGCCAGTCTAGCCGGTATATGTTTTTTCATCCGACGCCGGTCAAGCTCACTCAGAATCCGGATGAGCGCGAAGCGGCTTCTGGACAAAGCTGCCGGGAATTCCAGCGTCCCGCTGTATCCATACAAGTACATCGAGAAAGCTACTAACGGATTTTCTGAGAAGCAGAGATTGGGGAATGGCGCCTATGGGACAGTATACGCAGGAAAGCTCCACAGCGACGAGTGGGTTGCTGTGAAGAGAATCAGGAATCGGGACACGGACAGTATCGAGCAAGTCTTGAACGAGATCAAGCTCCTCTCGTCCGTCAGCCACCCGAACCTCGTCCGCCTCTTGGGATGCTGCATCGAGAGCGATCAGCAAATACTCGTCTACGAGTACATGCCGAACGGGACTCTGTCGCAGCACTTGCAGAAAGAGAGAGGGAAAGGGCTTCCTTGGACCGTGAGGCTTACCATCGCGGCTGAGACGGCCCATGCCATCGCATACCTCCACTCGGCCGTCAACCCGCCCATCTACCACAGAGACATCAAGTCCAGCAACATCCTCTTGGACTACAACTACAACTCGAAGGTGGCAGATTTCGGCCTCTCCAGGCTTGGGATGGTGGAGTCAGAGCTGTCCCACATCTCGACAGCTCCCCAGGGGACTCCGGGGTACCTCGACCCTCAGTACCATCAGAACTTCCACCTCTCGGACAAGAGCGATGTGTACAGCTTCGGGGTGGTCCTTGTGGAGATCATAACCGGGCAGAAGGTGGTCGACTTCTCCCGGCCGCACACCGAGATCAACCTCGCTGCGCTCGCGATCGACAGGATTGGCAGGGGCTGCATGGATGAGATCATAGACCCGTTCCTGGACCCACACAGGGACGCCTGGACGCTCTCATCGATCTACAAGGTGGCCGAGCTGGCCTTCCGGTGCCTCGCCTTCCACAGCGACATGAGGCCGTCCATGACGGAGGTGGCAGAAGAGCTCGAGCACGTCAGGCAGAGCGGGTGGGCGCCATTGGATGAGGATGTGGCGTGCACCACATTGTCCGCGGTGTCCATCTGCTCGTCGCCTTACACCGCGAGTGGAAGGTCGACGGCCGGCGCGTCGAAAAAGAATGCCAGTGTGGTGAGCCAGAAGCTGCTCGTTCCACCGAAGCCGGCCGAGTGCTCGAGCTTGGAAGAGGTGAAGGATAGCTCCCCGGTCTCTGTTCAGGACCCTTGGTTGAGTGATCATAGCTCACCATCATCAAACAGCCTACTGAGTAACGCCATTCAGGGATGATCAAAAGGATGATCTAATTTCCTTTTTTTGCCCCCTAACATTTGCCAGTCCCATTTTGTGACTGATCTTTCAGTTAGTTTGCAAATTGGACCAAATCCCATGTAATGATCATACAAATTTTACACAGGTAAAAATAAATTTGTGGCTGATCGACCAGGCTCTTTCAAACTTTTGTTACTTTGCTTCCCAGAGATGCACTGGAATTTGTTCCAGGTGGAAAATGTAAAGCTATATGTTCTCTACACAGGACACCAAATTTCAAACCCTATTCGCGCAATTCGACAGTAGAATGGCTCAAATTGGAGAACGTATTTTCTATATCGGTTACATGATTGACGTGGTGTGCCGTCTTCCTATTGTTTCCATGTTATAATTTATGAGGCAAATGGGGGATCCAATTTTGTTACGATTGTTAGATTATGCGAATAAACACTCGTGAGATCCATGTATATACTGATGCTTAGCGGTTAATCCGACTTGTGCGGATCTGATCTGGGCAAAGAGAGCGCCTTAAACTGAAGAATAATTGCACTTTTGTCGTAAAGTTTCCGAGGTGCGTCGGCTCTCCAACTCTTTCCCATGCTTTCCTTTACTAGTGCAGCGATCGGCGATCCTACAAGGCATCTACATGCCTGAATTTCAACTGCGACGATCGAATTCTTGACCTTTCGGTTAATTTCAGTTTAGAAAACGGGAACTCTCACCGAGTCCTAAACAAAAATAATCAGTTTCTAAGTCGTGATTGATTTCGCCCATCATATAACACCCACATTTTCTGGTATTGTCCACGTGGCATGCAAACAGCGCTCTTTGCTGAATAAGAGGAGCGTCGCCCAAGCCGGAGGCGCCACGTGTCACGGGCCTCCTTCATTGGCGAGTTCGCGCGGAGGCGAAGGACACTGAACTCATCAACAGTCAAAAGCAGAAAGCGGTTCGAGATCCGAACCTTCGCAGGGTCCTCACGCCACGACAATCCCTCCAAGAACCATACAAAACTGTACCCTCTTCACGTTACTTTCCTCACTCACTCGCTAATCATCGACTCCAATTCACAGAGTGATCGTCGCTCTCTTCTCTGAAACTCTGGTTCTCTAAGATCTGCATCTCTTGTTTCGTCGGCGGCAGCGCGAAGGAATGGGCAGGATGGATTACTTGGCGATAAGGACCGATCCGGCCACGGACGACCTGATCAGCTCCGACATCAACGAGCTCAAGGTTGCTGCTAAGAGGCTCCTCGATCACGCCACTTGGCTTGGCGGTCTCCACTACGGCACCACCTTCCTCAAGTGGACCGCCTCCTTGGCCGCCATGTCGGTTCTTTCGCTTCTCTCTCTCTTTCTCCATGCCGAGTGCAACGGGGCTCGATTTAGCAAACTATACTGAGTCTGTTTTTGTGACTAAACTTTGGCGCAGATACTTGCTGATATTGGACCGCACGAACTGGAGGACCAACATGCTGACCTCCCTCTTGGTCCCTTACGTGTTCTTCAGCC
Organism: Metrosideros polymorpha var. glaberrima; assembly: GCA_001662345.2. NCBI lineage: Eukaryota > Viridiplantae > Streptophyta > Magnoliopsida > Myrtales > Myrtaceae > Metrosideros > Metrosideros polymorpha. The sequence goes on from BCNH02000009.1 coordinate 11,223,542, forward strand.
TGCCTTCGTCCTTGTTCCACATGCTGAGGTGCGAAGGACCATTCTTTAAACACGTTAAGCGTTTGTCACAGCAAGGTCGATTGAACCAATTCGACAGACGTGACACCGATACCAAACTGTCGAACAGAATATCGCATCGAGTGGGGCGTATATTTTCAAGTCACACTGTCTCACGATGTCGCCAACAAGCAGTTGATTTTAAGCATCATAAATAGCTCGAGACCGGTTAGTTTTTCCGCGTACATGTTTGTCGATAGCATGTCCTTATCGAGCTATGATTTTCGCAGGGGAGATTTCGGAAAATGGGTTGCTTTCACTGCGGTGGTGCTGAGGCTCTTCTTCCCCCGCCATTTCCCAGGTAGATCCATAAGGCTCAGTCGGCTCGCTATTCGAATCATACGTATCGACCAATATGACAGAACGAAAAATCGACCACGAACTCGATCGCTGCTTCGTACATTATATAATTCCATTTTTCCTGGTTGATCGATGCAGAATGGTTGGAGATGCCAGGCTCGTTGATCCTGCTCCTAACGGTGGCGCCCCACTTCTTCGCGCACACGCTGAGAGACCGCTGGGTCGGGGTCGTGATATGCCTGCTCATCGGGTGCTACCTGCTGCAAGAGCACATCCGCGCGTCGGGCGGGTTCAGGAACTCCCTCACGCAGTCGCACGGGCTATCCAACACGCTCGGGATCGTGCTCCTGATCGTGTTCCCGGTCTGGGCGCTCGTGATTCACTTCTTCTAGAGATCATCATCGTCCTAGCAATCCCTCTCCGTGTCCTGATTTGTACTTTTGCTTCGATTATAAATGTCTGTCCCAAAAGTTTAAAGACTCGTTTTAGAGAAGGTTCTCAGTTTCCTAGTAATGATGCTTTGTTGTGTTTTGGTCGTACTAAAGAACTAAACCAGTGAGACGAAGTGATGCGGAACTAAATCCGTGTCGCACACAATGCAAAAGAACGCAAATTGTCCGGGCCGCGAAATTTGGTAGACTTCTAATTTCGTTTTAGGCAAACCAAAAGGAATTTGGATGAGATTGAAACCTATTCTCATTTGCTACTGGAATATTCAGCTTCAGACATCAACAAAGCACTGACTGCTCATTGAGAGCCTGTCGCTACAACCCTAGCAAGTGCGAGTGGGGAAGCCCAAGTCAGGCGATATTGCTTGTCGACTCGAACCCGGCTCATCAGAGTCGGATCCATGGCGACTATTGATCTAGTAGGTCCCACAAACAGGTGATCACGTGAGACCTGTCAAATCAACGGTGGAGATCAACCCGGCCCTGTGGATCCGGGTCTTGGGAGGAAATTCCCTGTCTGGATAGAACTCCCCATTGAAGCCCATTGGGCCGATTCAGGCCGAACAAGAAGGTTTAGCGGGCCTGACCCGATTTCTCACGGTGCCCGCCCATTCTCTTTCTTCCCAACTACCCTCCATGAACAATGAAACCCTAGCACGCCGATAGCTCCTGTCTATATAAAGCAAGCTCGCTCCCACATCCTCTGCACCGACGATCCTCCACTGGCCTCCGCCTCCGCCTCCGCCTCAGCCGTGATTCGAATCACTCCAGTCAGTGTGAATGCTCCGATTCGCGGTTAAGATCTGCGAACCTCTGTCACGTCTCTGTTTCCATCGGTCAATTTTCTTTCCCTCCTTCTAAAACTGGGCTATTTTCCACGGAGACTCACGATTGTTCAAAGACATTTTTGTTTCTCGGTGACGAACAAAAATCGATGACGAGTCCGATGATCTTCCATTCTTTCAACATCGTGACGACAAAACGAGGCATTTGTCCGAGAGAAACTTGTCGATCTTTCACCTTTCGCCTTGATTTCTTTGAAAGTAGAAGCTGTTCGCGGATTTGCTTAGCGTGTTCGTCTTGCGCTTGGTTGCCAAGTGAGATTTGGGGTGGGGGCAAAGTGATGATGAGTTATTGTCATCTGATTATTAACCAAAGTGACGATTCAATTGAACCTCCTACTCATACTGATTGCCCCCTCCTCCTCCTCCACCGAGCAATTGGAGAAATTCCATGAACTCTCTCTAAATCTGTTTCATTATTTGTTTAATTCCTTGGTTAGCCAATCGAGATTGAAGTTTGGGATCTGCATTTTGGTTAAATCGGATTTTGTTTGCTCTTATTGCGCCGAACTGACTAATTTCGAGCCCCTGCCCATGCCCGTCTTGGCGCAGACCTGATCATGGACCCGACAAGTTTGCTCACCTTGGCTAGGCCTTCGGTCATGAAGGTCGGGACGGCCTGATTGGGCTCGAGTCGAGCTTGCCTATGTCTTTATGGGTTGTGGAGATGGCTTAGGCCGTCTTTTGGGTTTTTTTCGAAAGGCGGATAGTGACGGTTAAAGTGTAATTTAAAAGTGGATTGGGAACATTGAGCAAACTTTGTGAAACATTTTGAAGATTACTAAAAACTCTATGGAGCATGGATCTCTATACAAATTTGCCGTTGAGGGTAACGATTCAGACCAAATTGGATGATTTTAATGAATCAATGCATTGAACGTAGTAAAATGAGAGAATACGGATCAAAGTAAAGTTGGAGTTTTTGTTTTTTTGTTGAAAAGTTGGATTTTAAGGGGCAAAAGAACTCGTCATATTTATCATTCTCAAAGCGGGAAAATTGTCCAAAAACTTATAAATTTATTGTATGATGGCCAATTAGTTCTAAACTTTTCGATTATGCTAATTTAGTTTTAAACATTTCGATAATTTATCAATTTAGGACAATTTAGAAATTTAGTCATAAATATTTTAATTGTGTCAATTTATTTATAAACATTTAGACTAGTTGTCAATTTAGTCGTCAATTTTTTAACGATTTATCAATTTAGTCATTTTGATTAATTTTAATCGAAAATTGCTGACGTCATGGTCCAGGTAATGCTAGTCATCCTATTCGACTAGCACCAATATAGATGATTTTTGCAATTTTATTAATTTTTTGCATTTTTTTCCTTATTTTCCTTTGTTGGTTGCTGGCCATAAGCAAAGGCAGCTCTTGTCGGTCTCTGGTGAGGGTCCCCTCACCCAAGCGAGGCCCTTGCTATTGTTAAAGTGCCCTTCCTTACCTAGGCCAGGGAACCCTCGCCGGCAACTAGCGGAGGGAAATGAAGAAAAAAAAGAAAGAAAAAAAGTGAAAAATTAAGAAATTTTTAAAAATTGTAAAAATTGTCAACGTCAGTTGTGGTATGTAGAACGGTTGACATTGACTAGATTGCCATGTTAATGATTTTCAATTAAATTAGCTGAAATGACTAAATTGATAAATTGTAAAAAGGTTTAGGACTATGTTAGCAAATCATCTAAATATTTAGCAATAAATTGACAATTAAAATGTTTAGGATTGAATTGGCCATGGAACAATATGTTTAGGAATTTTTTGACAATTTTCCCCGGTCAAAGCTATGTCTCCCTCTCCCTCTCATAACCTAATTATGTGGGCTTGGCCTATTATATCAGATTGAGTAGGATGAGTGTTGGGATAAAATATGTGCCTTTAGGCCAAGGATTTGATCTTTCGAGAATGTGGTTTGCTAATCTACATTTAGAGGGTTTTCAAGCAATGTTCTATATCTGAATTACTTGACTGAATGAATATCTTCTATCATTAATGCAATTAGAATGACATGAGTGGAGGTATGGTAAGGAGTGAAATAGAAAGAAGTTGTGTTTTTTTATACCAAATTGTTGCTCCATATGTTAAGATCTAAATAAACAACCTAAAGTGAAGAGTAACAAAAAAAAGGAAAATGGAGGAGGGAAGATCCAATGTAAAATCCCCCGATTGAATGTATATGGAGCTTGGTTTCACAGGCTGATAACGACAACTAATGGCAATGTATAGAAAAAAGCCAGTTGGCCCTAGTTTCTCCCTCTCTCCCTCTCCTCTTCACACAACTTTCTTCTTCAAATTCTATGAAGGGAAGGGTTTGAGCTAGATCTCTCCTTCCCCTCCCCTTTTTTTCTTGGCTATCTTAGTTCTCTGTTTCATTTTCTTGCTTTCCTCCCGTTTGGGAGCTTTTTTCTTCTTATTTAGTCTAAATCTAGAAGTTTCTCTATTCCGTTTTGGGGAGTTTCTGTCCCAATTTACTCTAGATTTGGGGTTCATTGTGTTTATGATTTTAGGGTTTCGCTTCCCTTGAGTTTTGTTAGTGTACAAATCCAATTTTGAAAGGGATTGGAGGAGTTTCGTGAATATTTCGTTCTCACAAGCGTCGGATTTGTGGTTGTTCAACCATTTCACTCTAAAAGGCGATGATGTTAAGGACGCCGAACCTAGACGCACATTGCCGAAAGGCAAAATTGTAGTAACAACTAGAGATCTTGGTGAGTACTCATTACTAAAGACGGATTTGGTGATCGACCGTCGATTTTGATTTGAAGAAGCCACAAATATACTCTTTGAGTGTATGATCCTTAACATTGTTTTACTAAAGACGGATTTGGTGATCGACCGTCGATTTTGATTTGAAGAAGCCACAAATATGCTCTTTGAGTGTATGATCTTTAACATTGTTTTAATTATTTTCTTGTTATTTGGAGCTTATTTCATTTTTAAGCTATTTGGGACTGTTATGATTTACAGTTATTATATTTATGTGATAATGAATGAAATGTTATCTTGACAAAAAAAAAGAAAGTATATGGAGCTTTGAATTGTGTTTTGCCCATGTGTTCCATTTGCTTTTAGTTGATCGTCCTCTTTAAAATGCATATTACATGAAAATGAATAAGAGAAGGTAAATACAAGAGAAGATAAAGATTAAAATAGGGTTGCTGTCAGATTTTGAGGCCCACAATTTATGCATTATGATGCAGCCCTTTTAGGGTGTGCATGAATAAATCTTTAGAACAAAATTTTTGTTTCAAAAATTGGTTTAGAATAAAAATTCGTTTAGCAACGTAATTTCATTTTTCTATTTCTGAAACAAATTTCTGTTCTAGAAATAAGTTTGAAATAGAAATCATAAGTTAAAATTTTCTACTTCACTGCTATCGACCGTCATTCGCTGTCGTCACCGTCGCCATCGATTGCTGTCGCCGACTGCCGTCCTCTGATTGACCGTCGTTGATGCCACCACCACCGTCGTTAGGGAAATAGAAATTTTAAGTTGTTATCAAATGAATTTTTATTTCAGGAATAGAAATTTTGTGTTGTTATTAAATGCGTTTCTCTGCTCAGAAATTAATTTTTGGAATAGAAATAGAAAAATTAATTTCTTTTTTGAAATTAATTTCTGAAATAGAATTTTGTCATTCGCTTTCTTAGAGAGATACTAGAGCATATCTCAAGCAACGTAGCAAAGAGAGATTCTCCATCCAGTCCAGACACCATCATCCAAACTCTCCTGACCCAAGTACCTTTATCACACACTTGGACAGCGCCACGTGGCAAGCTCTGGAGCCAGATGCATCCCCTTGAACCGGCCAATCAAAGACCACCTTATCCTATCCCTTTATCTTACCCGAACCATATCCACCAGATTAATTTGCCTCCCCACCCTCATCTTCAAGCTCGTTTATTTGCAAACCTTTTCCTTCTTCTCCCCCCACAAACTCCGCAGAGAGTGAGAGTAGGGAGAAAATGGCAGCTTCGCTACAGGCAGCAGCTACTCTCATGCAGCCCACCAAGGTGGGGAGGAGCAGCTTGCAACTGAGGTCATCGCAGAACGTGTCCAAGGCCTTTGGGCTGGAATGTGGTGCTGGCTCTAGGGTCACCTGCTCTCTCCAGGCTGATCTCAAGGACTTGGCCCAGAAGTGCGCCGACGCCACCAAGATCGCCGGCTTCGCCCTCGCCACTTCGGCCCTCGTTGTCTCGGTATTGGAGATCAAGCCCCACTTGTCAATTTGCGTCGCCCCTAATCTTTAGAGGCTAATATGGATGAATTGTTAATATCCTTGAAGTAGTTACTGCTGTTCTCTCAGCTCCTTTTGCGTTTTATCGATGTTGTGCGGGCGATAGATGGTGCTCGAAATTGGGAGATTTATATTGAATACATTGAGTAGGTCCTGTGTGTACAAACAGGGGACAATCTAGAGAAGGTCATTAAGCATTCGAATATCGATGTCGGGTTGTGCTAGATAGATCGTTTCGCTTCTCCGAATGCCTAAGTTATCGCACTCTCTTTCCGGCACACCTTGCAAAACTATGCATTTGTCCTTAGCTGCTGAGAGTTCGTGGGCTGAAACTGAAATCAGTTCTTGATGTGGTTGGTAGGCTTTAATGGTGAAGTTCTAGAGGCGTCAAGTCCGCGGTAATTAATCGGATCGTCCAATTTGATGTTCCAAGCATTCCTGCCATCGAGATGCACATACTGGTTTGATCAAGGACATTCTTGAGTATAATTGAAACTAAGTCATCTGCCATGCTAATCCACACATTTTTATGAAAGTTCCAACTTTGATCCTGACAAAACATTTCATGGTTACAGTTAGTTTCTCATCTGCACATTTTGGTCTGCTTTTATAGATAGACGATGATTATGTTGTGATGAAAGCTTCTGGTCTTTCTCAGGGAGCCGGTGCAGAGGGAGCCCCCAAGAGACTGACCTACGACGAGATCCAGAGCAAGACCTACATGGAGGTCAAGGGGACCGGTACGGCCAACCAGTGCCCCACCATCGACGGCGGGCTCGAATCGTTCGCCTTCAAGCCTGGCAAGTACAATGCCAAGAAGTTCTGCCTCGAGCCGACCTCCTTCACCGTGAAGGCCGAGAGTGTGAGCAAGAATGCTCCCCCGGAGTTCCAGAACACCAAGCTCATGACCCGCCTCACCTACACCCTCGACGAGATCGAGGGCCCCTTTGAGGTCTCCCCCGACGGCGCCGTCAAGTTCGTGGAGAAGGACGGGATCGACTATGCCGCCGTCACCGTGCAGCTCCCTGGGGGCGAGCGCGTGCCCTTCCTCTTCACCATCAAGCAGCTTGTGGCCTCCGGGAAGCCCGAGAGCTTCAGCGGGGAGTTCCTCGTGCCCTCGTACCGTGGCTCGTCGTTCCTTGACCCCAAGGGTCGTGGTGGTTCCACCGGGTACGACAATGCTGTGGCTCTGCCCGCCGGAGGGAGAGGAGACGAGGAGGACTTGACCAAGGAGAACATCAAGAACACCGCGTCGTCGATCGGGAAGATCACGCTGAGCGTGACCAAGACCAAGCCTGAGACGGGAGAGGTGATCGGCGTGTTCGAGAGCGTCCAGCCATCGGATACCGATTTGGGAGCTAAGGTGCCTAAGGATGTGAAGATCCAGGGCGTCTGGTATGCTCAGCTCGAGTCATAGAGGGGCTTTAATTGTGATCCTTTGAATGAATTCGACGGACGAATGTATCTATTTCTGGGTTCAGATTTTGCTAGGAAGTCGTGAGCTGCTGAGACTATCATCTTGTTTGTATATTATCCTTTTTTCAGTAAGAATATCATCCTAAGTTTCAAGGTCAAAGACTAAAACCAATTTAGTTATGAGCTTATGAATTGCTTCGAAGATATTTAGGATGAATTTGGTTTAGCATTTCCAATTTTCAATGGGCTTTAGGGAAATGCAAAGCAGTTTAGCGTAACGGGTTTTGGAGAAATGCAAAGACTGTTTGAAAAGCATTAAGGCATATGATGGATTTTATGATTGGGCTGCTCATGTTGGGTCAAATTCATAGTCAAAGTAACTGATAGGGTAGTTACATATATAGCGCTTTTTCATTTTTAAAAAAGTAGACAGGAGAACACGATGTTTTTTTAAGAGGGAAACTGTGAAGGAGAACGAACGTGGAATCTCTAGACAAGCGATCTCTCAAGATGCTTCGACTCTTAATCTGTGGCAAAGAGATATATTCGTTTATGTGATATACCTCACACGATCGTTGATTCAAGTTGATTCAAGTGTAGAATGGGCACATTTTTCCGCAATTTTATGAATCGTTTTAGGAATGTGTTTCCTTCATCTTAAGATCAAGCAAGCAATTGGACATGCGCAAGAACAGAGGCCGGACCAAATGGAAGTCGCCATAGGAATCTTCAACAACATTACAGAAACAGAATGCACAAGCATCGATCCTACACACCAGTCATTATGGACCTAAAAGATGATCCATCAACGGTCTTCCAAGAATATGGGATGATCCAGTCGCCTCCATCACCTGCCCAAAGGCCGAAGCCATTGCCAGAAACGAATCATCATCAGCATCGATATACTTCAGGGAGGGACAGCTAAGTCATGATCTTGCATCGAATGGCTTCCAAATTTGTTTTAGATCACTTTGTTTGCGAAAGCCAGCATACCTACAACAGTTCAGTGCGCCCTGTTTTGCTTCTTTAACGCCGTAAAACAAAAGAAGCACACGGTCTTGGCTGGCTATTGAACGAGCGAAGGAGCGTGGTCGAGCGAGAGAGCAGACGCGAGGGAGAGGGAGCAGACGCGACGGTTTTGGAGTGAAGGAAGAACGAGCAGGAGCAGAGTCGGAAAAGACGTGTGTCGAGGGAGAGCGAAGGAAGAAGGAGCAGAGGTGGAAAAGAAGTGTTGCGAGGGAGAGCATAGGAAGAAGTAGCAGAGGCGGAAAAGTGTGTCCAGGGAATGTAGGGTTTTCAAAAGGGCAAATGTGGACTTTCACTAAAACTTTTGAGGGCAAAATAGGCAACGGAAGAAATTTCATTGATCTATGGCTTCGGCATTCCGAAAATGTTGAAATGCTCAATACTGGTCCCTTTAGCATTAAGCTTTCAGCCGTCAGCTTTCACTTCAAAGCTCCTTGGAAATACTTGCCAAATGTCCCAAATTTTTCCCAATGGACTTTCAAAATGCTGAACCAAACTCACTTTTAGGCCATTATCAAATCGGCTGCGATTTTTTCGCCGTTCCACAAGAACAATCAATTGGATTAATTAATCAATAAGTCCATGCGATGGTGAAGAAAAATCAAACAAAATTATGTGCTATAGCTGTAAAAGAGAATTGGAGCAGTATCATGGATTCTACGCGGTTCAACATGCCAATTACAGGAGATAATCACTATCATAAACCAGATAATACCCTTCGAGGCCGAGGTAACTGAACGTGGGTACGCGAAATAAATCTTATCGAATGTCGCTACGTCGACTGATAAAACATTCGACATTAGCAAATAAAGATCACAATTCAAACGGAACCGTCCGTTTTTTGAGTTGCAAGAAGCTTATCGAATACCAATAGTATTTACTTTGCTGGAGAAGATGATGATGATGATGATCATCGTTCAGATTGCTTCTCCCAACTCCCCCGTCGCAGATTAACGAAGGAAACAAAATTTGACTTCTGGTGAAACTGATAATGATCTCTCTACTTCGCATATATCAGAAATCTTGAGATAGTTTCCTATTTCGAATTATATAAATAGTTTCCTATTTCGAATCACCGAAGAAATTACGTTTGCTCCGCTTGTTACTACCAATAGAGCCAAAGAAAAATAAAAGGGAAAAAGAAACCCGGCGGTGCTCGAAACAATGGAGTGCTCGGAAGATGAAAAGACCGGCGTCCCGACGTGGCTGGAGCGGATGTTCGCCGCCGGCAAATTCTACGACTCCTGCGAGGACGACTGCTTGAAGCCTACCAAATACTACTGCACAGCCTGCATGATCATCGTCTGCGAAGATCGAATGGAGCAGCATCACAAAAGCCGCGGGCACTCGATTCTGACGGTAATTAAACTCCTGTTCGATCTCGTAGCATTATGACTACAACTTCATCTAGAAAAATACATCTTGATCCTTTATTCTTTACTTTGGTAAAAATACATCGAAAAACTTAGGCATACAAGTCTTCCGGAGTGGCGGCATTCAGAATAGAGGACCTGAAGCAATTGTGGGATTGGACCGGGATCCAGCAGTACACGATCAACCGGCGGTCGATCATGTACGTCAATCAGAAAGGAGGGGTCCGTCGCTCGGGCTCTCCCATCGGCGACGCCAAGTGCGAGACTTGCCAGTACAAGATCTTAGCCCCCAGCAACTTCTGCTCAGTGGAATGCAAAGTAAGCGAAATCTTACCTTCCTACATGAAACAAGACTGTAGCTTTCAATGCATTTACTTTTCTTATGAGGCGGGTAACTAGGGTTTTGCAAAGTTGAAGTTTTCCTTGGGAGGTATTATTTAGCAACACCGTCACGAGCCATCCGTTTGACATCGTACCCTCCCCATAAAATAGTTTCTCGCCGGTGCACGTAAAACGATCTTTGCAGGTGAAGGCTGCTTTGAAGAAGATTGAAGAGAGCAAAGCAGAAGCTTCGAATCGAGCGAGGAGGAAGCTGGAGACGAACGACGGCGAGAGCCCTAGCGACGTTCCGAAGGAGATTGTTGCAGGCCAATCTTTCAGGAAACGTCCAAGAAAGCAATCCACACCCCGGAGGGCTCCCCTCTTTTAGATTCAGTAGCATTGCCAAAACTCGAAGAAGGGTTAATTTCCTTTGATTCGTTACGCAATTCTTGTGCCGACATCCGTCGTCGGAACTGTTTGAACCCTTCTTCATTGGGGAAAGGAAGCTGAGTGCTAGTCGATGTTTGAGTTTTGAAAAGAGTCGAGATTTGATCTCTCTCTTTCTTTCCTCTGGAATTCTCCTCCAACGTTTGAGAAAAACGAGAGAAGGGTATCTGATAAATAGTGTTTTTCTTACGAGCAAGCAATAAGATTAGGGTTTTTGACTGTGTTTGGTGAAGGGTTTTCAGCTCTCATGCATTGACGTTCCTCCATCTCTTTAGTGCGTGTATGCCACAATCACACACACGCGGAGAGAGAGAGAGAGAGAGTTCAAACAGACGTTGAAGTGCCCTGAAAACCTAAAGATTCGAGTTTGAATAGGTACAAAACATGTACTTATCAACATGTAAATAGCAAATTAATTTGAGCATCAACCTTAATCGTATTATCATAGTCCCTGTATCATGTTAGTTTCATTCATGCGTAGAGCAATGAAGGTATTAGTCGGGGTTGTCGAGCGAGACTAATTCTTTCATAGACACGTATGACAATCGCATCAGTTGTAATTGGGATGGCATAGCCCTCGTACTGTGTCAGTATCTTGCAATTTTAACATTCGATCACTTTACTAATCATCAAATCAGATTTGTTATATGATACTCTTTTACTTCATCTTTGATATAGAGAACACCAATTCGGTGATACAATCATTGATATGGTATAATTTCTCGAGAAACTCATACATTCATGGTAACTATCTTGAATGAGAAAATAAGGAATTTAGTGACTTTACTGAGATGAACGATGTCAATGACATAGAGTACCTTCTTACAATTAACACATCATGGGATGACTCTCGGATTTTACTTATGCATAAAATAAGACATACTTTTCCTTTTTCTTAGAAAGCACAACAAAACGCAGCGATGGCAATCATCGCCATTAGGCGGTGTGCATGATTATCATGTGCATCAATTTTATGCACACCCAATCTCTCAATTATTTAAAAAAAAAAAAAATCTCTCAATTATGTGGATTCCACTTTGAGAATCCACCTAGAACGGGACAGTCCTAGAGTAGTTGAAATTGAAAGAGAAAGAGATTAATGGTGCGTGCAAAATAAATAATTTGAAAAATGTATATTTTTATATAATTGCTTATATCGTTTGAAATAATTAGTCAATGAAAAATGTTTTATTATCATCAACAATTTATATTTAAACATTTTCGTGGACGATAAAATTTTTTTTTCGTTTGTTCATTTTTATAGCCGATACATACGATTATTTTTAGGAAAATGTTTTTCAAATGTTTTATTTTTTTGAAATAAGCGGAGCCTAAACAGAATCAAACGAATTTATCAGATTATACTTAGATGAAAGCTTGATAGTTGCAAATTGAAATTGGCAACAAAACTTGCTTATACATCGATGTTTGATTGGAAAAACTAGGGTTGACACCGGAGACAAGTCCATCTTATGTAGTCTCTTTTTGAAATAAGGGTCCTGTACAACGTTGATCAATCATTGATGCTCCGTTGTTTTGAGATTGAGCTGGCCGGGCGAGGGCTTGGGAGCGAACCTAGGCCCGGCACGGCCCGTTGGCCAGTCCTAGCCGGAGGCAGTACCTTTCAAATTGGTCTGGAAGGGAATTACTGCTCCAGCCAAACGCAAATCGCGTACTGAACCAGTTCATGTCGTAACAGTTCAACCGGTTCGATCCGTTACCCATCCCTCCGCGCTCGTGAAAATCAGGTAATTTTTTGGCCGGTTCATTCGTTCTTTTCGGTGAATTCCGCCGGTTCGACAGCGTACGAACTACGAACCCGGTTCGTTTACCACAGTGCTCTCCGTACGTCTATCTGCAGGCCACCTCCAATCCTCCTTGCTCCTCCTGCTCTTCTTCTTTGTCAGCGAGGGGAAGAGAGAGAGAGAGAGAGAGAGAGAGAAGACTTCCATTGATATCGAAGCAGCTTCAAGAGGAGCGTCTCCTTCCCCGGAACGATGAACTCCACGTTCCTCACGACGAGCTCTCACCCTCACTCTCTATCCTCTCCATTCCTCAGTCCCTCTCCCCTCTCTCGCCCCTCCATCCTCTCCTCCTCCGCCAGGCGACGCCGCTTCGCCGTCTCCGCCGACCTCGATCAGCAGCCGGCCGCCCCTTCCTCCCCCTCCTCCCCCCGCGGTCCCGACGTCTTCGGCGGCCCGAAGGAGCTCACCGGCCTCCAACCTCTCGTCAAGAACTTCTCTCCGCCCGCGCGATTGGCGGCCTCCGCGGTCGTAGTGGCCGGCGCGCTCGCCGCTGGATATCAGCTCGGACTCCGCATCGGCGGCTCCCGCAATGCCGCCATCGGCGGAGCCGCCGTGCTAGGGGCGGCTGGTGGCGCCGCCGCGTACGCGGTGAGGGCTTGTTCGCCTGAGGTCGCCGCCGCCGATTTGCATAACTACGTCGCCGGCTGCGACGATCCTCAGGCGGTTCGGAAAGAGGACATAGAACAGATTGCTAACACGTCAGTTCCGTTCTTGATACATAGTTCCTAAATCGCTGCTTTGTTTCGATTTTTGCCTTCTCGGGTGACATCTGTTCTCAACATGGATTCATGTTAGCTTGTACGGTTGGTTCTGGATGAGGTTGCGGGAGGTCCTGATGTAGTCAACTAGTCGAACTTGTACTGGAGATACCATTTCTCCCCATAGTTCAATTGGGTATCAGTGGGATTAGAGTACAACTGTCTAATTCACTAATTTAGTAACGAGATGTTGATCGGAATATGTCTGCAGCGGTGCCTAAGACCAGCTTGAGCAATGTTGTTCTTCATCTGACTATTGTGCTTTAATTGTGCTTGATTTTCACTAGCTAGTTATATTTTTAACATCTAATCTGTCAGGTACGGCGTGAGGAAGCAAGATGAGGCCTTCAATGCAGAGCTTTGTGATTTGTACCTCAGGTGAGCTAAGACAATGAACTAATCATGCATCTATTGTGCTTCAAGCACATCTTTTCTTTTTTGTTTATTTTGTATGTACATAGGTTTAGAATTTCAGATGGAGCTGGCTTGAGTTGTAGTTGACTTTCGGTTGGTTTAATTGCATATGATATGTGTTGTGCAGGTTTGTCTCATCCGTCCTTCCTCCTGGAAACGAAGAACTTAAGGGAGATGAAGTCGATAAAATTGTTAATTTTAAGAGTGCTCTGGGAATTGATGATCCGGAGGCGGCAGCCATGCATGTGGAGGTACTATTGCTCTAGCTACTTGTGAACGCTTAAGAATATCAGTTTAGCGTGGGAAGCATGATGGAGTAATGTCTGGTTGAAATTGCGTCCACTTGTGTCTTCCAGATTGGTAGGCGTATTTTCAGGCAAAGGCTTGAAAGTGGGGATCGCGAAGCTAATGTGGAGCAGCGTCGGGTATGAAATCCGAATTCTAGTAGTTCCTCTGCAAACACATTAGCTGGCAACCTGGATACTTTTTCAAGAGTGTCGTATGGAACTTTATCATTTTTGGTTCCTCTTTAGTACAGGCATTTCAAAAGCTGATATATGTTTCCACACTTGTGTTTGGAGAAGCGTCAAGTTTCCTTTTACCTTGGAAGCGCATATTCAAAGTTACTGATGCGCAGGTACAAGTCTTTTCTTTAGGCAATGTCTGCCTGTGCAATTATTTTCATGCTGCATGGTTGGTCAGAAGTTGGATCTTAGAGTTTTGAATAACAAAGCCCATCTAGTCCTGTTATTCTAGCCTATCCAAACTGTGCTTTTATTATCATACTTGTGACATGAGGATCTACTAATATATCTGTCATATTTAGCTTATTCAGTGAATCAGTCTTGTATTCGTGTGCATGCAGATTGAGGTTGCCGTTCGTGATAATGCACAGAGGTTGTATGCGTCCAAGCTAAAAGCAATTGGAAGAGGTGTGTATAATTATATAATTCATTGCAAAAATGAAAATCTCGACCTTTAGCAATGAAACTAGGCTAACATTGTAGGTTTGGACACAGGATAAGCCTGCCTTTTTTTTTTTGGATTATGGCGATGAAGGAATTTATTTTGGTCGGCAAAGTTATTCTATATTATTGAAATTTCTTGTCCTGTCACTAGTAAAAAATGTTTATTTTTGTATCATGGATTTTGTAATTAAACCAGGTTGTAGTAGTTGCTATTAAGGCTTAATTCAATCAACCCTGGAGTTTCAACTGCTTATCAACCTGGTTATAGTAGTTCATATCAAGGCATATTCAATATAAGTTGGACTTTGAACTGCTTTTTGTGATTGAGGGCGTTGCTAGAGTTGAACATTGTACTTTGTAATTATAAGTTTGATATCTGTGTTAGATCTCAAAGCGGAGCAGCTTGAAAATCTTCAAACAGCGCAGCTATCTTATCGACTTTCTGATGAGGTAATTTCATCATTTGTCTTCTGCATAAATAGATTTGATTTACTGTAGTTTTTGGTGACATATCTTCTGTACACTTTATTGGTTGGTGCAGCTTGCCGAAGATTTGTTTAAGGAACATACGAGGAAACTTGTGGAGGAAAATGTCTCAGCAGCTGTGAATGTGGTGAAATCAAGAACAAGAGCAGCGTATGTCCCTTGCCCAAGTTCCCTTTGTATCCTTAGTCTGTAAATGCTGTTTCTTAAAGGGGGAGGGGGGGACCCGACCCCAACTTTCTAAATTTCTCTGTGGGCCCAAATATGGGAAAGAACTTCACAAATATATCCATTAGTCTTGTCTCTCCCCAGAATTTTCAAGTTTTTTGAAATTCCAAAGTTGAAGGAAGTAGTGCGGAATCTGTAGTAAAAGCATTTAATTTAAGAGTTTTCAATGATAGTGCTTCTAATTATGAATATAAGGTGAAGTGAGTGATGTTACGTCCAATTTGGAGAAATATTAAGCAGGAGTTCGAGATTTAAAAAACACACGCATTAGGTGTTTTGCTTCTCAGTCTCTTGTGAGTAAAAACAAAAAATTCGAAATAATTTACTTTTGTGTAAATGGAAAGATTGTATTTACTATTGGATTTATGACTATTTTAGTAACATTTTTTTACACTCAATTAGCTTTTAAGAGAGTTTTGAGGAAAGAATTATAAGGTGTTTATAGTCATATAAAGTCAAGAGCCATTCTCCTACTTAAATGACTATTAAGTGAGTCACATCCATATAATGATTGAAAAGAATGATTTTTTCGTTTCATAAGATATTCTCTATCATACGTTTGCTACCAAAAAAAAAGCAGCTACTAATCTATTGCTCCTCCACAAAAATAAAGAAATGCTTACTCTAGATCCGTCCTGACTGAATAAGTCAATCAACTGAGAAATTCAAGAGAAGTTGCCAGCATAGTTATGATGGAATCTGAGTCAAATGTTTTGTTGTTAAGGAATTGAGTGTTGCTTGCTTATTTTGTTAGCTTTGCTTAAAGGCTACTTGTCATCATCTTATATATTTCGATTATCCAGGACGGCAGTCACTCAAGTTGTGGAACAGCTAGAAGAGATACTAGCATTTAACAATTTGCTTGTCACATTAAAGAACCATCCGAATGCTGATAACTTTGCTTGTGGGATTGGTCCAGTTTCCTTGCTTGGTGAGGAACTTTTACATCTTGGTTTTATTGGCCATGAAGTGTGTTTTCATGGAAGTCATGAATTACTACTTCTCTTCTTGTACCTCAGGTGGTGAATACGACACTGACCGAAAAATGGATGACTTGAAGATACTTTATCGAGCATATGTTGCAGAGTCTTTCTCAAGTGGTCGACTGGAAAAAAGCAAGGTATGAGATTTTTTCTATTTAAATATTGTCTGCCTCCTACCTGCCCTTTGTTGTATATAACCTGGCTAATGTTGTCTTTGCTTCCTGATAACCTTACTTCTGTTGTTGCTTTGTTTCAAAGCTTGATGCCTTAAGTCAACTGCGGAATACCTTTGGTTTGGGAAAACGCGAGGCTGAAGCCATCATGCTTGATGTATCTGCAAAGGTGTATCGTAAACGACTTCAACTTGCCTTTACTGGTGGTGAGTTGGAAGCTGCAGATAGCAAAGCGGCATTCCTCCAGAATCTATGTCAAGAGTTGCACTTTGATCCTGAGAAGGCCAGTGAGATTCATGAAGGTATATTTATTGATTCCTATTTCTGGAGTGTTCCTGTGTCATGTATAAATATATTCATCTTATCTTCACTGTGATCCGGTGGTTCTTCATGTTTATCGACTTGGTAAAACTTCTAATCACGTAAGAAGTTCGAAATAAGAATTTTGTTGAACAGAAAATGGGCATATATGGGACGATTTCCTTAACTATTTTGGACTAAAATTCTTATGATATTTGTGTCCTGTGTCTTGTTTACCATTGTCTCACCAAAGTATTGATAGCATCCTCTTTCATTTTCACATTAAGAAATTTACCGGCAGAAGCTTCAGCAGTGTGTTGCTGATGGAGAACTGAGTGAAGAGGATGTTAAAGCTTTGCTAAGAATACGAGTTATGCTCTGTATCCCTCAGCAGACTGTTGAAGCGGCTCACTCCAGTATATGTGGCAGTTTATTTGAGAAGGTAAAGTTCTGTCTCCTCTGATGAATTCCTGTTTCTCTAGACTCTTTCTACTTGGTACTTTTTTGCTTGTAATTTGCATACTGTAATTTCTATACACACAGTTTGTGTTTTTACATTCCAATTCGATGGGCAACAGTCGCAGTTGGACGGAAGTTTTTGTATGCTTTGGAATTTCATTTAATATGACGATTTCGTTGAAAATTTTGTCATTTGTATGACCAAAGTGTGGCCTGTAGGTTTTAGGTAGTCATTAAGAAGTTTTATCTCCGAAATTATCATCTGAAGATAAAGATGCAAGGAGAGAGGTGCTCTGAGAGGTTGTTTTCCTTCAGCCGTGGAGTGAGCGAATTTTGTGACCTTGTCCCAAGTGTATTTAGGTCTTGAGATTTGTGATGGCTTTGAGGTAATTGATTTTAAGAGGAGAGTCTAGCTTAAGATGACTTCTGAACAAACTAGTTGACTAGAAATTGAAACATATTAAAACCTGCAATTTAGTTTCTGAAGACTGGAAACCTGGGTGTTTTTTTGTAGCTTGCTTGAGGATGATAATTTTCCAGCTGAAACATTAGATCATGCTTTATCATAGTTGCTCCCTGCCTAAAACTGAATCTGAATATTAATAGTTTTCCCATTACTTATTTAGTTATGTTTTAGTTCCTTTGAAGAATTGGGCTCTTTAGCCATTTTTGTGTCAATTCAACCAGGCTTTTGCACCACCTTCTGCAGGATATTTCAACAAATCAATGTGCAATGTGGCCCGTTGAATGTGGATAATTTAAGATCTCTTGTATATAAAATTGAATGGGATGAACTCTACTTGCGAAGCATTATAAAAGTTGGATATGTGGATCTTGGACATGTTTTAGTCTAATTTTGGCTCATAAACAATGTTTTTCTTTTAAAAAAAGTGGATTATTTTTTTTTATCTATTTGAACAGAGAAGGTATGCTGGCTTCTGAGTATGTGAGATGTTGTGTACCTCTAAATGTAAATCTTTTTTCTATTGCAATGACAAGGAAAGGCTTCAATTTATCCACAATGGTCAGGAACATATTTTTCCCATGTCTTAGGTAAATGGAGAAAATCACAGTCTTTTATCTTTTTTATTCGCTGACTAACTTAACTATTGGATCCAGGTTGTGAAGGATGCGATTGCCTCAGGTGTTGATGGATATGATGCTGAAGTGAAGAAATCGGTGAGAAAAGCAGCTCATGGCTTGCGTTTGACAAGGGAGGCTGCCATGTCTATCACCAGCACAGCTGTGAGTATCTTCCTTTAGCATTATTTGTTTTTTGGGTTGAATTGTACCTTTTTCTCCATCAGGACATCGATGAGAGTGACTGGACATCAATATGAATGTTTCAAATGTGTTTGTGCGACTAACCAACCTAGGAATGGTACTGAGTTTTAGTATCTTAAATGCATGAAATCATGGTTGCATAGAATTCGTGATCAATCTAAAGAGGCATTACTTTCTATGTATAGTATGATGGTACAATTATCCACCTCATCTAAAGCTCAGTCTTATAACTTGCAATGACTTTTCAAGTCATGCTTGTAGGATGATATTCCAAATGGTGGCATTAAGTTTTGAGAGGTACATGTGCAAGTGTGTGATGATAAGATATTTTTACAGTGATTTAATGTGCTCACCTTTGCTTCTCCATATAGTTTGAAAAATGGCTTTCTTTTACAAGAGGAGTCTTGTAAAGAGATTAGTGTACTCGGGACAAGTTAAACTTATAACCAGTGGCATCATAGATGGATAGATGCTCTATAGTTTGGGAGTCATACATTTATTTTTTTGAGGATGAATGCAATCTATGCTCAAGAGATAAGTAGCCATCTATGCCTGCCTTCTCCTCCTTGGGTGGGATCGCACAGATCCCATGCTCGAGTATGTAGCTATGTATATAATGAATGTCAACTATCCTTTTGAGGAAAGTTTTGTGGCAAAACTGGATTGAAAGTATTTCTTTTCTTTGATATACATCTTGGGATCAGGCTAAAGAGGAGCAACCTTACTTTTTTCACAAGGTTCATGCTGGTCATATGAGATATAAATGTTCCGAGTAAGAAATCACACAAAGCTGACTAATATATGAATGTCCTTCATAGCAGTTAGCACTTCTTGGGTGCTATTTTGCCGTAAAATCTGCTATCAAGATTTGTGTGAGTCTTGTGCATGCAAGTTGATGTAGCAAGCATTTGAACTTGCGTCGTTTTAAGGTTTGAAAATCTATTTTTTGGTTATGTATTGTCTTGGACGAAAAGAAGTACATTGGTTGATTTATTTCAGGCAATCATAACCTTCCGTTGCCTCATAACCATGCAGGTCAGAAAGATTTTCATAAATTACATTAAACGAGCACGGGCAGCTCAGAATCGTACTGAATCTGCGAGGGAGCTTAAGAAGATGATTGCTTTCAATACATTGGTCGTTACAGAACTGGTGGCAGACATAAAAGGGGAATCACCTGAAACTGTATCCGAAGAGGCTGCTAAGGAGGTAGAAAGACAAATTGAAGAGGATGAGGAATGGGAGTCCCTCCAGACCCTTAGAAAGATAAGACCCAACAGAGAACTTACAGCCAAGTTAGGAAAGCAAGGCCAAACAGAGATAAATCTGAAAGATGATCTTCCAGAGAGGGATAGGACCGACCTCTATAAAACCTATCTGTTGTTCTGCCTAACAGGAGAAGTCACCAATATCCCGTTCGGGGCGCAAATCACAACGAAAAAGGATGACTCCGAATATGTACTGCTAAAACAGCTCGGTGGTATCCTTGGTTTGACCCCAAAGGAGATTGTGGAAGTTCACCGAAGTCTTGCTGAGCAGGCCTTCAGGCAACAAGCAGAGGTGATACTGGCTGATGGTCAGCTGACAAAAGCTAGGATGGAGCAGCTTAATGAGGTGCAGAAGCAAGTTGGATTGCCTCCACAATATGCTCAGAAAGTAATCAAGAGCATTACAACTACGAAAATGGCAGCTGCATTAGAAACTGCTGTCAGTCAGGGGAGGCTCAACATAAAGCAGATAAGAGAACTCAAGGAAGCAAGCGTAGATTTGGACAGCATGATATCTGAGAGCTTGCGGGAGAACCTCTTCAAGAAAACCGTGGATGAACTTTTCTCTGCCGGGACCGGTGAATTTGATGAGGAGGAAGTCTATGAGAAAATCCCAGCAGACCTGAATATTAATGCTGAGAAAGTGAGGGAGGTGGTTCATGAGCTTGCTCGAAGTAGATTGTCAAATTCACTTATTCAGGCTGTAGCCTTGTTACGACAAAGGAACCAAAAAGGAGTGGTATGGAGATAGAAGTCCTTTATCATTCTCTCTACTTTTTACCAATTTGTTGAAGCTTGTGGACCGAGTTACTTTAGAAGAGTCGAGATGCTAGCTCTACATTATCAGTAAGCCACAATCAATCATTATTGCAGGTTTCCTCACTTAACGATCTGCTGGCTTGCGACAAAGCTGTACCCGCGAATCTGCTGTCTTGGGAAGTCCCAGAAGAACTGGCCGACTTATTTGCTATATACACGAAGAGCGAGCCTGCTCCGGAGAAACTATCCAGATTGCAGTATCTGCTTGGCATCAGCAACTCGACTGCGGCTGCTATTCAAGAGATGGGAGACAGAGTAATTCAAATTGGCACAGAAGAGGAAGACTTTGCTTTCTGAGTACTGTGGTAATTTCTTCTCACATCCGATAATGGGCTAAGTTTTTATCTGCTATCACAAGGTAGATAGTTAGAGTTGGAAAGATTTCGTAGCAGAAGTAGCAGACCCTTGTACAAAATGGTCACAACTCACAATACTCCGAGTCTTGCTATACAGATATTACGAAGCATTGTCTTTGCTATACAGAAAAATCATGTAATAATCCAGGGGGCAAAATGGCCTCACCTCACCTTTCAAATATCTGAAAAAAAAAAGGATCATGTATTCTTAGTCGCACGATTAAAATGGTCACCGTTATCTTTTTCGTCTGAACAATCCTACGTGGCACTGAGGTGTGGTTAATGACGCTGATGCGACACTTTTAATCGTGGATTTTGTTTTTTGGTTGAAAAATTGTGGATTTTAAAAGGCTAGTGATTGTTGCCCCTCTCCAATTGCATCCCTGCCATCGTGACTATTGGATCTAAGTTCAGCGGCTGTTGCTTCAGATCTGGTCCAGACGAGGTCCGACGACCTTGGATCCGTACTATATTGGATCGCATGGCAGAGGCCATGGGGGACCCCTAGTTCTCAGTGCAAAGCTCACATGGCTAGGGGCTTTGTACAATATGCATCAGCTTGGGCATTTGCTCGAGCCTGAGAGCCGCGGTGACGGTCGAAGTCTATGGTGATGGGGGTCCCATCTTGGTCTAGAAGGTCAGTTTCTCTTACAACTTTCTGGATCACTTTCATATTTCTAATGCAAAAGGAGCAGAAGAAAGTTGAAGGAGCTAGGGGTGAGCATGGTTCCAGGGTAGAATCTGGAACCCGAGAACTTGTTCGGTGGGAACCTGTTGGTTTTAGATTTCAAGGTATGCAGGGTAGGTTCTAAGTTCAAAAAATTGGAAAACTTGTTTTAACGGGTATGTTCTAGAATCTAGGTAGGTGAAACTAGAATTTGGAACCTGGAACAAGTTTTTATTTTTTTCTTGATCTATGTTTTCACGTGATCCTGTGGTATTCATGGCGTTCGATGATGAGTGTACAATCTATAACTATTAGTTTGATCTTCCATTTCTGATGATATTTATGGCTAGAATTTTTACTTTTGTGTGACTGGGTGGGTTTCAGGTTTTAGGGTATGTAGGGTAGGTTCCACGAGGAACCTGTTCCGACGGGTAGGTTTCAGGTTTTAAGTGGAACTTGTACGGAATCTGGAATCGCTCACCTCTAAAAGAGACCACTATGTGTATTTGGGCATTTACAAATCGATGGCGTTTTGCATTCTTGTGGGATGTTTAAACTTTTTCAGATTTGATCTTGGCTTTTACTCAGGTGTGGTTTCGGAATCAATTGAGGGAAACAAAAAACAGAGGAAAAAAAAATTGAAAATAAGCTTTTCTATAAAAATGGAAGATTAGTATAAAAAAATGCGTGGGACCGTCTTTCATATGAAACTGATTTTTATTTTAAGACCAATGATTCTATTTTCAATTTTTCATAAGAAATGGGGTAGCTCCGATAAATCACATCGACATCATTAGCCGCATCATCTGTCACCTCATATCAATTGGACGCGGACGGAAAAGATAACGATGGCCAATTTTTTCTATCAAATAAGAGCACGGCATACATATATGTATGTATTTATATATTCAATTATTTTGACATGTAAAATGTGAGATCATCTTAATCCCTTGTATGTTTTTTAAGATTTGGCGTTTGTAATTTGGGAATCCTACTCTCTAGCTTTTCATGGCACTATGCATTGCTGTTGCTGTGCTATGCGGATCACCCGCTTCCAGTCGTACTATTTCATTTCACCAAAGAATAAAATATAGTAAATGCTAAGAGTAATCAATCGTAAAAGAAAGTTGCGAGCCTATAAAGAACGATTTCTCGATTTCAGATTCATCCTGCGTGCTGGCATTTTCTAACGTTCTTCGTCACAATCCTTTAGGAATTGACGAACCGTGAAAAGCAAAAGCGACCAAGACTAAATACCAGAAATCGAATAGGCATGCAGTTGATGGGATTCAATCACACAATAGTATTAGAACCATTGATCGATCGAGCTTCCGATCTAAGGCTGGATCTTTGATCCAACCTGATTATACTTTCAATTAGCTCCTCCGAGCACCGAACACACGGATCTTCTCGCCCTCCAATTGAAGTTGCTCTATGGTCGACGACGCATCACATCCTTTAATTTTGATTAGAAACTCGAGACATATTTCAATTTGGTGGATCCCACGAGAACATGATTAGAGGAAGATAAAAATTTGTCGAGCACGAGCCCGTTTTGGTACTCAGCTACTCTAATCTAGTGCACGTGAAGGAATCAGTCGAATTAATTAGCTTAATTAGTATGGTTAGTCAAACTTGATGGTGCTCTGAATTGTATCTATCCACCTAATTTATGTGTAGTGAAAATTAGCCAATAGCAAATGTTCTTGGCATAGGTATCACGGGGTGGTCCACATGAATCAGCACAGCTGGTCAATTGCAATGATCGAAAGTCCAGGTTAGGAACTTTCATGGAAGTGACAAGAACCCACTTTACTTGCACCTTTCGGTCCCTTTTTCTTGTTCCCGAAAAAATAAAATAGATAGCTTTTTATATTCATGAAATATCAAAATAATGTACATATAATTAGGCCTAATGCCCTAAAAAACCTCCAACTTTAGCTTTTGTCCTAATTTTACCATTTGTATCATAAAAACCTTCAACTTTAGGTCTAATCCCAATTTTATCATAAACTTTTTTTTTGTCCCATAAAAAACCCTCAACTTTAGGTCTTATCCCAATTTTACCCTAAACTTTTTTTTGTCCTATGAAAACTCCAAACTTTAGATCTTGTCTCAATTTTACCATCCAGTCCAAATTTTATTCTAAAATTTTTATAGTCTCATAAAAACAACAAATTTTTACTTGAGCAACAAATCTATTCCCGTTAACCTTTTGTCCAAAATTTCGGAGAGATTGAATACTCCTAAGCACGAGCTGTTTTAGGGTCCTAAGCGCAAGCTCCCGACTGCGAGAGATTGAACATTCTCCAGCACAAGAGATCGAAGACCAAGTGCAAAATCACTAAGTTGAGTTAATGGAGGCAAATTTGGGACTCAAGAAAATTTGATTTTGTATGAGACAAAATAATTAGAGTAAAATTAAATCTGGACCTAAAACTAGGATTTTTTTTATGAGACAAAAAAGTTTATGGTAGAATTGGTACCGAATCTAAAGTTGTGGGTTTTTTATGAAACAAAAAAAGGGATAAGAACATCATGAGTGCCATAAATTTGATACGGAAATCACTTGAGTGCCATAACTTTTTTTTGACTTACTTGAGTGCCACATCAGAGTAAAAACGACCACTTGAGTGCTAGTTCCGGTGAGTAGTCCTATGTGAAATTTTTTATTATTTTTTGAATTTTTGACCCTTTTTATTATGTTTCTTAATTTCTTTTTCTTAAAAAATAAGCTAAAAATTTTATAAAAAAAGGGGGAGGGGGACATTGCAGGTGATGAGGGCTTCCATAGCCCTTGTCTCTGCCACCCCACCATCGTCGGCAATGGTCGGCGAGGGTGGGGGATGGCTGGCAAGGGTCACCAAACCCCGGCCAGTGGCCGGCGACCCTCAACGTTGCAGGCGAGGGCCGGGCGAGCCTTGCCCAAGCCTAACTAAGGGTTGTCGGCCCTCGACAAGGTTCACCACTAGTTGACACCCTTGGCTAGGCTTGGGTGAGGGTCGCCCGGCCCTCGCTTGTGATAGTGAGGGTCGCCAACCCCTGGCCGAGGTTTAGTGACCCTTGCCAGCCATCCCCCACCCTCACTGGCCATTGCCAGTGATGGTGGGGCAGTGGCGGAGATGGCGTACACAACCCTTGTCGCTTGCAAAGTCCCTCCTCCCTCCCTCTTTCTTTTTAATTTTTAGCATTTTTTTAAAGAAAAATAAATTAAGAAAAATGGAAAAAAAAGAAAAGATGAGATGAAAATTTTTTAATTAAAAATTTTTAAAAAATTATTTAAAATAATAATAAAATTGTACTTTCAATTACATAACTTTCTGCAAAGAAAAATATCAACAAAAAAAAGGTGAGAGTTTCGCATTGCATATCTCCTTACTCGTCCCTTCATTGAATGACCTTTTCTGATCGATACCAATCGCATTAAAAAATAAATACATCTTATCAAAAGTGTCAAGAAGTATATGATAAGTTCATTATTGACACATTTTCTAATGGTTTTAAGAGTCACATGGTACCAGCAACATAAATTTAGGGTTTGTATTGTGGTGCTCTCTCTCTATATATATTGCCTATTTACATATTCTTTTGTAATCTCGTTAACGTGATTACATAAAAAAAAATCATGTTTTGCGTGTATAAGGGATTGGCTACTCTCGTGCAGGAATGTTAAGGAATTTCTATAAGTACATTAGCGACACATTTTCTAGGGGTTTAAGTTTTTTCAGGAAAAACGATTTGTCTAACGCAAAGCAGATAGAAAATATGTAGCTGTTATCATATCACTCAGTCAATCAAGTCCAAAGCAACTGACCAAAAAAATAAAAAAATCAAGTCCAAAGCCAAATTAAATTTACAATAAACACAGATAAGGGTTGGCAGAGTAGCAAAGAGTTTTCTCAAAAAGTATGAAAAGATGAATGAAGGGCAAACCCCATAAAAATAGAGAAAAACAAGGAAGATAGTAAAGGATACCAAATGGGAGGAAGAAGGGGATAATAAAAGAGATTTGCAAAGTCTAGAGCTAGATCTATCTTGTCCTTAAATTAAACACTAAGATATTGCACCAACTAGGTTGAAATTTTCACTTGTGATGATCTGTTGGGTGGGGGGGAGGACCCAACTGGTGAAGTTTCGCAGCAAGTGTTGGGCAGTGTGGGTACAAGAACAGCGAATCCCTTGATTATTCAATTGCTAATCAACCACAAGTAATGACAAGATTTAGTGGGGATTGAAAATAGAAAAGGCCTGCAAAACTTTCGGCATAAGAATGGAATAATTTCTCCCGAATAGATTAAAATGAGGATGCAGGGGTTGTCTTCCAAGAGGAGGACAATATGTTTGTTTTTTTTCCTAATGCCATTCAAATAGGCCGATCACATACATTGTACTATAACAAGTACACACTGTACCTAGGGTTACAAGTAATATTAGACTATTAGTAGATTGATGCGGGAGAATATAAGAAAAGCATTGAGACATCATGTCACCGATTCCATCTTGTCTCACATTCTAAGGACTGTTTCTAGGGTTACAAATAATAAATGTTGGACTATAAATTAGGTTGATGCGGGAGATGATAAGGATAGCATCGAGACAGCATGTCACTAACCACATCTTGTCTCACATTCAGTGTCGAACATCAGAATTCGAGACCCACCAAATTTAGTCGACGAGTGAAAAACCATGTAATATGCTAGGTACATACACCTGAATCAAGTGCTCACCAACAAATTAGTCAAGAGAGGGCTTGGATCCCTCGTCACTTCTATATGAAATGAATAAACACCCGAGTATGCACATATCAAGAATAAAACGTAAAAGTAATGAAGTGCACGGGAGGGGCAATCCTCGATCATTAATGAATTTGTAACACCGTATAAGTCGATATAGTTCATGAAATCAATTTGTTACTTATAAGTTCATTTTAGTATGTCATTCTTAATATCTTTAACGCTATCTTTTAATCAATTTTTTCGACGTGGCATCCTCTCCGGAATATGAATATGAGTATAAGAGCGTAATGGAGTCATACTCTTGTTGTCCACGTGTCCCTCCCCCTCATTTTTGCATGGTTGCTTACTCCTTTCCACAGTTTGCCACGTGTCCTATTTTCTCCTTCCTACGTCTGTTATTGGACAGAAACATTGATGAGGTTTAAATATTAGTAAAAATCAAAATACTAAAGTTCATGTTATAACACACGTTATCCTATTGCAACTAGGTTTCAAACATGTCATATTTTCGTCTCGAACAATGTTACCTGCAAATACACACATAAAGGGCCTATTTGGTGACAATTCTGTTCTCTGGATCAATTTCTGAATGGAAATTATTTTTTCTAATTCTCCGAGAACAAAGAAGTATATATATATATATATATATATATATTCTTCTTGTTTATGTTCCAAATCTTTTCTCGAGAACAATTCTGTTCCAAATATGTTGCCGGGAACAAATCTATGTCAAACAGATTTCTGTTCTTTTTCTATTTCTAGGAACAAAAGAACATGAATCAAAGAAATAAGAGCATTATCAAACAGGCTCAAAATAGATAAATTCAGTCCACTAAGCACACCCACATGATAAAACTTACGACCATGTCATTTATAAGCGAAGTCACCGAGAATTGATGACATGAGAAGATATAACAATATTCAATTCGAGCGAGACACTGATGAATTCAATCATTCGCCTTCCTCTTGTCGCTGGAAAATGCGTAGTTTGATCACGATTGTGCATTGTTTTTCTACGTGGGATTAATGAGAATTCTCGTCCACCATAGCATTTCTCTATATTTACTAAGAAATGGCCAATCTTCAGAGATTTTTGCAAATATTTCACTCGACAGCAGTCCATGCAGAGATTAATCTATTATTGACATGGTCGTAAGTTTCGTCTTCCAAAAAAATTACAAAGGGTTTTTGACTTGGTAGCTTACATTGAAATAACTCATTTGAATAAGATAAGATAAGGTAAGTCGGTCTTATAATTAGGTTTTTGTAGCAGGTCCCACTCCTTTGTAAAACTCGGTCAGTATAACTTTGAGAGTGAGAGAGAGAGAGAGAGGGGAAGTCAAAAATCGTTTAGCATTTATTGGTTTTGGGATTGAACTAAACTAATCTAGTGCACGTGAAGGATTTAGATCGCAATATTTTGGTTAGCTTAATAAGTTATGGTTAGTCAACCTTGGAAGTGCTCTTAATTTGTGTTTATTCACTATTAAATAATGTTTATCCTGCAAGGACCTAAATAGAATAAATATATAGGAAGTAATAATTAGCCAATAGTGGATTATTTTGGCATAGGTTCCACGGTGTTGTCCACGTGAATCAGCACAGCTGGTCAATTGCAACGATCCAAAGTCCAAGTTAGGAACTTTCAGGGAAGTGACGAGCCAACTTTATTTGCACTTTTCGGTCCCTTTTTCTGTTTCCGAAAAATTAAATTAAATACCGTCTTGTTGATAATGGATTGGACACCGAAGATTGATTATAATAATTTTAAAGTTTTGTTTCTTAGCCAAACGAAAAAATTAAGGATATTTATTCTTAGCCTGTCCCAACAGTACAGTCCATACAAAAACGGGACTAGATTGTATACGACTTTGCCGGTTGGTGGGTTTCACCATCTCAGTTGGCCGCAGTTTCTTGCTTCAATTTCAAGCTCTCCAATCAATCGGGGCAATTATATGCATGAAATGTAAAAAATAAATGCATATATGATTGTATTATATACATGAAAAAGTACCAAAAAAGTCTTATATCTATTGTATTAATACAAATTTAGTCCTAAACATTTCACATTTGTATTAATTAAGTTCATCCAGCCAATTTAGATCGGAAATTGCTGACGTGGTATGATTGGCGCTAACATTGATACTTTTTTAAAAAATTTCAATATTTTTAGAATTGTTATTAATTTTTTTCCTTCTTTTCCTCCTCCTTTTTTTTTTTTCTTTTCCTTTCTCTTTTTTCTTTTTTCCTTATTTCCTCTGCTAGTCGCCAGCCTTTGTGATAACCGGTGAAAGTTGCCAGCTGTTAGCAAGGGCTGGACGAGGGGCCTCACTAGAGGCCAGCAAGAAAAATATGTTTGTTAACGACGCATCAATCCTATTTCCGCAACAAAGGTAATCCAAACTCTTTTGCAAAAAATTATGCATGATATTCGAGGCAAAATCTAGTACAACATAGGAAATCCTCAAATAGAATGAATGCAAATTCAAAAAAACATCACATGACAAGAAGACATAGTACCAAATCCTCAATTACACATAATACAAATCTTATAATACAACATCACGTTACAAAAGGCAAGATAAGGATTGTACAGCAAGAAGTGTGGTTGGCGAGTTGCTAGTGAGAGTCGCCGAAGCTCGCCCGGCCTCGCCCAAGTGCACGAGGTTATGGGAGAGGCAGCCTTGCCAGTCGCAAGCAAAAGGCGACCTCGCCTGCGGCTAGCGAGGTTATGGTTGGCTTTGCTCGCGGTCGGAGAGGCCATTGTGAGGCTGGCCTTGTAACCCATCGTGAGTTTGGCGATCCATCGCACCTCATCGTGAGCTCCAACAATGTATCACGACCCATCGTGTGCCTCGCCTGCGACTCGCCGGCTGCGGGTGAGGCTGCCTTTGCTCGCGGCCTCACCAGCCACTAGGGGAGGGCCACAACCCTCGTCCAATGGTTGGCGAGCTCCAACGGCCCTTGTCGGCCACACTTCTAAGTAAGAATTAAGAATTAAAATTTTCAAAAATATTAAAATATTATTATTTTGGTCGGTCAGCGCGCTATGTCAGTGTCAACTGGCCAAATGGACTAAATTGGCACAAATTTAAAAAGTTTAGGACTCGATTGGCAAAAAAAAAATGCTTTAGAAGTAGAAGTAAAACAAAGTTACTTTTTTTTTTTGGGCAAAAACAACTTCTACATGAAAAACAACTTCTGGAATAGAAAAAGAAGTTTTATCAAACGCATTTATGCTCCATAAGTGAAATAGTGCTCTAGAAGTAGAAAAATAAAATTGTATTAACAAACGGATTCTACTTCGTAAGTACTGCTAGAACAGAAATTCTACTCCAGAAGTGTTACCATACGTGCCCATAAAAGGGCACTTGAGTATTAATGTGTTTTGTCAAAACGTGTAAAAATATTAAAATGTCCACACCACCAAAAAGAGAGAAAATAGAAAAAAAAAAATAACAAAATGGGAGGAAAAGGGGGATAATGAAATAAATTTGAAAAGTCTAAAGCTAGATCTATCTTGTCCTTAAGTTAAAGATTAAGATATTGCAACAACTTGGTTGAAATTTTCACTTGATCTGTTGGGGTGGACCCAACTAGTGAAGCTTCGCAGCAAGTGTTGGGAGTGTGAGCACAAGGACAGCAAATCCCTTGATTAATTATAAATCAACCACACATGATAACAAGATTAGAGGGGATTGACAAAATAAAAGGCCTGCAAAACTTTCAGTATAAGAATGGAATAAGTTTGCCGAATAGATCAAAGTGAGGATGCAGTGGTTGTCCTCCAAGAGGAGAACAAAATGTCTTTTTTTTTTTTTTGTAATGCCATGCCACTAGACAAATACAAAGTGTTCCTAGGGTTACAATTAATATTAGACTATAAGTTAGGGTTGACGCGGGAGGCGATAAGGATAACATTGAGACATCATGTCACTAACTACATGGTGTCTCACATTCCGATGACTTTCCCTAAATTTACAAGAACATCAAATTATAAGTTAGATTGATGTGACAGATGATAAAGATTATATTGAGTCGTACTTCAAAATTCAAGACTTGCTAAATTTAATCAATGAGTGAAAAACTATATAATATGCTGGATTCATATATTCGAGTTGAAGTGCTGGCCAACAAATTAGTCAAGAGAGAATTTGAAATCGTCGTCAATTGAATATAGAATGAATAAAACACTCAAGGACGCATAGATCGATAATAAGACATATAAACAATGAAGTGCAAGGTAGGGGCAATCCTCGATCATTAATGAATTAGTAAACACTATGAAAGTTAATAGGGTTCATGAAACCGATTTATCACTGGTAAATTCATTTCGGGATGTCATTTTTAATATTTTTAACGCTATCTTTTAATCAATTTATTCGACGTTGTATCGTACCCGAATATTAATAAGAGCACGGAGTCGTATGGACACAGCAGAGCCAGATCATCGGCAGTCGAGGCTGTTGGTCTTACAATTCCCGAGGACTCTCGTGGTCCACGTGTCCCTTGTCGTCATTGTTTTGCATGGTCGCTTGCTCCTCTCCACATTTTGCCACGTGTCCTATTTCCTCCTTCCACGTCGTCACCCCCACGTGGGTCTTCCTCCGATCAATTTATTGGGCAGCAATGTTGAGGAGGATTAAATATGCGTGAAAGTTCATATACTAAAGTTTATGTACACGTCATCCTATTGTGACTAGGTCTCAGACACGTCATCTTTTGGTCTAGCTCGAGCAAGATTTGCTAGAATGCTATGTAAAACTTACATTAATCAATGAGAAGATATAGTAATGTCCATTTCAGGACTTGTGTTAGTGAGATATCGACGATTTTCTAATGATCGCTTCACTTTTGTTGTTGGAGAATGCATAGTTAGATCACAATTGTGTGCTGTTTTTCTATGTGCGATTAACGATAATATTTTTCCATTATAATGTTTCTCTATATTTACTAAGAAATGACCAATCCTAAGAGATTTTTGTGAATGTTTTACTCGATAGGGGACCATAATTGACATGGTCATAAGTATTCGTTTCTGAAAATATTTCAGAGGGTTTTGACTCGGTATGCTTAAATTGAAATAACTCGTTCGAGTATAATAAGATAAGATAAGCTGGTTTTATAATTAGGGTTTAGCATGAGTTGGTTTTGCGCTATAGCTAATCTTGTGAAGGATTTAGATCGAATTTTTTTTTTTTTGTATAGGTTGATTAGTTATGGTTAGTCAAACTTGGAGCTGCTCTTAATTTGGGGAAAATTAACAAAAAAGTTTTAAATGATTTGTAATTGTGCAAATTCAATCATAAACCTTTTGTTTTGCTAATTGAGTTTCAAATCTTTTGCATTTGTGCCAATACAGTCATTCTGGCCAATTTTGATTGGAAATTACAAACATGGATGTTAGTTGTTCTACATGGCGCGACTGGCGCTAACGTGGATAAATTTTAATAATATTTTAATATTTTTCGAATAATTTATTACATATTTAGTTTTTTTCTTTCTTTC
Source organism: Metrosideros polymorpha var. glaberrima (assembly GCA_001662345.2). Lineage (NCBI taxonomy): Eukaryota > Viridiplantae > Streptophyta > Magnoliopsida > Myrtales > Myrtaceae > Metrosideros > Metrosideros polymorpha. The sequence goes on from BCNH02000009.1 coordinate 11,255,215, forward strand.
TCTTTTTTTTTCTTCCCTTCTTCCTCTAGCTGATCACCGGACCTCGTCGATCGGCCAGAGGTGAGGGTCAGCAAGGTCAACCTCACCGATCTTGGCGAAGCTTGCCCTCGACAGTCCCCGTTGGCCACTGACGAGGGTGAGGCTCGCCCTCGCCAGCTATTGGCAAAGTCAACCTTGCCAGTGGCCGACGGAGCAAGCTTTGCTAGGGGCTGGCAAGGTTGACCTCATTGGTCCTCACCTCTGGTTAGTCGCCAAGGTCTAGCGATCGAATAGAGGAAGAAGGAAAGAAAAAAAAGAGAGAAAGAAAATAAATAATAAATAATTCAAAAAATATTAAAACATTATTAAAAATTGTCTATGTAAGCGTCAATTCTGCCACGAAGGACGACCGGTGTCCATGTCAGCGATTTTCGGAGCACAAATGTAAAAGGTTTAGGATTAAATTGAAAAAAAAAATTAGGATTGAATTGACACAATTTGGATAGATTTATGACATTTTTTTGACAATTTTCCATCTTAATTTGCATTTATTCACTATGGTGTACTGAATATGAATCAGCACAGCTGGTCAAACGCAACGCTCGAGAGTCCAACTCAGGAACTTTCATGGGAGTGACAAGAACCAACTTTATTTCCACTCTTCGAGCTTTTTCCCGTTTTGTTGAGGGTGGATTGGACATAAAGATGATTGTAATAAATTTAAGGTATTATTTCTTAGCCAAACGAAAAATATGCAATATTTATTGTTAGCCTGTCGCAACAGTTGAGTCCATACATAAACGTGACTAGATTGTGTACGACTTTGCCAGTTGGTAAGTATCACCGTCTCAGTTGCCAGCAGTTTTTTGCTTCAATTTCAAGCTCTCCAATCAATCGGGGAAATTATATGCGCGAAATGTCAAATTACATGCATGCATGTCTAATTATATTATCTACAAAATGCACTTTCAGACGTGAGAATAAATATATTAATTGTCAAAATACAAGATGACGCGACCTTTCCATTTCCCTCACAATTGGGGATTCTTTTTAGAATTAATACCACGAAAAATTTCAAACTAGTATACATGCGATAAATTTACCTCAAATTATATTAAAGTGAAATTCCCAGTGGTTTTTGGTCATATTCCATTGGCCAACCCAACTAGTACACATGTGACAAATATTTGTTACATTTGTGACAAATTTATTAAAAATTAATTTTTTATTATGAAAAAATCACAAATTAGTACACTTGTGACAAATTTACCATCCATTAATTTTCGTCAAATTTACCAAACTGATATACATGTGACAAATAAAAGGTAAATCCCCAAATTGGTATATCTGTCAACTGTCATGGGTCATCTAACTACGCAATTTAACAATAAAATTTAACGAAAACTAACAAATGGTAAATTTGTTATAGGGATACTAGTTTGAGATTTTTAGTGGTAAAAAAAAAATTTAATTTTGGATAAATTTATCAGAAATATACTAGTTTAGAGTTTTTCGTTAGTATTAACCATTCTTTTTATCTTTTTATAGTGACGTGAATATCCAGCATTGTCGCACTATAGCACCAATAAAATCTAGAAAAATGTCGAGTCCTTATCTGGAATTAGATGGAAATTAATTATCATAATTTGCATGATTTCCTTTTTTTTTTTGTGGTCTCGAGTTGTGTGCTTATGTCTCGGTCCCAATGTCTTGGAATCGAAATAATGTTTAAGCCACTTGGTGTTGTGAAGGTATTGTCAGCAATTTGATGTACATGGAGCATAGACTAATTGATTTATGGTCAGAGTTTATGTAGCACAATGTATGAATACAAATGTCCTCTTAATAGAGACTTGCATATTTATATTGGGAAGAATTATCAAAAAAGTCATAAACCTATTGTAGTAGTGTCAATTCAGCCCTAAATCTTTTTTTTTTTGGTCAATTGAGTCTTAAACCTCTTGCATTTGTACTAATTCAATCAATCTAGCCAATTTTGGTAGAAAATCGCTAATATAGACGCCAACCGTCTTACGTGGTGCGGCCGATGTTGATGTGGATAATTTTAATATTTTTTTGATTTTTTGATTTATTATTTTCTATTTTTTTTCTTTTTTTTCTTTTCTTTCTCTCTTTTTTTCTTCCCTTCTTTCTCTGCCCGATCGCCAGACGTCGATGAGGGCAAGGAGCCTTGCCTAACCATTGGTGAGGCTGACCTTGCCTAGCGATAGTGAGGTTGAGCCTGGCCAGGGGTGGGGTGAGCTCGCCCTTGCCCAACCATTGGTGAGGTCGACCTTGCCCACCCCTGGCAAGGCTCAACCCTTGCCTAGTCCCTAGCAAGGTCGAGCCTCACCAATGGCGAGGCGAGCTTGCCCTCGCGTAGCCAATGGCGAGGACAACCTCTTTCACCTCGGTGAGGCTTGACTTGCCATCACTAGGCGAGGTCAGCCTCATCAGTGGCTGGGCGAGGGCTGAGGCTCGCCAGTGGCGGGGTGAGCTCTCTCACCCAATGACAACAAGGTCGAGCCTTGCTAATGGCTGGTGAGGTTGCCTCTAGCCGGTCCATCTGGCGACCGGCTAGAGGAAAGAGGAAAGAAAAAAGAGAGAGAAAGAGATAGAAAAGGAAAAAAGAAATAAATAAATATTTCCAAAAAATATTGTTAAAAATTATCCACTTTAGTGCCGGACACGTCATGTAGGACAGCTGATGTCTATATTAGCGATTTTCAATCAAAATTGGCCCAATAGATTGAATTTGTTTTTTGGTTGGGAGATGGACCAAATTAGCACAAATGTAAAATGTCTAAGACTTAATTGATAAAAAGAATAAAAAGGTTTAGGACTAAATTGGTACAATTATAATAGATTTAAGATTTTTTTAGTATTATTCCCCTTTATAATGTGGTCAAATTATGATTTTTCGTTCAATTATATAAGTTTCTGCAAACAAAAATATTGAAAAAAAGTAAAGAGTTTTTTGTTGTATATATACTTACTACGTTATGGATGGCCCTTTATGGCTGAAACCAAAGACACAACATATACATAATATCCAAAGCGTTAAGAAATATCGTATAAGTAGACTATTGACACGTTTTCTAATAGTTTAAGAGTCACATGATATAAGCAACATAGGTAAGGGTTTGTATCACGTAGTAATCTCTCAACATTCTGCCTCTTTTCCTATTTCCTTGTTATCTCATTAACGTGATTGCATTAAAAAATCCTGTTTTGCATGTATAAGGTGTTGATGTTGTCCCACATCGATTGTGGAAGAGACTGGTAGTTAATTTATGAGTGTAAGGGAAAGCCTCACTTTTTGAGCTAGCTTTTGAGGGTGAAAGAGGCCCAAGACCACCCAACACTAATATCAAAGCTTAGGTTGCCAACAAATCTAGATCCAAAAGTTATACGGGAGAGATATAGGTTGTCATTGTTCCAATTCAGGGCCTGATGTAGAAGGGGGAGATTGTTGAGGTTATCCCACATCGGCTGTGAAAAGGGCTAGTAGTCAGTTCATAAATGTGAGGGAAAGTCTTACCTTTTAAATTAGTTTTTGAGATAAGAGAAGCCAAAAATCACCCAACATAAATGACCGGTTTAAGTTTTCAAGAAAAATGAATTATCCTACACAAAGCAAATATATTAACAGATAGTTGTCAATATATCACTCATTCAATCTAGGTCCAAAATAAAATTAGGCTTAGAGAAACCATAGATAAAGGTAGGCTTGAGTAGTAATGGGTTTTCTCAAAACGTATGAAAAGGTGAATAAAGGGTCCACACCACATAAAAATAGAGAAAAAGGTGGAAGATAGTAAAAGATACCAAAATGGAAGGAAAAAGGGGATATAATCAAAGAGATTTGTAAAGTCTAAAGCTAGAACAATCTTGACCCCAACTTAAAGATTAAGATAGTGATCAACTTGGTTGAATTTTCGCTTGTGACCTGTTGGGGGTGGAGGACCCAACTGGTGAAGTTTCGCAGCAAGTGTTGGGCAGTATGGGTACAAGAACAGCAAATTCCTTGATTAATTATTAATCAACCACACATGATAACAAGATTAGAGGGGATTGAAAATGTAAAGGCCTGCAAAACTTTCAGTATACGAATGGAATAAATTTGCTGGATAGATCAAAGTGAGGATGTACTGGTTGTCCTCCAAGAGGAGAACAAAAAGTATTTTTTTTAAAGTATAGCCATGCCACTAAGCCAAAACATGTACATTGTATCATAACAAGTACAAACTGTTCCTAGGGTTACAAGTGATTCTAGACTATAAGTTAGATTGATGGGAGGAGGCCATAAGGATAACATTGAAGTTAGTCAAGAGAGATTGTGGATCCCTTATCAAGTCTATATATAATGAATAAACACCCAAGAACGGGCAAATTAAAAAATAAAACATTTGAATGAAGTGAGTGGACGGTGCGATCCTTGATCAGTAGAAAGTTGGTAATACATTATAACTCGAGATATAGTACATAGAATCGATTCATCAAATAATGAAATAAATTGTAAAATGGAGGTATGCCATATTACTTACTAATTCATTTTTGTATGTCATTCTCAACTCTTTAAACGCTATATTGGGAAAATTCTAAATAAGGGCGCGAAATGCCATTATTTTATCAAATAATGACATGAAGTGAACTTATTTCAAATAAGGACCTGAAATGCTTTCATCTTTTCAAATAAAGCCATAAAATGGACCTTATTTTAAATAAAATGTCTGACCTCAAGAGTATTTTTGTCCTTTCACTTTTTTGTTTTTCCTTTTTGTTTTTTGTTTTGTTTTTTTTTTGTTTACATATATTTTTGCCTGTTGGCTATTGCCCCATTGTCGGTGGGGTAGCAACCCTCATCACGGAGTTGGCAACCCCGCCGACCATCGCTGCCACCCCACCGGCGATGGCGGCGGTGGCTAATAGGTAGAAAAATATAAAAAAAAGAAAAGAAAAGAAAATCAAAAGAGTTAAAAATGAAAATGCTTTTAAGGTTATATATTTATTTGAGAAAATGATGACACAAAGTCTATTTCAAACTTTTTTACTTTAAGTCATTATTTGAAGTAAGACGTACTTCAGACCCCATTGCAAACCTTTATTTTAAATTTTCCCCGCTATCTTTTAATGAAGGAATAATGCATTTGACGTTGCATCGCCTCGAGAATATGAATATGAATATAGAGAGCATGGAGTCGTGCGAACACAGCGGAACCAGACCCATCGGTTGTCGGCCTGCTCGTCTTACATTTCCCGAGGACTCTCGCTGTCCACGTGTTCCCCTCGATTCATCTTTGCATTGTTGCTGACTCCTTTCCGCATTTTGCCACGTTTCCCTATTTTCATAAGTCATATGCTAAAAGTTCATCCTATTTTCCACGTCATCCTACCGCGACTGGCTACCGGACACGTCATCCATTTGTCGAACTCGAGCATAAAATAAAGAAAAGCTTAGTTCAGTCCCACTAAGCGCACCAAGTAAGGTCGTTTTCGGGATTAGGTGGTCTTTCTGAAATCTGCTGCGAGCATATTCACTTTTAGGAAGCACGTTTGCACCGTTTTGGAAGATGCAATTATTTCGATTGAAAATTGGGTATTAGGTATCCTTCATATAAATGTAGTCTCCCTACCTCGCTCACTCTAATTTTTTTTTTTTAAATAATTTTTTGCCATAACCAATTCACGAGTTGCTTTTATAATTTGGCCAAAAAGGGAAAAAAAAATAAACGAAAGGGAACCAAGGCATTTATAAGCAAATGTCACCGAGAATTGATGACCCTGTCAGTACACTGAGCCTTTGTAATAGACGGATGATATCCTGAATCATCTTTCGATCAACGAAACCTAGTTTACCTCGCTCATCGGATTTGGAACATGTAAATCCTTGCCGTTGATATTCAAAGGTGTGCTAGAATGTATGTAAAGTTATGTGCATCAACAATAGCATATGTCGGATCGTATTCATTTCATGTGACATGTCAATGAGATATCGAGGAATTCAATCGGTCGCCTTGTTTTTCGTTGTTGCAGAATACGAGATCGGATAACGTAGGGAGTACTGGGAATTCTTCTCTATCATATTTATGGAGAAATGAATGGCCGATCTTTAGAGATTTTCGCAAATGTTTCGCTCGATAGGGGTTCGTGCAGAGGATTAACCCATGATTGCTGACATTGTCGCGAGCTTTTTGTTTATCTTTTTGAAATATTTTAGGGAGTTCGGACTCTGTAGGCTCGCAGTTAAATAGCTATTTTTTTTTGTTTGGTATGCTCCTATTTCTAACTCTCATTTTTGTGACTTTTGCTCTGCCTCTTTGTAGGATGCGGGAGTTCCTTTTTCAACAGAGCCGCATGCCTATTGGCCAGTTAAATGGCTGGTTGGAGTAGGGAAAGATAAGTTGGCCTTATAATTAGGGTTTTGTAGTGGTTTCCACACCCTAATGAAACGCCTTTTGTAGTGGTTTCCGCACCCTAATGAAACGCCGTTTATATAACTGTGAGAGAGAGAGAGAGAATCATTGCTCACGAGTGCTCGAAGGAAGGACACATACATTACAACCTGTATCCCATCACTCCCAGCCTGGCTTGCTCTTCCCACAGATCGTCACAAAATCTTCCGAAACATTTATTGTCAAAACCAGCAAATGGTAAAAAATCCAACGTGGCATCACCGTGCATATATCTCCTCCCTATTTATACATTCCCCAGCCCCTCCTCGTTTCTCTCCATCCTCCACCTTCTCTTCTCTCTCTCTCTCTCTCTCCGCGTCGCCCATTTGACTCGGCGAGCTCGAGAGAAGGCAAAAACCATTAATGGGTATCTGCAGTTCTTGTGAATCCACCAGCGTGGCGACGGCCAAGCTCATCCTCATGGACGGGAGGCTCCAGGAGTTCTCGTACCCGGTCAAGGCCTCCTACGTCCTCCAGAAGAACCGCGACTGCTTCATCTGCAACTCCGACGAGATGGACTTCGACGACGTCGTCTCCGCCGTCGCCGCCGACGACGAGCTCCTCCCCGGTCACCTCTACTTCGCCCTGCCCCTCAGCCGCCTGAAGCGCCCCCTGCAGGCCGAGGAGATGGCCGCCCTTGCCGTCAAGGCCAGCTCCGCCCTGATGAGGAGCGGCGGCGACAAATGCGGGTGCCGCCGGAAGTCGGTGTCACCGGCGTGGTTCTCCGACGAGGAAAGCAAGAGCTGTAGGGATATGGCGGCGGCGGCCGGCGGCGGTGGCAGGAGGGGTGGTCGGGGTAGGATGAGGAAGGTTTCGGCGATGTTGAGTGCGATCCCTGAGTAGGGGGCATTTTAAAAAATATTTGTAGGTTTTGGAGGGTGTAAATATAAAATTAGTATTTTTTTTTGGCTGAATCTTTAATCAATTGTAGAGCTGTTCCTGAAAATGTGATTAATGGGGAAGAGAAGAGAAGACCCTTTGGGCAATTTTATATTTCTATCCTTCATGCATAATTTAGTGTTCTAAGGTTTCTAAATATAGTTAAATTGATTGGTAAATGGGTAATGGACCAAACAAGAAGCTTGGCTTGCTGCGTACGTCAATGGCTTCGAATTCAATATTTTACCCTTGGAGAGATTGGAGACAAGCTAAAGTAACGAAAGTAATGCACAAATCGAATGTGTCACCATCACACTTCATATCATTAAATTATTCCACATAATTTATATACTGGTTTCATTTATCAATTTAAACTAAAAGTTAAGTTATTCTTCAATTTATTTTGCGTAATTGATTTCCCGTTCTTCTAATTTCACTTGTCTGTAAATGTGATATCTCTTCATCTATCAATTTGAATATTTGGGTTGACATTCTAACCCATAACACTATCCTATACTAATTACAATTCTTAAAATGATGCTCGGAGGTAACACGTCGCAACTATTTCATCCATCCAGCTTTAATGCGATGTAATTTCGAAATATCTATCTTCAATCACGCATTTGACAACACGGTCCCGACGTGGTCCCGACGGAAAAATGTTAATGCAGAGTGGCAATGAAATGACAGAAGACAATCTATCCATCCAATCTGAGAAGTCTTCACAAAAAGATGAGCAATGGCGAATGTGATCATGACATAACTCTAACAAGGTCTTCCTTGTCTTGACCGAGGGCCGACTTATCTTTCTGGTTCCATAGTAGATCGAACGTAAGTACTATAGTTTGTTTATAATGATGTCAATATATTTCTTTTCATATAGTATGGCTGACTAGGATGGAGTTCATACTACCTTTTCATATCCGAGAAGTGGTCATGGTTTCAAATACAAGATTGCTATTTTCCATTTTCTTATTAAGTAAATATGTTAGTTTCCACGATGATTCCTGAGAGGTCCACAAAGGATTTATTTTATTTTTTCCCCTCGTTTTAGGTCTTTTTGGTAGGTACGTGTGTGTAAGTGGGTTGGTCCCAAGAAGAAGAAGACGACAAAGGCGTGCAAGTGGCTAATGGATGGCTACGGTGATGTTTAGTTTTTGGATCAATTAGGGAAGACTTTAGGCTTACTATATTCCAAAACAAGATGCTAATCAAATAAGACTGATTTTTAAATAAATAAAAAAGAAAAGAAAAAAAGACTGATTTACAAAGCGACGTTGGACTGCAATTGATTCCTGAACATGACCAGTTGATGTAGAGAGCCACTTGCAATCTAACGCATCATTCGGTGTAAAATCAATTTTGTAATTCGATCTTAATATGTCTAGCATGGCTTGCAGCTGTGAGTAAGAATGATAATTTGTCAAAGTGACAACGATCAAGCAGATAATGCAACTTGAGCCACCGACAGAAATTTCCAAGCTTCGGGTCAATACTCTTTGAATTTTGGATGGCTTATCCATTTTCCTGATGGTGAGTACATAATTTGTCTTTAGGTGATGAAGTAGGCAGCAATAATATTCCCCTCTAGGAAGATGAAGTTGGTCGTACACCGTTTATATCAAAAGCTCAAAAAGTAATTAGATTAAGAACGTGAAATGTGAGGGAATGAATTTTTTAAACCCTTGGTGTATAAATAGAGGATATTCCGCACGTGGGAATCGATGTTGTCGTTTTTGGATACGATGTTGCGATAAAATTGGATGTGCACTCGATTGTTTATTCTAAAACATCAAACTATTAAGGGATAAGCGGAAAATGATTTAGATCTTAACACAGAAGGGAGGTCAAATAAAATGGTCGTAGAGGAGATATTGCGATCATGTCTCGGGTGGTAGACAAGGAAATTAAACACGTTCGATTTCATAACGACCGTGGACAAGTTTAAGTATCACTAGACTTTTTCCAGAGACGGAGGGCTATATAATGGAAAACGGTAACGGCTCCGAGGCACTTGTTAACCTAGGACGACATTGTAGGAAGCCAATTTCGAGACCTTTCAGCGAAATTATTTCCGGGGCATTCGTACAAGCTCCTTAGCTGTTGATGAGTCCGCATGCACTTAACTGGGAGGAGCATCTCCACAGTGCCTCCCTTCTTGAACTACGAGACAGCCCTTCATACTCGATTACTACAGCAGTCGAGGACGATGATGTCTCAGTGCTATAGCACGGATTGACGTATCCATTTCATGCATCATTCAAAAGATAAAAATGAGAGGGATCTTAAGGAAGTTGTCCTCGTACCGTGCACAGTGGGATGCTGCTGATTAGTAAAAGGATTTGAAAATTCCATATGCATCCCTTTCATCATCTGCAACTAGCCGTGAAGAATCCTATGGACATTTATGGAGGGCTCCACTATAGTTTTTCGAGGGGACCAGCCTCTTGTCGTGGCTCATCGGAATTATCCTGTAAAATTACGACACTTTGTATGAGGGTTGCAGAAATAATAATAGAAAAATCCCATTTTCGGCACATTTTCCATTTGCCACTAGCCCGATTTTATTTATTTTATTTTCAATTTTTTGGTCCGCCCTTTTTCGTGAGGTGCATTATTGATGGTTCTTGGGTCACCTCGAGAGCAGAGAATGACTTAGGATCCAGCTGGCGTCCTATCTCTCTCTCTCTTTTGTTCTTTTCCTCCTCCCAGCAACTTGTATTACCTAACAGAAAGAAAGCCATATGTGTGCATGGCTCCATCTCAAAGTCTCGTATGATCGAGAAATGGATTGGCCGATTGGCGGGTTTTGTTCAAGGATGAGCAGACAATTTTTCAAAATGACACGAGAATGACATCGAAGTTTTGGTATATATTGGAGAAAAGCAGATGAAGAAACTTGAATGTCATATAGGTATTGACACAAATAATTTGAAACATTGCCAAACGCTAGACACGAGTTTTGTAGTAGATATAAGAAATAAATGATATTGTAATAATATCAATCGCAATAAAACTAGAAAGTTAGGAACGAGCACACTATTTTCAAGTTTTTTTTTTGCATTGTCACGACCTAAATTTCGCCGAAACCTAGGCTAAATGATTACTAAGTTAATTAACCAAAATTAACTAACCTAGCTTGGACTCTCCCAAGTCCTACCTAATCGCAATTTAGGTTCATTTAATTTTCAATCAAAAGATGTTCAATTTAGAGTCGACACTAATCATTTCTTGGTAGGTTGATTGGAAACCTAAATAAAGCATTAGGGAGATAATGCTTTATTTCTACGAACCAGAGATTTCTAAGTCTAGGGACTTGATTATGCTAGATAATTATTTAACACCCTTTCGGTACCGTTTTCATCTCATGAAAAAATGTTTGGCATGCAACTTGGATTATTTTTTAGACTAAAATCCTAACATGTGAAAATGATCATGCGGGTACGCAAACAGATAAAAATAAACACACGATAAACCAAAACAATAAATAAATTGCAAAGAGGGAAAGATGACGTACCTGGACGCTGCAGCCTAATCGCTAACGCTTATTTCCAAAGCGTAAGACTTAGACTAATGCAATTAATTTGGAGTTTTCACTTGTTTAATGAGAATGCAATGTAACTGTACTAAATAACATGAGGAATGACCACTACCTTCACATGGCATGCAAGACATAATCTAATGACATACAATCGAATGACATGCATTAAAGTTTTATCATATATGACATGCAATAAGGATCCTAAACTCACCTTTCTAAATGACGGGCAAAAATGTCATGCAACTAAACCATATGTCATGCATTTAAAAATCCTAAATTACTAAAATAAATTAGTGCATGGTCCTAGATATTTATACTAATGGATTGTCTAAAAAAAATATATGGCGAATGAACCTAAACATGACACTAAATGAATTCGGACATAATATTACATGAATGCGCCTAAACATGATACTAAATGAACCTGGACTAGATGACGTATCAAATGTGACATGCACATGCAATGAATATTTTTGATGAATTTCGGATCTGAAAATAAATGAAATTGATACTATCCCAAATGAAAATTATCTTAAATATTTAGGAATAAATCTAGATTAAATCCTAAAATATTTTAGAAAATCTTATCTTAGTTCTAAATGGAATATTAATGCAAATGACTACAATCCTAATCTATATGCAATACTTCTTTAAAATGCAAACTACCTATGAGATAAGATTTTCTAATAAAATCTTATCTTACTAATGCATGATTTTTTTTTTGAACTATGAAAATATTAAGAATATCTAAAAAAAATATGCATCGAATATCCATCACATCCAAATGGCAAGATTCTATTGGCGGATCGTATCCGATGGATTGTGGATAGGTTCGACCGACATAATAAAATTGGCAAATCGTATCCGACGAATTGCGAATAGGTTTGGCCAACCTTCCGTGCGCGGGAATCGAATATCAAGGAGTAGATATCGGATTGCCTATTATGCACGTTGTCGAATTAGGAAATTTCCTAATTTAATCCTAATAGGATCTAGGAGATATGCACGTTAGATTACAATGATTCAAATTAGGAAACGATAAATATTGGAATCAAATCGGATAAGGAAGTTACCTATTTCGTGGATAACGTTTCCAAATTCAAACGTGACGGGATCGGGATCGAGATAAACTGTTGGTGGCTCGAACGGTGACCGGCGGGACTTGCGGTGACTAAGCTCGCCGGAGTTGATGATGCTGGAACGAGGGGCTGTGATGTTGCTGGGGCTGATCTGGAGCAGCAGCAAGGAGCGGCAGCAGGAACGTTTGACTTGTGGTGTCGCTAGGGCTGATCTGGAGCAACAGCAGGGAGCAAGCAACAGGAGCGTCTTGTCTTTGGTGTCATTGGGGGGCTGATCTGGAGCAGCAACAGGGATGTCTTCAGCAAGGAGCAAGCAGCAGGAGCGTGGTGTCGCTGGGGGCTGATCTGGAGCAGCAGCAGGGATGTCTGGAAAAAAAAAAAATGCAGCAGGGATGCAGCAGTTGGATGCGCCTGGGAAAACTGCAGCAGGAGACGCCTGGACTGTGACAGCGAACTGTTGGGATCACTGGGAAGACTGTAGCTGTCACTCTCTCTCACGTGTGTCTCAATATGTGTTCTGAAAACTCAATTGCCCCCATTAAACCTTGAGGCATAACGATATTTATATAAACGATATTAGGTCAAGTCAGGGGCCTCAACTTTCTGTTATTTGTAAATTCAACCCTAAAATTACAATTTTTTCAATCAAGTTCCGGGAGGGTCAAATCGCA
>BCNH02000009.1:11278048-11291094 GCA_001662345.2 Metrosideros polymorpha var. glaberrima
GGTCGCCATCTGGTACTAGAATTGACGTGCTCGGTGGAGGACGCAAACCCTTGATGGATCACAATGCTCTCTGGTTGAAGCANNNNGGGTGGGGAGAGGGAGCGGAGAAGGGAGAACAAGTAAAGTTACCCTAATTTGAGGTAATGGACCTTCTGTAACCATCGACTAGGGCTGATTTGTAGCTACAGAACTCGAGCGACCTCGAATCAACTCGATTAGAGGTCGTGTAGGGACTTGGGCTCCAGCTCTAGCTTGCGACCAAGCTCGACATCTCGTCGAGGTAGGTCGCCATTTGGTACTAGAATTGACGCGCTCGGTGGAGGACGCAAACCCTTGATGGATCACAATGCTCTCTGGTTGAAGCAAGAAGAAATGAACAATAATAAAGAAGAAGAAGGAGGGGAGGAGAGAAAGAAGATGAAGAGTAAGAAAAAAATTGGAAAATTTAATATATTAAATATTATTTTAAATAATTTATTCACGTAAGATATGATCGTGCCATGGAGGACAATTGGGCTGAGTAAACCATCACATCAGCGTTTTCTGACAAAAGATTCGCCAGAAAGATTACTTTGGAATTCTATGATAAAATTTAGGACTTTATTGGCAAAATTGAAAAATTTAGGATTGAATTGGTATTCCTACAATAAGTTTAGGACTGATTTGATAATTTTTTCAATATATATACCACTTCGCCTGTACGAGGCATGGATATTTGCCTTCTCGCCATCCAAAAACCCATTTGGGGGGGCTGTTTGGTGAAGAAGGAAAGAGAAGAAAGAGAGAAAATCTTCGCACATTTTCGATTTGAAGTTGAATCAACGCTATATCACAACACTTCGTAAGGATTCAAGTCAGTTATTCGTTTAATTGAAGTAATTTTTGAAGTTAGGTTGTAAATTCGAAGTTATGTCAATTTTGAGCTGCGAAGTCCGATTGGGGTGTTGTCAATTGTGGAGCTCTAGGGTTTGACAAAAATTGATTTTGACGTACGAGTTGATCGAAATGAATTTGTGAGTTTCGCGTTCGAGTTATGCGTAACAAACAAAGTTGACGATTGCTATAGACAAGTTCCTTTGTTAGAGCGTAGGAATCGTTTGGTCGACGAATAGGTGTAGTTTAGTTGAGTCTTTCGTTAGAATATTGTTTTACTCATTTTTCAATTAATTGTTGAGAATTCGAGTGTGTCAGCTCAAGTATTCACCATAAGTTGGTTTTGACTTTCCTAGGTGAGTGGTCTTCTATGAATTTCTAAACTCATTTTGAAAATGATATGGATTATATATGTTATGAGTTAAAAAAATACCATTTTTGTTGCATAAAACTAGCTCGAGCATTTACTGTCGTCTTGTCTATTTGAAATAGAAAGTTATCTTTTGATTACAGTTTGAGCTCATTGAATGCAAATGGTTTGTGAAACATTTTAGGTAAGAATCACAAAAAGTTCATGATTAATGAATATGGACTTTGAAAGGTGCGCTGATATATATTGAATCGTGAAAAGTTATGTGATTTGGTTATTAAACCTGAGTTTTGAGATGGTCTCTGGTTTTGGTTGTGGATTATTGGAGATTGAGGTTGATGGATTATGCTTAGTGTCTTTGTGAACCCATAGAGGGGTTTGTGGGTATGCGAATATTAGTTTAGGATATCCTTGTGGGCTAGCCACCAGCAATATAGATGGAGACCTAGCCAAGAGAGGAATCTTGGTCGCCTTGTCAAAGGACGTTATGCGTGATCATGATTAAATAATTAAGCACGCGATTGTCAATGGAGTGGACCATTGACTTGTGATTTGATGAGATTAATCAATGGGCTGAACCAATGATATTTGTTTTGATATGTTTTATGAAAAGGTACTTCCTCTATAAGTATAGTTATGTTGAAGTAATATATATCATATATAACTCATTTTGTTCTCGAAGTTGCTATATTTTAGATTTGGGTTAAATGAGTGGTATGGTTTTGTAAACGTGCATAGTTGATACTCGATTTACTTAAAAGAGATGTATTGCTCACTGAGCTGTGGTTACTCACCTATTTCCTTCTCAATCTTTTGAGGTTCCTTGGTTATTGGCCAATAGAGCGAGAGCGTTATCGACACAGACCTTTGGGAATTGAAGTTTTGGGTATGGTTTGAGGTTGCGTTCTTCGAATGGAAGGACGATCGTGTTACTCTCCCATTTTGGTAGGAATCGGGATGTGACATTTGTATTCACATAATTCAGAAAACAATAGTTTTCGCAAAGCCACTGTAAAATATGGCCCAAATATCTCTTATAAAAAGTCCAAACCCAGCCCATAGTCTTTTAAGCCCAGCCCATTAATCCATTTAATCCCTTCTTCTTCGATAGATGGTGCAAGAAAGGGTCGTTGGTGAAAAGAGAAAGAGAAGAAAGAGAGAAATCCTTCGCACATTCTCGATCCAAAGCCGAATCAATATTGTATCACAACGCTTGGTAAGTACTCAAGTTGATTATTCGTTTAATTGGAACATTTTTTGAAGTTAGAAATATGCATAATTAGCCGATCAATCTGCACATGAATTTCATTCTTGATAACCATACCGCGAACGGATCTAAAAGAAATCCTATCCTTATTAGAGCAATCTAAGGCTTAATTAGAATAGTAGATACGTTTTCTAAACCAACTTTTCCTTACGAACGTTATCCAATTAGAGATGCAGATATGGATAAGGCAAAAAAACCACAAAACAAATGCGTGACGGTCTTGAGATGGTGCATTAATGAAATGGTGCACCAAGTATAGCAAACACTAAATTTAATATTAGAGAGTTCTTACAATAATAACTTGATCGAGTAGTAATCAAGACGACCGGAATCTTGCTCCTTAAAAAACTTCGGGCCTCAAATTCGATTTTTATTTTCAATGGAAATCATTTGGAGTCGAGCCACAACGAGATAATTCCTCGTGAATTCTCTATTCATGGCGTGAATGGCTGCCTTCTTCAAATGGTGGTGTGACGGCATTGATGGTGGTGGTGGTAAGGTGCAGCCAATGCCGGTAGCCCCCATGACGTTGATGGACAACCTTGGGGGAGGGAAGGAAGAGGAGCGGGAGGATTATGATCGAGAAAGAAAAGAAAATAAAAGAAAAGAAAAGGTTGCTGATCGAAATAGAGGTTGACGATAAGGTCAATGTCATATTTTTGTTCAATCAATTTTGAGTTTGGCAATACTCGTTGATACGAAACATGTAATGTGGCGCTCGATTTAACGAAAGTATCACATCAAACCGACTCTGAAATTTCAGGTACATATTTGAATAGGAAAAAGTTTAGGTAGTCAATTTTGTCATGAGTAAACGTTCAGGTATTCATTACTCCATGGTCGAAGTGGTAAAGTTGACATTTTGGTTGAGCAAAACCAGATGCTTTTTTGTTTATGTATTTACTTTTATTTATTTGAAAGAATTCAATTAGAGATGTGCCTTCAACAATGGCAAATTTATATTCATCAATGAAGAGGATAGTTGAATATGCCAAATCAACCGAGGCTTTCTTTTTTCAAAATCCAGATTATGACATGGATTGTTCATAAACTTTTTTTTGTAATATTCAATATAGTTCATGAACTTAATTTAATTCAATCTAGTCCATGAAGTTTAAAAAGTCTACTCAATATAGTCATTCTGGTAAAAGTTCTAATGCCATTAGCTGACGTGACTGGAATTTCTATTAACTTGAAGTTAGATTTGCCATACTGATGTTGACATAGCTTACATTTGATTTCCACATCCCCAAACTTAATTTTGTTCAATCTAATCCACGATTTTTTAGAAAATCTACTTAATTTAATTCTTCCATTAAAAATTCTAATGCAATTAGCTGATGCAACTATAATAATAACTCAAGGTTAGATTTGCCATGTTGGCGTCCACATGGCGTACATGCAGTTAAAGATTGGCCGATTTGGGAAAACGACACGATAGTTCACATCACTATTTTGGTCCAATAAAGACTGACGTGGCAATCCACTGTCAGAAAAATACAGGTGACGTAGCAATCCACGTTTGTTCATTGTTTCCTATTCTCTTGTTAAATTCCTTTGGTTAGCGAGTGGTGAAAGTTTGATACCTGGTTTTCTTGACTCACAAACGCACCCCTGAGAGAGCTTCAGTTGGCTTACTTTTCTTTTACTTGTTCTAGAGTTTGGATGGGTCTGTAATTGAGAACAGGAAGCGCCGAAAATGATGAGAATGTGGCTGATTTTAAGGAGCTCCAAGCCGTGGATCCGAATGGCCCCGGGCCAGGCCCATTTTGCCGCGGCCGAGGCCGACAGGCATGGGGGCGCAAGAAACGGAGGTGAACCACCACTTATCCTCTATCGCCATCGAGCTCATAGTCGTCAAGATCTCAACGAACTCGATGGCCTTGGGCTGAGCCCGCAAATCCGGAGTCGCCATGCACGATGAACAGGACCTCTCTAAGGAAGAAAATTAAAAGTAGCAGGGAAAACAAAAAAAGAGAAAAAAAGAAAAAAAAATGCAAGATGACGTCATTTCATCGAGAGTTGTACATGTTTTAACGTCAACCGTATCATGTAAGATGGTCTATATTGACTGGATGCCATGTCAAGAATTTTTGGGGACAATTCATCGGGAGGGCTATCTTGGAATTTTGCAAAAATGTTAAGGACTATATTGAAAAAATTGAAAATTTTAGGACCAAATGACTTCCGTACAATATATTTAGGGCTAATTTGGTAATTATCCCCTTGCAACCGAGAGAGATGGTGGGGAGAGATAGTAACGAGGACAGAGCTAGAAAGAGAAGATAGAGAATCGTAAGGAAGAACTTCAAACTTATTTTTAGGGTTGATTGTTCACGTCTACATGTCGTGTCATGATGGAATCATGTCAAATTTAGGTCTAATTCGAATATAACATACTTATTAATTTTATTAAAAAAACACGACACATTTAGTAAGCAGGTTATACGAGATGACTTGTCTAAGATATGTATTCTCACCTATACATGTAAAAATATGTATTTATTGGATGTGTATAAACGTATTTAAATGCAACTAAATATAAAAAAAATTACCAAAAAAGTCATAAACTTATTACAATTGTGCTAATTCAGTTATAAATTTTTTTGTTGTTGCCGATTTAGTCTTAAATCTTTTGCAATTGTGCCAATTCAGTTCATCCGACGAATTTTCACTAACCAGCATTGACGTGGACATCGATCGGTGCTGCCCATCCAACGACATAATATTTTAATATTTTTTCTTTTTATTTTTTTTCTTATTTTTTTTCTCTCTTCCTTCTTCTTCCTCCGGCCAGTCGCCGGAGCTCCGTGATTGGCGAGTTTGACCTCGTCGATCTCAAGCGAAGCTCACCTTTGCCGGCCCCTGGCGAGGCCGAGCATCACTAGATCTGGGCTGGCGAGGTCCCAGCCATGGCGAGACCATTTTGCCCCAACTCATAATGGACGCAGACAAGCAAAAGCGTGTGAAGGGAGCGAGAAAACCAGTTGAGCGAGGAAATCCCATGGCATCTCACGCGCGAACCCTTCGAGAAGGGTGGCTTCTTCTGGGACGTGGGTAGGATGGAAGAAAGCGAAGATTCGTTCGTGGAGGGTGCGACGAGCAAAAGGGAAGAGAGGAGAGAAAATTGGGAGGATGGACTCTTGGGACTGATTTCCTCTTGGTAGTGCTGTCGTGCATCGTCATCGGATTTCCATCTCCATCACTGCAAGTAGTATCACCATTCTTGGATTTCATTCTCGGAGGAGCTGGAGTGATAACCTTCTTTCCCTCTTCCGGCGATTGAAACCCCCACTGTCGATTCAAAGAATTTATCCAACGTTCCCCTCCGACGCCATAAGCCTTCATAGCCGCCTGTCCTCGCCATGGCTGGGACCTCGCCCAGCGACAATGAGGCTTGCCTTGCCTTGTCAGTCCAGATCTGATGACGGTCGACCTTATCCTCGCCAGTGGCCGGCGGGGACGAGCTTCACCTGAGGCCAATGAGGTCGAACTAGCCGGCCGTCGCCTTTGGCCAATCCCTGAGTTTCGACGACCGGCTAGAGGAAGAAGAAAGAAGAAAAAAAAAATTAAAATATTATGTTATCAGACGGTCGATGTCCACATCAGCACCAGCCGGTTAAAATTCATCGGATGAACTGAATTGACACAATTGCAGAAGGTCTAGAATTAAATCGGTAAAAAAAAAAATAATTAAATTGACACAATTGAAATAATTTTTTTTTGTTAAAGGTATCCAAAGTGTTAATAACTTGTTCACACGTGTAACCAAACGGCTCATGACGTGTCGTTATGAATGAAATCCGGTTGAAAGATCCACATTTATACGACACGTTTCATATGACCGTCAAATCAACCCGTTTATAATATGAATGGAAATAAGCAGCACCTTTGCCCTAGTAGCCCATTCTTGTTTTCCTTTCGTGGTCTCCCTATCCATACATCCAAAGCAACCACTCTCTCTTTTCTCTCTCTCGAAATCGCACGCACGTCATAATGGGCACTTGCCTTTCTTCCCAAAGCACAAAACAATCTCATCAAACGAGAGAATGCTTAAAAGTGTCATCAACAGCGACAATCAAGATCCTCCAAGCCGACGGCAAAGTTCAAGAGTTCAAAGAACCACCGCGAGCCGGAGTCATCACCTCCCAGAACCCAGGCTTCTTCCTCTGCAGCTCCGAGTCTCTGTCCCTCGATTCTTGCCCACCCCAAGTCGCCGAAGAAGAAGAGCTACAGGCCAGCCAAATTTACTTCTTGCTGCCACTCGCTCTCGCCCACAAGCCCCTGAAGCTCCCCGGTTTGTGCGATCTCGCCATCAAAGCGAGCTCGGTCCTCGGCAACGGCGGGGTCGAGATTTTGTCCGCTGATTCCAAGTTCATTTTGGGTTGAATGTTGTAAGGTAGGGTTCTTTTTATTTTTTTTATTTTCTGGGTTGGGAGATAGAGATTGTAATGATCAGGAAGCTTCTCTGGTAAATTATGGTTATGATTTCATTCTCTTTTTTTTTTTTTTCCTTTTTTGGTACTGTTTATTCAACTTTTCAATCTTTTGATAGAAATGTCAATATGTGAAAGTCCAATGGAGAAGTAAGAGACGGTCTTTACTGGTGGTGGTGGTAAATGGTGATGGGGCAGCTTCTAGTCTTTTGATTTAAGCTGCCTAGGGAAGTGTTAGTCATCGGAGTCATCATCTTCTCTGAATTGTTTTTCTCTTGTTTAAGACTACGAGCAGGGAGTGTTTGATGAACACCCTATATTTAAATCAATGCGTTGAAAATTTGCTTCATTAAGAAGTGGATCAATACATGAGATGGGAAAAGTATAAAAAAATCCTTAACCTATTATACTGGTGCACATTTTATCACAAACCTTTTTAAATTATGTCAATTAAGTCCATCCAGCCAATTTGGATAAGAAATTATTGACATGGATATCGGCCGTCTTATGCGGCACGGCTGATACTAACGTGAAATTTTTTTTGATATATATATTTTAATTTTTTATAAATTTTTTCCATTTAAAATGAAATTAACTTTATTTTTATATATATTTTTTTTCTTTCCCTTTTCTATTTGCTAGTGGCTAGTCACCGGTCACGGGCCATAGTTGCAAGGGCTCCCCAAGATGGCCCTTGCCTTGGCGAGGGGAGCCCTTGCTGACACTCGCCCTCGCTAGGCGAGGCCCGCCCTCGCCAAACATGATTTGTGATCGGTGGCCGGTGACCGGCCATTGAAAGAAAGAGAAGGGAAAGAGAAAGAAAGAAAAAAAAACATAAAGGAAAAAAATAATTTAAAAAAAGTCCACGTCAGTGCTGGCTATGATACTTAGGACCGCTGACATCTATGTCATTGATTTCTGGCTTAAATTGGCCGGATGGACAAAATGTGAAAAGATTTAGACTTAAATCGGTCTAATTAGAGGGTTTAAGACTTAATTGACACAAATACAATATTTTTGACACTGTTCTCTAAAGTGATTGATTTCATTATGGCATTGCAATCTCACATGATATAATCTTTCAAAAGTAAAACTTTGTAAGCTCTCAGACTTGGGAACGGGGTGGAGCGGGTCTCGATTCGCGTGTCCATTGGTTTTTAGATGCCCCATCTCCTGACCATGCTCCACACTGGCCATATTTATGTATCTCGTCTCAAACCCTAGTAGTTATGCGGATTATCCCACTCTGTCTGCCCCAGACGACAATAATATCAGGCTAAAGATTTTAAATTGCATTATTCAACAAATATAATTTTATTCAAGTACTAATCTCTAAGAAAACATGCGGTTGTAGAAGATGATTTTGTTATTGAAAGCGTTCGCGGTTAATATTGGAATCATCGTCAAAATGAGGAACTATACATTACCCAAATTTATACATAGGATGACGGGTAGAGGTGAAGCAGGGTCAATCATATCTATCCCCCACCCGCATGCGGGGCATGAATATATGCCCCATTCCCTCCTTAAGACCCATTTATTGCTGTTCCTTTCAATTCGGGTGGAAATGGGCTAATTAAAATTGACATCCCTATACACTCGCTTAATACATTTGTAATCTCTTCTTATTGATGTTGGATTTTTGAACTCGTCAAAGCGCACGACAATCCGTGTATGCTAGTTTTTTTACTAGACATAGGACAACATTGTTTGTCATGCAGGAGACTAGTAGTTGATACAAGGAGATTGATTAGACGAATTAATACTGGATTAATGTTGTCAACTCTTATCAGGTGATGATTATGGTTTCCTTGTGTTGGCACCAAATTTTGACACGGCTGGCACGAGAAAAGTCTTTGGCTTCAGCAGATGGAAAATAAAGATTGGAAACGAACCATGCCACACTTTAATGATGGGGAATAAAAAATGTCGGAATAGTTTGTTATCTATAAAGTATTAAGAGAAGAGATACTTGGATATGAAAGGAAGTGATTATTGACATGAAGAGAAGTGATAGTTAATAATGAAAAGTGGTAATGGTTTCCGATAAGGTACCTATTTTCAAGAGATGCGTTGTTTGGTTGATTACAATTAGGGCCAAATCACATATTATTCACAACGACTTCTATCTCTTCTTCACAACTCTCTCTTCTTCACAACATTCGTTTCTTCATGATTTTCTCTTCTTCTCTTTTCTCACACAAGTTTGATAACACATTTAACGTGAAATTCCAGGAGGAAAATTGACTAATAGTTGAACTCGTTTCTCTGTGGCTTTGGTGTCTATCTTGGAAGCATATTTGTTTTGAATTCGGCCCCAATAATAGTGGGACAAATAATACCTTAAGTACAATGGTCGTCATCATGCATCAATATCAAAGAACTATAAACTTCTGCTCATATCTTCATCGGCAATCAAATTTTCCCAAAAAAAAAAAAAAAACGTGGAAGATCCCTAAAATCTCGAAGGAGGTTGGAGGACAATACCATATCATGATAGTGCTAGCATGAGAGAATCAGACACAAAAAGAAACCTCGTAATCTCGGAAGTGATCAACTAAAGATGCCAAACCTTCTCGATGCCAACTTGAAAAAACTGGAGTTAGTTGTGGAGCAACCGCGAAATATCGGGCCAGTGCCAGGGCATGCCAAACCTCCACAATGCCAACTTGAAAGCAGTGAATGCAGGCCAGTGCCAATTTTTAAGATTAAGGAGCAAGGAAAACCACCAAATTTGTTCGTCAAGAAATAAGGCACGTGGTAATTACCTATGGCGTGGCGAGCAAGGAACAAAATAATATAAAGGCAAGCTCAAGATTTGAATATCACACGCTCAACCAAATTGTCAGATTTACCGATCTCATTCAATTCTCATGTATTTTCTCACATTTTACCAAAACTCTCACTCTTGTGAGTTCGATCTGAGTTCGTATTGCCGGCTTTTGGCTCCGAGTCACTCATAAGCTCAGTCATGTTCCTTTCTAAGAGGTAAATTGTTCGAGGAATAGTACAATATTTACGTTGTCTTCAAATTTGCCAATTTTTTTTTTATCTTGGTTTTCGTTGAGGAGTCTTCCTTGAAAGGGCGGAAAAATTATCAAAAAAGTCCTAAACTTATTGCACTTTTGCTAATTTAGTCATAAACCTTTCAATTTTACCGATTCAGTCCTAAACATTTTTATGATTTGCCAATTCAATTTTAAACCTTTCAATTTTGCCGATTCAGTCCTAAACCTTTTTATGATTTGCCGATTTAATCCTAAATCGTTTTATGTTTTGCCGATTCAGTCCTAAATATTTTTATGATTTGCCGATTCAGTCTTAAACCTTTAGGTCTGATTCAACAAATCATAAAAAAATTTATGACTGAATCGGCAAAATTGAAAGCTTTAGGATTGAATTGCCAAATCATAAAAAGGTTTATGACTGAATCAACAAAATTGAAAAGTTTAGGACTGAATCGACTAAATTGGCAAAAGTGTAATAGGTTTAGGATTTTTTTGACAATTTTCCCTTGAGAGGGCTAACATCCATTTAGCGGATTTTGGGGGAAAACGCATTTTGGCACGCTTGGTTGGACCTAGCGTGAAGAGTCAATGAAAGGTAGTGCTAGATGAGACACACAAGTTGTTGTAGAAGATGACCGCCTATCCGTTTGCATGCAATGATGACGGGCTGCGTCGATGCGTTCCTTATTTTTACATGCTGGTGCCCACACACCCTGCATCCTCTAATTCCCTCCCAAGTTTTTTCTTTTCGGAAGAGAGGGAATACATATGACGCTTACGGGAACTCGCAATCCAAAAGGGTTCTTCTTCTTATTATTCTTGAGCCTTTTAAAGACTTGCTCAGGTCTAAAGTTGCTGTAGAAGATGCACTTATCAAAATGCTGAGGAAAATGTGAGCGTAGATGTTGGAGAAAATGAGTCAGCTAGTCCGCAAGGCACTAATGTAAATGTTGGCATGACTGATGTGGATATGAGCATGATTAGGCAAGAAATGGATCATAGCTAACACGGTATGCAGGGCGTCATGCTTAAAAATTGTGGCTAAAGTGCTTAAACCAATGATGGTAATCCACATAATAATCTAAAACAATTGATTAAACCACTTTTAGTAAGCACTGGTAGTGGGGACGTTTCGGTAAGCTATCCATTTAGAAAGGCGTTACATGTAAGCCAGCCAGAGCCTGTTTGTATGCATAAACAAGTTCATATCCATAGTATGGAAATGTCCTAACTGCTGTGGTAACCAGCGATTTGCCAGAGTTCCTGAGGTAAGTCGAGTCATAATAAAACCTACAGCCAGCTAGTGAATGTTGGGGGAAAGGTTTGGCATCAGCTGCAGCCCCTGGCGTGCTTGCTGTGCCGCAATAGTTGCCTTCACTAGGACAAATATTGGCAGGGGGAAAGGTTTGGCGAGGAGTGTGACATCCCGAATTTGGCTTACCTAATTATATGTGTAGAGAATAATGTTAGGAAACGTTATTTTTGTTAGACTATTGGAAAATAGTCTCTGTACGATTAATTAACAATGTTGTGTTTTAAATTATCGATTTTTGCGATAATCGCAATATCGATTTGTATGAGCCTAGTTTTATCTTCAATTCTGGTGAGATGTTTTTAAAGTGGATAGAAGAAGCAATGCCTAGCGTTATGACTTTCGGTGAGAATTTTCGGCAAAACACTTTTTCCGCATGGGCATTTTTGTAAATTTCGGGTGCCATAAGGGTATTTTTGGAAATTTACATCCCATTTACTTCTTTTGTCTTATTCTCCCCTTTTTTTTTTTTTCCCTTCTTGACTGACCACCCCTCCCCTCATTTCTCCCTCTCTCTTACCTCATCACTTCCTAAGCTTATTTGGATACAATTTGAAGTCCATAGGCTTCATTGAAAAATATTTGAAGCTGCATTAATGTTTACAAGACAAAGCTAGCTAGATATTTTGTGTCTTAATGCAATCTTGGAGAAGAAGTTTCAAGCTTGGATATTTGTGAGGAAGAAGGCAAAATAGTATTAGAAGATATTTATTGTCATTAATGTTAGAAGACAAAGTTAGAAGATATTTTTGTAGTCATTAATGCAACTTGGGGAAGAAGTTGCATCTTGGACAAGAAACCTTCTCTTTCTCTCTTTCTCTCCTCCTCATTTCTGGCCGAGACACCCCCACAGAAAGCTCCCCAAAAATTTTCTTTCCCAAGTTCATTTTCCTCAAGTTTAGCTCGTCTCGAAATCTTCGTTGAAGCTTGGTTCGTCGGCAGATTGCAAAGGCGTACGCTCGTGGCTTTGGTTGCTCGATTAAGGCGAGTTATCTCGCCATTTCTACTCTTTTCAACCGATTATGTTATGGTTAAAGGCGTAGCTTGAATATGCACGTTGAGCTAAAAAATGGATAGTAATTATATTTTGTCTGAGATTGATGATGTTTGTTTAGAAATGGAGTAGTTGCGACGATGGGATCGTTCGTCGGTTATATGTCGGAGGAATTGTACTGTTATATCGAGGTGGTATTGTGGTCGGAAACCGAACGGGGTAAAGTTCGGATCGTACTAGCTTCAAGATGTAAAAATACTGATTTACGTTTTCCGGCGCGATGGCGATGAAGTCGTGGAATGAATTGTGGCACGTGGAAAGAAAAATAAATTTTTGCACATGAATAGTGTCGATGAATAGTGCACGTGAATAGTGCATGTGAATTAATCGGACTGATATAAGGATTGGTAGTTCAATTGTGTTGGGCAGAATTAATACCGCACTTTTATCGCATCGTGATGGTTGATTGTGGAATTTAGTATGGCATATTACTATATTTGCATTCACGTGCATTCATTGAGCGTGATAATGGTGAGGATGGTCGAACAGTGATTGTATCGACTATGCCCCGTGGGAGCCAGCGAGGGAAATCGGGATGCCTGCTGCTTAGTGGTCTGCAGATGCCTGTTGCTTAGTGGTCTGCAGATGATCGATTCATAAAGAAATCGATAACGATATTAATGAAACTGATCAATTCTTATAAATTGATAAAAAAAAATTGAGAGTGGTACACGTGGGGAAATTCACTATATGCATATCGTTAGTATAGGCTGACGATCATCATTC
>BCNH02000009.1:11309567-11349967 GCA_001662345.2 Metrosideros polymorpha var. glaberrima
ATGTTCATTTCTCTTTTTGTTAACAAAGAGGTTCACATAGAGGTGAGCTCAGAAGGCACAACAGATAGAGATTCTCAAGACGATCGTGAACCAACTGAAGGTGCGTCACTTTGAACTTTTAATTTTCATGTTTCGTAAATATTGTGTCTACTGCATTTTGTTTATATTTAATTCGAAACATTTTAAATTTCACAGCATACAAATTGTGACATACAAATTCAAGTATAATGTTTTCATAGCCTGAATAATGCCTTGAGTTATAATCGAGAATGTCTAGAAAAAAATTCCTTTTGACTTCTAAGGGAAAATGACATAAATGGTCAAT
The DNA here is from genome assembly GCA_001662345.2 of Metrosideros polymorpha var. glaberrima. Taxonomy (NCBI): domain Eukaryota; kingdom Viridiplantae; phylum Streptophyta; class Magnoliopsida; order Myrtales; family Myrtaceae; genus Metrosideros; species Metrosideros polymorpha. Next base: position 11,309,893 of record BCNH02000009.1, read on the forward strand.
GAATTTTGGCCCAATGTGAAATGTGGTCCTTGAACTTTAGCTTAATGTTCACTGTGGTCCCTGAATTTTTGGTTCATGTTCAAACTAGTCTCTGAACTATATGAAAATGTTCAATGTTGTGCTTGAACTTAAATTAATGGAAGGATCAAATTGAACATTTTCATATAGTTTAGGGACTAGTTTGAACATGTACCAAAATTTGAGGGATCAAATTGAACAAATTAAAAGTTCAGGGACCACACTGAGTATTGAGCTAAAGTTTAGAGACAATTTGTGTCAAACTGAAAGTTCAGAGATAACATTGCACATTAGACCAAAGTTCAAGGACCATTTATGTCATTATCCATACTTCTAAAGAGTAAAAGAACGCGCCCAATTTATGAATGATATCATGGATAATAATCAATAGCAAGGACAAATGAAAAATCACTAAAAAACACATTGTCCAATAATGAAAGTTTGAAGGTCCCATAAACTAAAATTTAATTTGTCATATAATTGAAAGCAATAACATAAAACCTTTATGCGAAAATTCAACATCAATGAATCTTAGATCTTCATGATTTTCATGACAAGATTGAAGATATACCTTTATCGATAGCAATAATCTTGAGAAAGCAATTGCTCCAACTTCTTGACAATGATTGCTCTAGAAATGAGAGAAACGAAGTAATTTAATTTCTCTCCCTTAACTCACTTTAATCTTATGTATTTATCTTATGGAAGATAGATACATGTTTGTTCGTTGTGGGTGGAGAGAGGACTAGACTCATTTTGTAACCCTATCAACAAGTGTTTTCAAGAGGTGCATTTCATCAAAGCACGTTAGAGAGAATTGCACCATTTCATAGCCAATAGGTTTTATATAGCTTTTAAATAATTATTAAACCATCAATAATAATATCATGTGGGTCACATTATTCTTACATCCTCTTGGCCCGTATGATATTTCTTTCATGATTTAGTAAAGACCATAATGTGCGCAGTAACGTTATGCTAAAACCTTTCTTAAATTGGGTATTACATAATAATCACAATTAAGTAAAGAAAAACTAATATGAGTCCTAGTGGTTGTATGTCATCAATCGACACAGTCCTTTCTATGTACTACAACTATAGCTCTTTAATTAACATGATTCATAAATGAGAAGTATAGCAATAGTCCAACTATAATGTCTTTGTTAGAGACTATCTTGTCAAACATTCATCTACTTCCATAATATATATTAAGTAGAAAACAAGAAAGATTAGAAACACATAAATGAGCTTGGAGCGTCAAATGAATAATCTTAATGGAATCATAATATAATATTAGTAATGACGTCCAATAATGTCCATCCTTTCAACATGTTCATGAAATGTTTTGGGCGGCAGTTCTTTTGTTAAGGGATTTACAATCCTAAGGTTGGTGCTAATGAGCTCAATTGACACTCTTAGTTTCTGAACTTCTTCTTTAATGAACAAGTATTTAATTTCTATATGTTTAGCACCTTTAGAATACTTGTCGTTCTTATAGAAGAAAACTATTACAGACAATAAATTTTTAATGGCCTGACAATAATGTCAACAATCACAAGCCTTGAAATGGAGTTCCGCGGCCATAACCCATGAATAGTGGCCTCAAAGCAATGCCACAAACTCAGCCTCCATAGTGGATGCAGTAATCACTGACTGCAGATTCGGCTAAGTCTGAATCTGAATATTCAATCACCTCAAGATGATCATATCTTTTATAAGTAAGCATGTAATTATTAGTTCTTTCAAGTATCTAAGAACTTTCTTTACGACTCTTTAGTGATCTAATCCTGGATTACTTTAATGCCTACCTAGCATTTCGACAACAAAATTGATGTTTGGTCAGGTGCATGTTTGAGCATACATTAAGCTCCCAACAACAGATGCATAAGGAATACTTTTCATTTGCTCTTGTTTCAATTCATTTTTTCAGATATTGCATAAGGTTAAATTTGTCCACTTTCTGAATTGGAACTACTCTTGCTGAGCATTTATGCATACTGAATCCCTCTAAAATTTTATTAATGTAGGCTTTCTAAGATAACCCTAACAATTATTGTGATCTATCATGAAATATTTCCATTCCAATCACATATGTTGCCTCACCCATATCTTTTATTTTTTAAAATTCTTAGAGAGAAATTTCTTGATTTTATGTAACAAACCAAGATCATTAACAACAAGCAAACAATCATTAACATACATAACTAGAAATAAACTTGCTCCCACTTACCTTCACATATGTACACCAACCAACGATGTTTTTCCTTAAACCCAAAAGAGGTTATGATATAATTGAACTTAAGACACCATTGTTGGGATTGACTTCTTTAATTTACACACCATGTGTTCTTTTCCTTTAACTAGAAAGCCTTTAGGTTGGTCCATATAAACCTCTTCCTCTAAATTTCCGTTAAGAAAGGCAATTTTGACATCTAATTGGTGTAACTCTAAATTGTAATGAGCTACCAAAGCCATAATGATTCTAAGTGAGTCTTTCTTGGAAACCTGTGAAAAGGTCTCCCTATAATCAATGCATTCTTTCTAAGTAAAACATTTAGCAATAAGTCTAGCTTGATACCGTTTGATATTACATTTGAGTCGCACTTGGTCTTAAAGACCCATTTACACCCAACTCTTTTATATCTTTCAGGCAATTCAACAATATCCCAGACTTGATTCTGATCTATAGATTTTAACTCTTCTTTCATGGCATTAAAACATTTAGTAGAATCATCACATTCCATGACCTGAGAAAAGGAACCTGGATCATTACCAATTCTTAAGTCAATTTCTGACTCTTGTAGGTAAACCACATAGTCATTAGAAATAGCTGACATCCTTTCTCTTTGAAAATTTCTTAATGTTATCTCTTATGGCTCAACTACTATAGGTTCATTATTGAAAATTTTATTATGGAGTGTTTGATCATTTATTTATTGTTCTTGATTATTGTTGGGTTGAACTACAATATCAAGAACAACAACTTTAGAAGTTTTAGGTATAGAAACTTCTTTCCTAACTTCTTGAATGCAAACATCATGCATTCTTTCACTCCCACTAATGTCACCAATTTCAATGAACCCAGAGTTTCCAGACTCAACAATTCTTGTACTATGATTAGGACGTAAAATTTATATCCTTTGGATTTTTTTTGCATAACCAATGAAGTAACCACTGGTCATTTGAAAATTCAATTTCTTTTTATGTGGATTGTAAATTCTTATTTCTGCTGGACAACCACAAACATGTAGATGTCATAAACAAGGTTTTCTTCCCGTCCATAGTTCAAAGGGAGTATTTGGAATTGCCTTACTAGGAACCCTGTTTAATAAATATGTAGAAGTCTTTAATGCATACATCCACAAAGATAAGGGTAAATATACTCCCTCTCTATGTTCTTAGTCAAGCCTAAACTGCAATCAAAGGTTAGTGCTAACGAGCACAAGTTGCTCAATCCCTTTGCTTCTTGCTTTCGAGCCCAAGCCTACGTTTGCTTAGTCAGGTTGCTTGAGCTGCACGAAAGGCTGCTTTTCGAAAACGATTCTATAATGGCGCATTAGCCTATCTATAGTTAGGTGCCTTTTCTTGCTAGGCTTGAAAAATGATCAACAACTTAGAGAAAGGATCATGGGGCAACCAATATAGGGGGCTAGCTTGCAGCCCTTAGGCATCCCACTCTTTTAGCTCTTGTATACCTTCCTTTTAAGGACCGAGGGAATGAAAGTGGAACCTTTCCTTAAAGATAGGAGAAAAGCCTCAGCAGACAAGATTACTATTCCTTGTCCATACAACGATTAGCTCCAGCTCGTCGCTTCCTTTCAAAAATTGACTTGCGCCTAAGATGCCTGCTTTAAACTCGCCTGAATAATCCTATTTGCTCGACTATAAAGGAGATCTATTTAATAAGCTCTTGGTGCCATTGAATTCCCTATCTTCTTGCTCCCTATCTTCTTGCTCAAAGGGAGTGAGACCACCTAGAACTAGCTTTATCACAAGATAAGATCTTGCCTTATTAGATGGATCGTTGCCCTTTTCTTTGCTTTACTAGATAGGCTTATCCCTATGAAATAAAACTATATCTGCTTAACACTGACAAATCCACTACTCTAACTGGAGAGACTTATTTTTTCACTCGAACTCGCTCAGCTAGACCCTACTCGCTTGTTAGATCGGAGAATAACTCATCATCATACTCCTAACCATTTCTATTAACATACGATTATGTCTTTCTGCTACGCAATTTTGTTGTGGTGTGCTTGGCATTGTGTATTGAGCACAAATATCATGTCTCTCAATGAATTTAGCAAATGGACCCGAACATTGTCCCAATTCACTGTACTTTTCATAATATTCACCATCTCTATTTGACCTTACTATCTTCACTTATTTTTTTTTTTATCTAATTGCCTCAAACTTTTTTAATATACACCTCAAGTGCATGCACTGATTGAGATTTATCATGCAATATATAAATATAACCATAACGTAAAAATCATTAATAAAGGTGATAAAATAATTTTTTCCACCAAAAGACGGAATATCAAAAGGATCACAAATATCAATGTGTATAATTTCAAGAAGTTTTGTGCTTCTTATGGCATATTTCTTAGTGTGTTTCGTTTATTTGCCTTTAATACAATCAATATACACTCTTAGGTTAGTAAAATCCAAATTCGGAAGAATTTCATTCTTCACTAATCTTTGCATTCTTTCTTTGGATATGTGACCTATATGTCTATGCCACAAGTAAACAAGATTCTCATCAACTAAACTGCGTTTAGTGTCAATATTATGATGCAAGGTCATTAAGGTCTTAGTAAGAGCATTATCAAGTTTAAACTTGTAGAGACCATCACATAAAATTTCAGTACCAATAAGATTATTATTCTTAAAGAAACTAAAAGATCCTAAACCAAACTTAAGACAAAATCCTGCAACATCAAGTTTTGGCAAAGAAAGTAAATTGCAGAAAATGTTGGTACAAAGGGTTTGAAACAAATCAAAATAATACCCAGTATCTAAGACTAATCGATAAGTGCCAATGCCTTCGATTGGAGCTTTGTTTCTATTTCTCATTAACACGTAGTTCTCATTTGGCTTTATGGTTTGGATCGCAAGGAATCCCTACATTATATTTGCAACATGAGTGGTGGCATCAAAATCAATCCACCAAGTATTATGAGAAACTTTAGTAAAGTTCGATTCAAAACATACTAAAGCACAAGGCTTACTTTTTTTTTTAAACCAAGCTTTACACTTAAGACAATCTTTCATCACATGTCCACTTTTATTACAAAAGTGACACTTAATAAGATTGTGTTCCTTCTTGTGGATTGAGGAAGCCTTAGAAGAATTATTCAGACTATGTAATCCTTTCTTCTTGCACATTTCACCTTTTCTTTGGGAATTCTTTTCAGCTTCTTGATGACTCAAGAGATGAACATAATGAGCATTATGATTATCCTTGTTTCCTCTTGAACAAACATACTGGCCAATTCATCTTCATTCAACTTATCCTTTATAGTGTTATAATTCATCTGAAATAGCCCATATTGTTCATGAGGCAAGGAGTGAAGTATGAATTGTACTAAAAAAGCACCCATCCATGTTTATTCCCAAGGTCCTTAATTTTGTTGCTAAGTTCGTCATGTCAAGTACATGCTCATGCATGATCAATGAACCATCATATTTCATGGTGATCAAAATGCTCATCAATGTACCAGCAAGTGACTTATCAGCAGTTTGAGGACGTTATTCCATAAATTTCATAAATTTCTTAGCATTATCAGTTTGGGAAAAGTAGTTTTTAAGTTGTTTGCAACTGTCATTCACATAAACATTAGGCTTAGCCTGTTTGATTTTTCCCAAGCTTTATGGAAAGACTTTTCATTATCACTACTCTCATCAGTAATAGCAGTCGGTTCTTCAACTTGAAGTGCTAAATCAAGATCTAAGACACCTAAGTGAAACTAGACTTGTTCACACTAGTTAGAGAAATTCATTCCATTGAAAATGGAAAAGACGAAGCATGCGAATGAAGAGAAATATGTACAGATACTTTAAATATGCAAGAAAATACTCATACATTAATGCTTTGAGAACATCACATAATTAGATTCAACTTAAACAATACATGTATATCTCATACATTAAACCATAATGATGCTAATAACTTTTATTTGGCAATTACAAATATATCTCATTAAAATTTATTTGTTATCTTCGGATATACAAACAAATCTAACAAGACATATAAATTATCTACTATTACGTTCATGAATTATAAGAAATCAATTAACCTTTGGGTTAATCCCAAAGTTCTTATAATAAATAAACTTCAATATACCCATGACACCTATAAGGATATGTAATATATCAATTTCAGTCACAGCATCAATTAATCATGGGTAATTGAATAAAACATTATACAATTTCAAAAATTCAAGAGACCTAGGTTCGGCCACTTTGGTGACTAACAAATCATTCATAATTGAATTTTTGAAAATTGTAAAACATAATAATTATTTCAAAATTTAATTATCTATATCTCTGAGAAATCGAAAATACACGTGGTCGGTAGAAAAATAATAAATCCAGACGTGCAAGGGCGAAACAGTAAATTCATGTAGCCAAGGGCAAAATCGTAAATAAACAACCAATGGTAGAATTGTAAATAAACCAAGAAGGGCCAGAATTGAAAAATTCCGCACGTGCCGAGGGCAAAACCATAATCTCGGCACAAAAAAGATAGAACGGTAAATACGCAGAAGGTGAACCGTATAGGCCCCGCAAGTGCGTGCCATGCACGCGCCTATAGATGCCACACACAAAGAGAGTGGAATCCACGCACCAGTTGTTGGCACGCGCACGAACTCCATGCGCCTGTCCTTCTCGTGCGCAATGACGCCCTTTCGCGATTTCGCCCGTCGCCAATGTGCTTCCTCCATCTGGGTCTCCTCCAACAACCCATTTTAGACTAAATTGATTAATTGATTTTGGAGACCACACCTATACAACCACACAGGTCCAAGGAATCACGAAAACGACCAAGAAATTGGCCGAAATCGAGCAAAATTCCCTTGAACACAAACCCTAACCACCATGATTTTCGTCACTCAATTAGCCTCCAATGATCACCCAAATGCCAAATTAACTTAGGGCTTTTGTTGCCCATGGCGGTGCGACCCTACTGTTCCGAAGTCGTGTGGTGGGTCGCCAAAATTTGGTTGGAGGCTAGAATTGCCCCGATTTACAATTCATTCAGGAACCCACAAAAATTCATCGAGGCAGATATATCAACATGCACAAAAACTTTATCCATAAGGCATATAATCAGAAAATCATGAGATCATAAACCATGCTCTAATACCAACTGAAAGCAATAATGGAAAACTTTTATGCAGAAATTCAACATCAACGAATCTTAGATCTTCATGATTTTCATGGCAAGAAGAATAAAGACATACCATTATCTATAGCAATAATCTTGAGAAAGCAATTGCTCCAACCTCTTGACAATGATTGCTCTAGAAATGAGAGAAATGAAGTAATCTAATTTCTCTCCCTTAACCCACTTTACTCTTACGTATTTATTTGATGGAGGATAGATACACGTCCATTTGTTGTGGGTGGAGAGCGGACTAGACTCATTTTGTAATGCTATCAATAGGTGCCTTCAAGAGATGCCTTCCATCAACATGTGTTAGAGAGAATTGCACCCTTTCATAGCCAATAAGTTTTATATAGCATTTAAAGAATTATTGAACCATCGATAATAATATCATGTGGGTTACATTATTCTTACAATAATACTTATCTAAAAAAAAAGTCATGACATAAAAAGCCTAAGGACTTTTATGTGCAATTTTTGCAGGCATGCCAAAAGCAGTCATCAATGAAAAGTATAGATCATTGTTCGAAGCCACACTGAAAGGTGATTGGAAAGTTGTTGAGAATATCCTCAACAAAGATCCTGAAGCGATGACAGCCGAAGTTATGACCATAGAAGACGAAACTGTTAATGTGCTGGAAGTTGCGATTATGGCTGTACAAGATCAATTGGTCGAGAATTTGGTCAAGTATTTCCCTCCAAAATGTAAAGATTCCATTCCCAGTCGTGCCTTTTACGTTGCTGCCCTAAGAGGAAGGATAAGGATGGTAAAGGCATTAGTAGACAAAGTTGATGATCAACCTGAAAATGTAGACCTTGCCCTGTGGTATGCTATTTCAAATGCTCCTATGCAAAAGGAGGTTATTTGGTACCTAGCCAGGCATACATCATCCACCCCAAATTATGCTACCATGAGTAGTCTTATTATGGCCGGTCATTTGGGTAGGATTTCACACTCACTCATCTCATTTATTTCACTGTTTACTTGAATTAACACTTTTGTTCTTGTGTCACAAAAGACATATGCTTGTATTTAGCTCATCGATACCCCGGCTCAGCATCAATGGTAGATAGCATAAATGATAGCATTTTGGGAGACTTGGCGAAGATGGAGTCTAACTTCCGTAGTGGAACTAGACTCAATTTTTGGGAAAATCTTATTGACAAATGTACGTACTTCTTGCACTTCTTTGGTAAGAAATGTGCAACTTGAGCAAGTCTATGCACATGGTGTTTACTCTATTTGTTCTCAGTTTTAGGTATCCCTCTATACTTGATCAATACATCATTTGACAACTCCAAAGATACAAAGATGACAAAAGGTATTTTTGTTCTCTTTAACATTGCAAAGTTACTCGAGAAGTCTTACTCAATGTCAAGTTGCCACCTAGAAGCATTAAGAAATTTAGATTTGAATTTAAGGTCATAGAGGTTGATTGATCCAAGTTGTTTTCTAACATATTCTAACATTATTAATTTTAATTACATGTGTAATTTTCATTCCATGAGTCTGAGATGGAACTTTTTTATTCGTCATCAATTCCTAATTTGCTTGCATGATTCTTCTCTCCTCTTCATGATGGTATCACCAGCACTTAAGCAGTTCAAGATACGACTCTATAATGGTACCTACATATGAAGGACATTATTTCATCAATGGGAAGGGATCTCTAAATTTAAAGTGTAAATTTATATTTTTAGAATATCCCCTTGAGATCATGGTTATTAATATGGATTGGCCCTCGATTAGTTTATTATGATATGATTCGATTCAAAGTCTAAACGATATCTATCCATTTGGAGAATCTGTAAAAATACTTAATCTAAAACAGATCGATCGACTCATCACACAATCTACCCATTTAAAAAAATAACTCTTTTCTTCTATGACATTGTGTGCTCATTATGTTCTATGATGGATGCATTTTGATTTTCAAACCAAATGAAGTTTGCTTTTTTGATTAATATCTTGAATCCATCAAAAAAAATTTCAACTACTATATATTCATAAGAAGATGGTGCACGTGTGAAAGTCTCTTTAACCTTTTGATTCTTCATCTTTGGCAAAATTGCTTATCGAATGTAGGTGCAGCAGTTTTGATCAAAATGATTGCACAATCGAAGTTGAGGCACAAATGCTCGCTTGAGTTTGCCAATCTAGCTCTTACCGAGATGAAGACTCGTATGAAAATTCTCGAAATACTAAAGTTGATTTCTGGCATTGTCCTTGATGCTGCATCTCGTGGAATCTCTGAAATTGTCCAGTTATGTCTTGAGCATTTTCCGGAATTGACATGGGATTACAATTTCACAGAAAAACTGATAAAAGAAGTAGTGAACGGACGACATGCTGAGTTGTTTAGACTGGTAGAAGCACACAAATATTTAACTAACAATAGGAAGACGAAACATGGCCTGATGGAGGCAATAGTGGAATGGTCACCACGATGTGTACCAGCAAATGTTTCTGGAGCAGCTTTTCTCATGCAGAGAGAACTTCACTGGTTTAAGGTCAGATAACCTTATTTGTTTGTCACCCTTTTGTGCTATTTAATTTACATTTACATTAATAGACATCCTTTATTTTTTTTTAAGGTACTTGAAGAAAGGAGCGATTCTTCTTTCAGAAGTCTGAAATTTAAGGTTGGATCACCTTATTTGTTTGTCACCCTTTGTGTTCTTTAATTTACATTTACATTGATGGTTGTTCTTTATTTTTATTTTTTTGAAGGCATCGCGAGTTAGGATTGGCCCTCATTTAAAAAGTCTCAAATTGCTAAAAAATAGAAAAACATATTGGGACATTTTTGTAGAAAAACGCCAAGATCTGGTCAAAGAGGCAGGGCAATGGATGAAGGATACATCATCATCTTGTAGCGTCGTTGCAACTCTCATCATCACAATAGCTTTCACTGCGGCTTTTACAGTACCCGGAGGCAACGACAGCAATACGGGGATCCCAATCTTTCTGAAGAAGAGCTCCTTCATGGTATTTGCGATTGCAGATGCTCTTGCTCTCTTCTCCTCTGTCACCGCCACCTTGATGTTCTTGGCTATCCTAACTTCTCGATATGTCGCAGAAGATTTCCTCCACTCGCTACCAAGAAAAATGATACTAGGCCTCACTTTTCTCTTCCTCTCTTTGGCCTTTATGATGGTGGCGTTTGGCTCTGCTCTTACAATCGTATTGAACGAACAATTGAAGTGGATTTACATCCCAATTACTTTGTTGGCTGCCTTCCCCGTCGTATTATTCGCAATCCTACAGCTTCCCTTGTATGTTGAAATAGTCGAATCGACCTATTGGCCTCGCCTCTATCGCCCTGTAAAGATTTGGAAATGATCTGTGTTTTTATTGGATAACGACCGACTGTGATGTGATCTTTGTATGCACTAGTTATTGCGTGTGAAATGGGAATGTCATGGTGTTTACTCTTGTTATGAGACATATGAAGTGTGACATCAGCCATACTTATACGAAAGTTTAGGGTATGCTGTGAAGCGCCCACCTTGTCTCAATGTGTTACTTGATTTTTTCCACACAAATAGTGAGCAATTACTTCGTTGTTCATTGTAGTATTAAGAAGAACCCAATTATCAAAGAATTGGCAAACAATATTTGATAGGGTTCACCATTCAATAAAGCAATGATTCACACAGATTCTCCATACTGCACAAGATGGCCACCCAGCTAGTGGCCCAACATATGGAACTTCTAATGTAGCAAGTGAGCAAACAACAATTTCAGTTCAACGGAAAGCTCAGCCTTCGAAATCAGTCTTCACCCACTGCTCGTACTTGCACCGTAGAGATTTGTGATTGGGTTCTAAATGGGTTTTAGACATTTAAAGGGTTGGGTGAAAATGAGTTTCAATATCCAAGTCCCATTTATTTTGTTTGTGGGCATATCGCGGTCCCTGCTTCGTTCTCCATAGCAACGCGAGCGAGAGGCGGAGGAGTCGAGCAGGAAGAGGAGAGGCTGGCAGGACCGGACGGCGGAGAGCGGTGCACGTCCCGAGGTTCAAGCCGGAGGATTTCAATGCCGACGTCGGTCGTCTCCTCCGCCACCACATGACGGGATCTTTCCTTTGTTGGCGTGTTTTGCGCGCTTGAGGATCCACAAAGGGCCCAAATATTCAAACAATAAGAAGAGTCGATACCGGTGGGCATCTTGGCTTGTCACCACACCGACCCATTTCCTGCTCTAAAGCTTTCACGAAGAGCAAGTGAAGACGAACTCATGCTCAAAGTTTATATGGCGATGCTTGTTCGGAGCATGTATCTCCCTTCAGGCTCTCTACCCTGTTGTGCAGCGACCAGGGCCCTTCCCTCGCTCTCTAGCTCTTCAAATCCCTCAACCCAAGCCCCAAAACCAAGCCTTTACGCTACTCGCTCCCTCTCCTACGACCTCATCATCACCAAGCTCGGACGCGCCATGATTTTCGACAAAGTGGAGCAAGTCCTCGCCTAGCTCAGGGGAGAGACCCGCTTCTCCATCCCCGAGCCCCTCTTTTGCCAAGTCATCTCCTTTTAAGCGCGCGCGCCACTCTTCAATCGCGCTTTGTGGACTTACCCCCTAATCCCCTGTTTTCGGTGTCGCATGAGTGTGAAGTCTTTGAATTCCGTGCTGCACGCGCTCTTGAAGTGCGAGGAATATGACAGGATGGATGAGATTTCGAACGAGTTTAGAAATTACGCAAGCCCAGATGCGTGCACTTATAATATATTGATCAATGCTCTGTGCGAGAGTGGGAGGTTGGAGGATGCGCGGGAGGTGCTTGACAAAATGCCCCTTATGGGGATCCGACCTGATAAGGAGACTTTCCTAACGTTGATTAATGGGTTGTGTTCGAATTTGATGTTAGATGAGGCTTTTAAGTTGAAAGATGTTACGGTTAGTGTTCATGGGATTTAGCCCGATGCACGTCTGTATGCATCAATGATTAAGGGGTCTAAGTTGAAATGGCTTTTTAAAAGATGATGACTTCGAGGTCAGCTTGTCAATTAGGATCCTAGAAATAGAAGTATTGATTGATCAATGTGATTGGTATTGAAATAATCAAGGAAATAGATGGTGCTAGAAAACTCCAGCTTCGTGGTTAAGTGTGGCACTAAGGAAGTGGTAGTCGGAGCCGAACCGTAACTCATCGCCGACGCGGAGGATCTTGTTGAGGTCGCTGCGTATTTGAAGTTATGGAGGGAGGAGAAAGGGTCCATCGGTGGGGTAGGAGACAGCGATTGATAGGGTGCGTAGTTTCTAGAGAACCAATTTATATTTAATCCAAAACCAAAGCCTGAATCCGTTTCATGATTTGTGGATGGCCTGGGCCAAATTTTCACCACCACCTTCATGCCCCCATCCATAACCCGACACCTAAGTAGAGGGCAAGCAATTTGTTGACTCTCAATGGCCGACTTGGTCAGGATGTGCTAAGCACTTGATAAGTTGGTTGAGCAATTTGTTGTTAGGTTTAAACAAGATAGGATTCTTTGTTACACTTCTTCATCTAAGGCTGAATATACTGAAATAGCATGCAATGGTTAACAGTTCTCTTTGAAAGAAAATTTGAGGGTCAAGTATTCATGGACTTGTTTTAAATGGCGACATATGTGGCCAAGAATCAACAGCTAATGAAAGAAAAATAAACAAATGTGGTTATAAGGCTAAAGAACATTTTGACATTGTAATTGATTTTGGAGGAACTACATGAATTTGAAATAGTAGCGGCGAAATTATATTTGGAAAAGCCATACAAATGTTCAGGATTTATGCCGAACCTGACCCAAGAAACAATAATGCCAAAAGCTAAGGAAAGCTAGCATTTTTCGTTCGACATTTCTCAAGCTGATCAAGATTTTTACATTTTCTTAAAAGATAGACAAATACAGTTGCTACAAGGTCATAAATTCCTAACGGCCAAGGAAATGAAGGACAAATTACTGGAAGTGGCACCATTCTTGGAGTTATGAAACTAAACAACTATATTGATTATCAAAAAAGCGATACGAGAAGAACTACATGGTAAATGACTGAATTTTGCTGAGAAAGGAAAAGAAAAGATGGGTGCAAATGAGTATCCTTTCCCAATGAATGTGTGGTTGATCAGACGAGAGGTAAAAGAAGGGTGTATGGTTTATCATATATGTGTTCTTGACGCCAGCGTAGGACAGTGTGGATCAAAGAGGATTGATGCGGTTGCGGATGGAGGGGAGTGTGTTTTTAGTGATTATGGAAAGAAGCAAGGATAGATAAGAGTGTATGGGGATATGTATCGATGGATGAATACAAATGCATGATAGATTCAATCAATACCAAGACATAAAGGACGCACCTTCGGTCAAGGAAGAAAATCATGATTGATGAAGTTCACCACCTAGGCCTAAAGTACGCATCACCAACCAAGGATAAAGGACTTCGAGATAGGAAAGCTCACCACCAGAGCCTAAAGGACGCACTACCAGCTAAGGATAAAGAGCTTTTTGGCTCACCACCAATGAATAATCTACTCTTCAAAGATAAAGAAACTAGGATAGGAGGACTCTTCAAGGATAAAGAAACCAAGATAGGAGAAATCCACTCTCCAAAGATATTCGCTCACACTGAGGAAAAATTTCATATATTCATTTACTCAAATCGTTGTCTACCTAACATTGAGATTACACCTCATTTTATAGAAAACTACTAATGAAAGAGAAGACTCTTTGAATTCCTGAATTCTGAACAAACTCTTGGGGAATTTACTTAATTAAGACTTTTAAAACGACACAATAAAGACTCATAGCAAGCTATGAATAAAAAGACTTATAATTAAGACTAAATGCACTTAACTAGATGCATTAAAGCTAGATGAAACTTTAAATTTGTTTATTAGCTTGGACACCCAAAAGACACCATTGATGATCTCCCAATAACGAAAGGAATAGACCAAAAAAGTCTCCAGTTATTAGGTAATTTGGCAACAAAAGTGTAAATCGATGCCTATGCAGCATGATCGATGAGCTTCATTCTTGGACCCACATAATTAAATTGTGGCAGAAGTTAGCCTTTGCTTGAATGAGTAGTGAATTAGTTGGTTTAAATGTCAGAGCATGAGTAGAATTTGAGGACGGATCGATTGAGCCCGATGCTCCCGCATCAAGGATCGACATGTCATTATCCAAAGGGATAATGACATAAATAGTCCATGAATTTTAGCTTAATGTGTTGTTGCAGAACAACGTCAAGAAATGCACATATTCAAACGCGAATAGTAAAGGATAAAAGCAAAATAAATCGAACAAGACACAAAATGTACGTGGAAACCCAAAACGAGAAAAACCACATGGAGAGAGAGGGGTTTCATTATCTTTAATAACGATTACAAAATCAAAAAGGTCAAAAAGCTTCTTGGTGAGTAAGAAGATAGAAAAAACAAAGAAAGAGGAAAACTTCGAGGCAAAGATTAGATTTTGCAAACAAGCATTAGATATGTGTTGTGCAACATATTCCTTTTATAATCCCCCTTCTAAAAAACCCTAAAATAAAGGTGCATTGTCTAGAATGCCCTTAAGTCAAAACTCGACAAATCTCCATCTTAATTTCAAATTTCCAAAAGAGCATTATGCCAAATGTCACAAGGCCTCTCTTCCTCACTATCAAGTTGACCACACAAGGCCACCCGCCAAACGATAGAATCAACAACCCATATCCGTACGCCTATGTGAACGCACTCGGTATAGGAAACAAGCGAAGAAATGCCACCAACTCTGCCTAATCAAATCAAATGGTGAAAACACCAGTCAAGTCCAAGTAATGCTTGAACTTGATCAAAGGAACTGGTTTGGTCAACATATTTGCCGGATTATCCGCTGTAGGTACTTTCTTCATCGTAACTATACCCTTAGCAATCTCATCATAGAACATAGAAGGTTCTTCAATACTAATCTCTTCAGCAATTGTAAGAACATATGCTACAAAATCATCGAAGCCATATCTTTAGGGAGGCTTAAATTGCCGTTTAGCCCTCCCTGCAGCCAAAGACTGAGGTTGTTCAACTCTTCTACCTTTTTTGATCGAATTTGAGTCTTGTTGCTCATTGTCACTTTTTGGCTAAATAGGAACATCTTCAAATGTTCTCTGTGGATGCTCTAATTGAAACTCCACCTCTTTCCCAACATTCTCCCCTTGAATATATGTAGACTCAAGAATAACCTTTCTCTAATCAAGCATGAAATTTCATCAAAAGTAACATCCCTACTGATTATAAACTTCTAAGAATCAGAACACCGCAACCTATATCCCTTAAACTTGTTTGTATAACCAACGAAATTATATTTCTTGGCCCTAGGTTTAAGCTTACCATCTTTTACATGATAATAAGTGAAACATTTAAATACTTTCAAAACTAAACAATCAGAAGGTTTACCAGACCATACATCATTTGGAATTTCATATTCAATTGTGGTTGAAGGAGAACGATTTACTAAATGAAAAAACGTGTTCACGGCTTCAGCTTAGAAATTTTTTCCAAGTACAGCATTAGAGAGCATACATCTAGCTCTCTCTAAAAGTTTTTGGTTCATACACTCTGCCACCCCATTCTATTAAGGTGTGTGTCTAACTGTTCAATGTCGAACAATCCCTGAATTTTCACAATACTTGTTGAAATTAGCTCCACAAAATTCAGGACCAATTGTCTGTTCTGAGACGCTTTATCTTCTTCCTAGTTTGATTTGCAATCAAAATATTCAATCAAAATCTTCCATTTCTTGAACGTATCAAAAACCTCACTTTTACGCTTCAAGAAATAAATCCAGACTTTCCTAAAAAGATTATCAATAAACGTAAGAAGATTGAGTGCACCACCCTTAAATGTTATTTGTGCAGGTCCCCATAAATCGAAGTGAATGTAATCAACAATGTGCTTCGTCGAGTGTACCCCAGTACTGAAACTAACTCTATATTGCTTCCCGAAAACACAATGTTTGCAAAAGTTAAGTGAGACCGTATGCTTCCCACAGAGTAAACCACGTTTACTCAAGATAGTCATTCCTTTTTCGCTCATGTGGCCCAAATACATATGCCACAATCTTCATTTATCAGAATCTGAAGAGAATAATGCATTTAAAGAACCCACAACTGTACTTTCCTATAGAACATAAATGATATTCTTCTTGTTACCTCTCATCACAATCAAGGAGCCTTTTGAAAATTTCAAAACTCCACCTCCACCTGTGTACATGCATCTAGTGGAATCTAAACTGCTCAATGAAATAAGGTTCTCGACATTCACCTATTCAAACAGTTCATGAATAGTAAAATGATGTGCCTAACGCCTGTCAAAGTTTTTTCTATCTTATCATGACATTTGATCCACACTGTACCAATACCCACAATCCTGCAAACTGCATTATTGCCCATTGAAACTGAATCACCACTGACTTTTTCATGTGTGGAACCAATCTCTATTTTGACACATGTTGTATAAACATGCCAAATCCAAAATTCATTCGTCGTCAACACGATAATTCAAAGACAAAACAGTAAGAACATTGTCAATATCAGCTGACTCGTTATTTTTTACCAAATTAGCTTAATCGGAACTCTCCATCAACTTCTTCCCCTTAGCCTTGAGCAGAAGACACTTATTTTTGTAGTGTCCGAATTTGAAACAATAGTAATACTTCACCTTGCTCTTGTTATGGCCTGATCTAGACTTCGGATGCTTTTTACTACTATTGCATCTATCCCGATGATTCGACCTTCCCCTAACAACTAAGTCATTGGCTTTATCACTACTACCACTTGCATTCAACATTGTGCGCATCTCCACAGAATTCAACGAAGACTTCACATCCTCAAGAGTTATGGATTCCCTTCCATACAACATATAATTCACAAAATCTTCATACGAATTCAGTAGAGAGTATAGCACAATTAGGGCTTGGTCTTCATCATCTAACTTCAAATCTAGATTTTTCATATCAATTAGGATCTTATTAAATTCTTCTAGATGTTCTTGGATAGGAGTACCTTCTTCCATCTTCAGCGTGTAAAGACGCTTCTTTGAGAATAATCTCGTCATAAGATATTTCTTCACGTAGAGGCTCTCAAGCTTCATCCATAATCTCGAAGCTATTTCTTCATCGGCGACCTCATGAAACACCTTGTCAGACAACGATAATTGGATGGTGCTATGCCCTTTCTCTTCCATCTCCTTGATCTTTGCCGTAGTCATGTCGTCGGGATTCTTCCCGTCTAAGGCTCTAACTGAACCTTCCTGATGCAACAATGCATTCATCTTGATCCTCTATAGCCCAAAATTGTTTTAACTATCTAAAGCGCTACTTCGAACTTGATAGATGTCATCTCAAATAAAATATCGAAATTCCTTCGCTCTGATACAAATTTATTGCGGAACAACGTTAAGAGATGCACAAATTCAAGCGCAAATAGCAAAGGATAAAAGCAAAATAAATCGCATGAGACACAAGATATACGTGGAAACTCAAAACGGGAAAAACCACGAGAAGAGAGAGGGATTTCACTATCTTCAATAACAATTACAAAACCAAAAATGTCAAAAAACCTCTTGGTGAGCAAGAAAATAGAAAAAACAAAGAAGGAGAAAAATTTCGAGGCAAAGATCAGATTTTGTAGACAAGCATCAGATATGTGTTGTGCAACATATTCATTTTATAGTCCTCATTCTAAAAAACCCTAAAACAAAGGTGCATTGTTCGGAATGCCATTGTTACTTATTTTAAGTCAAAACTCAACATGTGCAATGTAGTCTTTGAACTTTTAATTTGTTTAATGTGGTCCCTGAAATTTTGGTACATGTTCAACTTAGTCCTAGAACTATATGGAAATGTTCAATGTTGTTCTTCCATTAATTCAAGTTTAAAGACAACATTAAATATTTTCATATAGTTCATGGACTAAATTGAATATGTACCAAAAGTCCAGGGGTTATATGAATAAATTAATAGTTTAAGGATCACATTGCACTTTGGGTTACAGTTCAAAGACAACATTGCATATTGAATCAAAGGTCAACGACCATTTATGTCATTTTCTCTTGTCAAAAAGCTATGCCATCATATTGCAGTGATTGGAACACATGCTAGCCATTCCGAGATTCGCAAGATTGCCATTGTCCTAATGCTAGAGGGTTTACCACCAATGCAGGATTTCTCAAGGTTGCGTTATATAAAGTCATTGCCATGACGAACGGGTATCCATGACAGGAGCAATATAGGGGATCTCTATGGTGAATGAGAACCTAACATCATGTCAAGAACGGCAAAAGTGACCAAAATCCCATTGGGCTCAAAGCCCAGGACTCATAAGTGCCTATCTCGAGATTCAATACGCTAATTCTTGGGCTTTCATAAAAGTGTTCGATGCTTACAGTCACTCGCCATGGCAGGTTTGGCGAGTCTAATGAGATATTTCATTAGTTCCACGATTATAAACATCGTCTTTCCTTTACCTTACTATAAACTTTTGAAAATTTCCAGCTTCTTTTTTCTTTTCCTTGGTGAAACGACGGTTTCGAGCTTCAATATTTACTTAGTTTGCTGGTTTGATTAAAAAAATATATAATGGGGCCAATAGCCCACTCAAGAAAACAGGTTGTAAATTCCAAGCCGAGCCAAAATAGCTAGCTAAATATCTTTTTCGCCGGATTACAGCCATAGATAAAAGTGACAACCAATCTATCTCATGAACACATTAAATTTGAAGCATTTTGAACTTGATTAGCTATATTGGCTAACCATGGATGCCAAGGTGTATTGCTGGGTAACATTTGGTCATAACTCATAAGGATGTGCAAGGGCTCGTTCGACATGTCGCTCATCACTTAGAATAAAGTCACAATCATTCATATGATTAGTGAAACATTTCGTGGGATCAGGACACACTATACATATGATTCTCTAACATTAGATAGCATTTATATGCTGTGATTCTCATGGAACACCAGATGTGTTTGATAGGATTTGATTTGAAGTGAAAATCAATAAAGATTCAAATTGCAGTCAGTAAATTGTACTAAAATGGAACCTATAGGCATTCATCGAGTTCCTTGCACAACGGATCCAATGACGGTAGGCAATCAAAGGCCACTGGTGGAGTCATTGAACAGGCAATGATTTTAAGAGGGGAAAATTATCAAAAAGTCATAAACCTATTGCATGTTTGCCAATTCAATCCTAAACCTTTTAAATTTGCCAATTGAGCTCTAAACCTTTTGCATTTATGCCAATTCAGTCCTTTTGGCCGGTTAGTGCTGATGTGGCATCGCCGGTACTGATATTGACAACTTTTAATAATATTTTTTTATTTTTCGATTTTTTATTTTATTTTTTTCCTTTTTTTTCTTTCCTCCTTCTTCCTTCAGCTAGTTAGGCTCGTCGACCTTAGGTGAAGCTTGCCCAGCAACGGCGAGGGCAAGGGCGAGCCTCGCCAACCTACTGGAGGAAGAAGGAGGAAAGAAAAAAAGGAAAAAATTAAAATATTATTAAAAGTTGTTCACGTTAGCGCCGACTGACCAAAAGGATTGAATCGGTACAAATACAAAAGGTTTATGACTCAATTGGCAAACTTAAAAAGTTTAGGACTGAATTGGCAAAAGTGCAATAGGTTTATGACTTTTTTGATAACTTTTCCACTTTAAAAGTGTATTTGGCCAGGGCAAAACCTAGAAATGTTATGACAATTGCAGAGTTGGCTATAGTTGACATGCTTTTTAATTGGCAAAGTTAGCCATTAATAACTTACATGGTGTAGATATATGCTTGGAGGGAAAATATCAAAAAAGTTATAAACTTATTACAATTGTGTCAATTTAGTTCTAATTTTTTTTTTGTGGCCAATTCAGTCTAAAATATTTATGCCAATTTAATCCATTTGATCAATTTTGGCTGGAAATCGCTGACGTGGATAATTTGTCACTGTGGGGAAAAAGAAAAGAAAAGAAGGAAGAACAAGAGAAGAACAAAAATTAAAGAATTAATTAAAAAAATCGAAAAAAAATGTTATTAAAAATTGTCCACCTCAGAGTAGGCCGAACGACCAGCATCAATTAGTCAATATTAGTCAAATGGACTGAATTGGCATACATGCAAAAGGTTTATGACTCAATTGACAAAAAAAAGTTTATGACTAAGTTGGCACAATCGCAATATGTTTAGAATTTGTTGGTAATTTATCCTATGCTTGGATCAAATTTAAAGACACAGATTAACACGATAAGTGGAAACGATTACCGCGATAAAGAGCCGAGTCAAAATCAAGCTCTTTCCGAGGCATCATCGTTATGGTAAATGCCCAAAGGAAAATATTAGCTAGAATTGACCGTGGACGACTGACAAGTCAACTTTGTAGCCAATGAAATGAAACCTAATTATTGTTAGTGTTATGAAAACAAAGATTGAATAATGAAATTTTAATGAAAGAGACCAACTCATGGGAACAAAAATGGTGGGAGGAGATCTGCATCCGACACGGATACCTTCCTCTTGTTCTCCGTGGATCTGTGTTGTCAACCATCAGATTTACTCTCAGCTTACATGACATAAAAGTTGAATTCTTGCCTTTTCTCGATCGGGAACGACCGACCATCAAGACAAAAAAATGTGGTGTTGACCAAAAGTTGTTCTATCTAGTTTGTGGTCAATGTTGTCCTTGTTGACTATATTATTGACGATTTTTAAACGAACAGAAATTTCCATGCACATGTGCATCTAGATCATGAAAAACCATTTCTAGGGTTTTATCCATAGTTATCCGAGCATATCTTACATGAAAGATGTATAGGAAATGAAATGACTCGTACTCGCTACGATTTTGATCACACAGACTTTGCTTATATTTAGACTATCTATCAACCAAAAACAATTGTAGAGGTCGTCGTCAAATGATCAATTTTATGAAATTTATAGATTTTGATAGTGTTAGTACCACCAAAATTCTCAAGCTAGTACACACATGCCATATTTACCCCCAAATTAATTTTTGTGTCACAAAAAAATATCATAGCGGTACATCCATGCCACATTCACTCCAAATTAATTTTCGTGTTACACAAAAAAACTCTAATTGGTACACCCCGTGATAAATCTGGCCTCCATTAACTTCCATCCAATATTCTCATTAAATTGCTAACGCGGAAACACGTGTGGCAAACAACTCGAATAATTTGTGCGTGACCTATGTAAAAAATTAACATGAAAGGGTCTTTCGAAAGATGTCATTTTGAGAAGCCAGATTTGAAGAAAATGAATTGAAATTGGAAAATACGACAAAAATGAATTGGTCCTTCTCTCTCTCCCAAATTACCAAAATATTAGGGCAAACTTGGGACAAAATTAGGGATTTTAGCATATTTTGAAACACAAGGGAGTTCTTAGAGCAAAATTAGCAGATTTTAGCATATTTCCTTATCTCAGTTCATTTTCTTTAAATCTGGTTTCTCCAAAACAACATCATTTAGCAATTTAACGCAGATATTAGACGAAAGCTAAAGGAGAGAGATTGTCATGAGTATACCATTTTGGGACTTTTTGTGGCACGAAAATTAGTTTGATGACCAGTTTGAGAATTTTTGTAACACGAAAATTTGTTTGGGATAAATATGGTACGAGTATACTGGTTGAGATTTTATGTGGTATTAACTCATTATAATAGATAGATTTCTTCAAACTATATGGAGTCATTTGTCTTAAAGAGGCTTTTTGCAAAAATCAAGGCTAACCAAAATTCCCAACCATATCCACAATCAATCTTTGCAGAACACTAAAGCTTGGTTTGTTTCGCAGAAAATGTGAGATTTTTGAAAAATGTTTCCAAGTAGTAATTTTCCAGGAAAATGAAAATATTTTTCGGTGTTTAGCTGAGACTTGAAAATGAATTAGAAAATATTTTTAATCGTTTGGTATGGAAAATCTGATTTGATTTTTCTGAGAAATATTATCGAAAATTTTGATTTTTTTTTAATTCTCTTTGATTTTTGTTCTTTCTTTCTCAGCCGGTCGCCGACCATGGCGACAGGCCACAAGCAAGAGACAAGCTCGCCTAAGGCCGTCGAGGCTCAAGCTCACAGGCATGGGGCGAGTTCATTTTCATAAGTTAACAAAACATTTTTCATTAACTCATTTTCATAAGTGAATCAAATGCCAAAAAATAAAGAAAATATTTTTTTTGTAAGATAAACGGATCCTAAATATATTTTTTTATGAGTGTTCCTAAGTGCTTGTTGTTATTTGTTAATCAAAATCACATGCGAGAGTGCCAAGGGCAAAGCTGTTGGGAGTACAGTGACCGGGACCTTTAATGATTTGTCGCGGGACGACATAAATGAACATCACGTGGTGGAGTCAGAAAGTCAAAGCACTGTCACGTGCGGCGATCCAGTACAACTGCTATTGCATTTGCATTTAATAATACCTCCAGCATCCCCATCTCGAAACTAATGCACGTACTTAGGAAACACAGACAAAAAAAAAAAAACCATTTCCCCCGACCCCCTTGCTCACTACACTTACACGCATGAACTTATCTTCGCGATCATAAATTTTCGTATTTATGGTGGTTATCTATGGAAAATGAAATATGAAAGCTTCTATGGAAAATGCAAAAACACCTCTTAAAGGAGCATTTTTCTCAAATACCACTTATCATAGTGTTTTTCTCGAATACCAATTTTCTCGACATACCTGTAAACATGAGTCATTGTGTTTCGATTAACACCCCGATCACTGCCGGTGCTAGAAATTACCATCATACGAGAAAGCACTATCACTTGCTCATGTCGAGCTACTACACAATGGTAAATGTATCCGAAAATTTCCATTTTTTCCCCGATGAAAGTAAGTCGTCTAGAAGAGGTGGATAGTTGAGAAGAAGTTGGCATGAGAGAGCTGGGTTAACCCCCTCTCAAATTCGATTTGGGGTTTATGTTTCCTTAACAGGAGATTTAGGGCTTATTTTGTTCTATTCACGTGATTTTACATGAGTTAATAGGGGGGAAATGAAAGTTTGGGACAAAACTGTATAAAGTATTTGGCAGTTTTCAAGTTTCTACGCTAAGTTTTAAATAATGGCTCATGTTCCCCAATGTACTTGGGCACTCATTAAGTACATAAAACTGTTTTTAAAAAAATCTTGTTAACGAGTTTCGTCGGGCATTTGTAAAATATTTTTGTTTTAAGGAACTGATTATGATTACATATAACATTTCAAAACGATGTATTAGAAATGAAAGCTATGCTTATTGAGATGTTTAGACACTTGTTAACAAAATTCATAAAGGTGGCAAAAAAATAAAATTCATAAAAAAGGTTCTTTTTATTTTCCAAAATATTTATCATGAATTGAAAGAAAATTATAAATTCGGCAAAGTGCGTACCCAAACAGCGCCTTATATATTGCACCTACTTGCAAAACTCAACCTCCCCAACAAAAACCCAAGAGGCAAAAATGACCCACTCGTTTCTTCTTCTAGCTTTCCTCCTCCTAGCCACACCCCACGTCTCAGCTCAACCACCACCACCAGCGCCGCCTCCATCGCCACCGTCGCCGGTGGCCCCGCTTCCCGCCGCGGCGAAGGAGTTCCTGGACGCCCACAACCAGGCCAGGGCCGAGGTGGGCGTGGCCCCGCTCCGGTGGAGCCCCAACCTGGCCGCCGCCACGAGCCGCCTGGTCCGGTACCAGCGGGACCGGATGTCGTGCAACTTCGCCAACCTGACGGCCTCCAGGTACGGCGGGAACCAGTTGTGGGCCGGCGGGGCGGGGGCGGCGGTGGCGCCACAGGCGGCAGTGGGGGCGTGGGTGGGGGAGAAGATGTACTACGACCACGCGAGCAACACGTGCGCGACGGGGCACCGGTGCGGGGTGTACACGCAGGTGGTGTGGAGGAACAGCTCGGAGGTGGGGTGCGCGCAGGCGAGGTGTCCCAAGGAGGCGGCGAGCTTGACCATCTGCTTCTACAGCCCTCCGGGGAATGTCGTCGGAGAGAGGCCTTACTGAGTTGACTGGCGATGTGATGTAGGCGAGAGAGATCTTGGGGAAGATGGGGATGAGTTTGTGTGTTCTTTTGTTAGTCTTTGAAGATGGTGGGTGATGGGTGAGAGAGGGTAGAGGTCATTTTGTGTAAAGATGTTCTCTTCTCAGTTCGAACAGTGGAAGAAAGCACCGGTGATCTTACGCTTTTTGCGGTTTTCTCTTACATTTTTAAGATTATCTAAATTGTGCATATCTTTAGTTTTCAATTGATTCTTGATTAGTTGTAGGCTTGTAGTGACCCTCGTCGACCCTCATCTCAATTTGGGCAAGGATTGGGATTTTCAGCTGCTCCCAAGGAGTTCGAAAACTAAATTCTTCAAAATAGCGTTTAAGTTAAGAGGGTCGAGATTAGAATTGAATCTTGCTTTGAGGAAACTTCATTCATAAGTGAAATAAGTACAAGTCGCTCACGCATATTGGATCACCCTTCTTTTATATTCTGGTGATTTGTAAATGAAGTAATTATGCAATGACTTTTTAGGAAACTGTTTTATTATTCTATTAATACTCTCTTTCACCTGCCTAGTATACATGAAGTAATTAAGCAATATTATTAACTTAAATCTACTTCTGGATGTTTCTGCCGGCTCAAAAATACAATGAAAAATTTTCAACATTAAAATTCAAGCGAACACAAAATACCGTGATGAATAATACAAGCAAGAAAGATAAATAAATATAATAAACAAATATGAAAGATAGTACGGCTTTAAAACTTGCTCAAGTGATCTATAGTGGTTCGACGCCCCCCTCTCTACTCCCCGAATCTGTTCGGGAGCTTTCCCAAATTAACTAATCCAATTCAAAGATTATGAAAGGTTTGTTGATCATGTTGAGGTATGGTTCATGCTCCTCATAAAGATAACGAAAGGTTTGTTGATCATGTTGGGGTGTGATTTATACTCCCCATCAATTGAAAAGCACGGGGGTCTTGCTTTCCGATGGTGGGCGGGGGTCCGAGGAGGGTCTCAAGGGGACAACGCCCTTGGACGCAAAAGAGTTTTTTATAATTTAAATCCGTATTTTATAAGTAGTTTGAGTTTGACCCATAAATAACTACTGTCAATATATACCATCTTTCTCTTATAATTGAGTGATGTAATTGAGATATGCAAAGTGTTAATTATAGTGGAATTCTCTTCTGGATATAACCCTAACATAAGGGTGAACTATGATAAAAAAAAACCTTGTATCTCGATTTCTCTCTCTCAAGACCTTTTGATGCACTTCAGGTTGGTGAACTCGGAATTGGCTGAAATTTCATATTCTACATGGAAACGGGGCGCTGGACGCAACACATTGCTAAAGCAATGATGCATGTCATTTTTTGGGCATTCAGAATCGTTTTGATGGTTTTTTAGGCCTTTTTTTTTGTTATTTTAGGGATATTTTAGTACTTTTTACGTTTCCTAATTTAATTAGGTTTAGCATCCTATAAAAGGGATATTACGATTTCAGAAAGGCAGACTTTTTGATATTTTGATATTGATTTTGATAATCGAATTTGAGAGAACAAATTGTTCCTCTTTTTCGATTCTTCTGTTCAGCCAATTTCTTTTGCGTTTCAGCATTAACTTTACTCTCTATTTCATTATGATTGTGCGCCTAGTCAAAGCAAGGTTTGAGGTTAGGGTTTCTTGGTAAAGAGAGATCTAAAAAAAAATCGAATTTTGGGAAGATGTCAGTTGGTCAATCACAGATTGAAGTAGAGAAGTTCAGAGAAAAGGGTTTTGAGTCATGAAAATTGAAGATGGAGGCCTTGCTCATGGATAAAGGTTTGTGATATGTGATCAAAGATGATAAACCTGAGGAGAAATCCAAGGGGAAGTCAAAGGAGGACAAGGCAAAGGAGTCCACGTCCACTAAATTGAAGGAGTGGATCGGTAGTGATTAAAAGGGCGAAGCCTGATCTAGCTATGTTTTGTTCATAACGTCCTAGTGAACGTGACCCTTAAGAAAACAGTGAAAGATCTCTGGATGAAGCTGGGAAGCCTTTATAAGAGTAAATCGCTCGTGAATAGGCTGTTTCTACGGAAGCAATTATGCAATCTTTGGATGAGCGAAGGTGATTCCTTTTCTGCACACTTAAACAAGTTTGATACTATTATGGGCAACTCGCATCTGTTGATGTTAAACTGGATGAGGAAGATAAAGCATATACTTTGTTTGTTCTCTATCGAATTCATGGGAACAAATCATTGTTTCGATTGGCACTGGTGCTAGTGCGCTATCTTTTGAGAGAGTTGTAGTTGCTTTATTGTCCAAGGAGATGAGGATAACATGTTCTAACAGTACAACAAAAGAGGCTCTTTTTGTAAGAGAAATGAACAATGAACGATCCAAATCCAGATTTGGGGACAAAAAATAAGTCTAGAGGAAGATCCAAAAGCTGAGATCGATCAGAGTTAAAGTGTTGGTAGTACGGAAAGGTTGGATATTTGAAGAAGGATTGTAGAAGCAAAAGTGTAGGTCAAGAGAAACAAGATGAGGCAACATCTTCTAGTACAAAGAAGTGATGATAGCAGCATGGGAGACATTTATCTCGTCTGCAATCCATCTCAGGATGACCTAATGCATAGATAATTGATACTGTAGCATCCTTCCACATGATGGCTCGTAGAGATTGGTTCTGCTTTCATAAGCCACATTAGGGAGGTATAGTGCGAATGGGAAATGGCACGATGCTTGATATTATTTATTACAGAAAGGTGAAGCTAAGAATGAAAAATGGGAGAATCAAGAATCTTCTGAATGGAATGCATATTCCTGGTCTTACCAGAAATCTTAATTTTTAGGTTTTGACACCTAAATTTTAACCTCCCATTTATATTTAATTTAGAATTTATTTCATTAGTTAAATTGCATAAAAATTAGGGACCGACCCTGGCCCCTCCAAAAATGTTAAATCATTTTTTCATTATAGTTTTTAATTTAATTTTTAGCATGCATTACATTCATTTACATATTTATCGAACTGGCGATGGACAGGCTAAAATAAATTGGATTGAGCCCATGATGAGAAGCAAATTTGGCAGTTTCAACAAATTTTGGCTAGCCCATGTACTGGGCTTGGCCGAAATTCATTCAACAAAAAGGAGTTAATTTGATGCAATTTAAGCCCTAAGGACCTAATTAGGAAGATAATTAAACTTGGGATCGAATTTGCAAATAACAGAAAGTTGAGGCCCCTAACTTTACCTAATATTATCTATATTAACACCGTTATGCCTCAAGATTCTAGGTGGAAAATTTATTATCCAGAAAAATTTAGAAAGAGAAACATGTGAGAGAGAGAATCCACGGCCACCTCCTTACATCTGTTGTAATTATGGTTATTAATGGCCCAACATTAATGCACACCTTTCTTCTGCGTTTCTTCAGATCTCAGTAACAGCTTCTCCAACGATTTCTTGAAAGAGTTAACTACAGCGCGTTAATGACAACATTAATGGAGGTATTAATAAAGCGTTAATGACAACATTAATGGAGGCATTAATAACGCGTTAATGGAAGCGTTTCTTCCGTCGGTCGATTTCTTCAGATGAGTTAACTGCTCCATTAATTGCTACAGTTAATGACGACATTAATCAAGGCTTTAATGACAAGGCGTTGATGGACGCACTTTTTCCGTCAGACTCGTCGCTTCGTTTCGTCATTTAAAGAGGCATTAACAACGAATGCAACTGCAGCATTGATGAGTGCAAAATTCTTTTTAGTATAAAAAATAATGTCTTTTAGAAGACGATGATTAAGATGTGTCAATGAGGTTTTATAGTGTCGTGCTCTAAGTGTGCCAGTTTCAAGAAGTGTTCGACAGAGTCCTGTTCGTATAGTGCTAATACAAACGGGTTCGAGGCGTTGTATCTTGGGAGGCATAGTTCGTGAAGCTGTTTAGCACCATTGGCAAGAACTAATCGCCTTAAGGAGATTCGGTTATCCGTACCTCACCTCTAGTCTAATTCAATTATAATTTTATAGCAATTTTACTTGTAATTGTAATATCGTTTACTCATTGACGTGATCATTATTGAAATTGTTATCACTTTTTTCAGTGTTACATATTTTCCTTTATACGTGACGTGTGAATTTTTTATTTTCTAACAATCTTAAGGCGATTAGTGATAGTTGCAATTATTTGCGATTAATTGCAATTAAACTAACTGTTTGCTTGGGTTTATCAGGAAATTGATATGGCTAATAACAATCAAGTACTCAATGTCCATAATGCTTTTGGAGATGTTCCTATGGTTGCTCCGATCACTATTGGTGGAGAGGTTCAAACCTCGAGGCCTTGTGTTGTGGCAGCAAATGCTGCGAGCCTTCGGGCTGAGACCATTTATGATGGTATTAGTGTACATCAACAGGCTTTACCTTCCTTGATGGTACGATCTTTTACACCAAATGAGAAACCGGAGAAATTCACGGGTGTGGGCTTTAAGCAGTGGCAACAGAAGATGTTCTTCTATCTGACCACGCTAAATCTGGTCAAATACTTATCGGAGATGTGCCCGATAGTTAATCCAGATGAGCAAGATGTCATGACGCTCGGGGCGTTGGAGGCTTGGAAGCACGGGGACTTCCTATGCCGAAACTATATCCTTAATTGTTTAGTAAATTTCATGTATAATGTTTATTGTAACATTGAAAGTGCTAAACAGTTATGGGAGTCATTGGAAAAGAAATACAAAACCGAGGACGTGGGCACTAAAAAATTTGTTGTTGCCAAATTCTTGGACTTCAAGATGGTGAATTCTAAATCTGTCATGAGTCAGGTTCAGGAATTGCAAATTATTCTAAACGACATCTTTGCTGAGGGAATGTTACTCGATGAATCATTCCAAGTGGCAACTAATATTGAGAAGCTACCTCCGGGCTGGTTAGACTTCAAAAATTATTTGAAACACAAACGGAAGAAGATGAGTCTTGAAGATCTCATTCTATGCCTCAGAATCGAGGAGGATAATAGGAAGAATGCAAACCCTCCTATGGAACCAAAGGCCAACACTGTTGAGTTTTCCAATCTCAAGCAAGATAGGAAGAGGAAGAAATCTTTTCAAGGAAAAGGCAAATAGAAGGAACAGTCCCAGAAATTCCAAGGGACATGTTTTGTTTGCAATAAGCCTGGCCATCGAGTTAATAATTGCAAGAAGCGCCTAAATAAAGACAAAGGCAGTGGTGCAGCTAAACATCTGAATCTGTCAGAGTAGGCAGATGATGAGAGACTAACTGTTATGGTGATGTCTGAGGTATTTTTGGTGTCAAACAATACCGATTGGTGGTTGGACACGGGTGCCACAAATCAAATTTGGGTGGACAAACACCTGTTCTCGTCTTACGAGAAAGCTAAGGAAGATGAGATGATTTTTATGGCTAACTCTACATCAGCAAAGATTGTCGGGAAAGGAAAGGTGATCTTGAAGTTCACTTCCGGCAAGGAGATTACTATGCTAAATGTGCTACATGTACCGGAGATCCGGAAAAATCTCATTTCTAGCCCCATACTTATCAAGAAGGGTTTCAAAATTGTTTTTGAATCTGATGAGTTTGTAATTTCCAAAGGGGGAATGTATGTGGGGAAATGGTACTTGTATAATGACCTGTTTAAAGCCAATGTGGCTGTCATTGATGTAAACTCGAAATTCTTGTACTCAAAGATTACTAATAAAGAGAAATCTTCAGTTTATACTGTTGTGTCTCCTTATCTATGGCATGGTAGATTATGACATGTAAACTATAGTACAATGAAGAAAATAGCAAACTTGGGGCTAATTTCAAGGTTTGAATTGGATGCCCGTTACAAGTGTGAGACTTGTGTTGAGGTTAAGTTTGCTAAGAAACCTTTCAAATTGGTTGAAAGAACGAGTGAACCTCTACAACTAATCCACAGTGATCTATGCGATTTAAAGTTTATAGAAAGTAGAGGTGGAAAGAAGTACTTCATCACTTTTGTGGATGATTGTACTCGATTTTGCTATGTTTATCTGTTAACTAGCAAAGATGAGGCTATGAGCATGTTTTTCAAGTATAAAAATAAGGTCGAGAACCAACTTGATAAACGAATCAAAGTGCTTAGGTCTGACAGAGGAGGAGAATACAGTTTTTCCAATTTAAAGGAGTTGTGTGCTAATTTGGGAATAATTCTCCAAACAACTGCACCTCATACTCCGCAGCAAAATGGAGTTGCTGAACGGAAGAACAGAACTCTAGTGAAGATGACAAATGCCGTGCTCTTGAGTTCGGGTTTACCTCAAAACTTGTGAGGGGAGGCAGTTTTAACTGCAAACTATATTCTTAATAAAGTACCCCACAAGAAAACAGGTAAGACTCCATATGAGTTATGGAATGGAAGGTTTCCATCATACATATTTTTAAAAGTGTGGGGGTGCCTAGCTAAGGTGGTGATTCCTCCTCCTAAACAAACTCGGTTGGGACCTAAAACGGTGGATTGCATATTCATTGGTTATGCTCAAAATAGCAGTGCATATAGATTTTTGGTTCACAAATCTAAAAATGCAGAAATCCATGCCAATACTATCCTAGAATCAAGAGATGCTGAATTCTTTAAGGATATATATCCTGCAAAAAGAAATCAGGGTGAACCTTCTTAGAAAAGATTTAGAAAATCAGAATATGAGAATGATGAAGTTGAGGCCGAAAAAATCGAATTGCGAAAGAGTAAGAGGTCGCGAAATTGAAAAATCTTTCGAACCTGATTTTCTGACATACATGTTAGAAGGTGAGCCTCAAACGTTTAAAGAGACAATGTCATCTCCAGATGCTCCTTTCTGAAAAGAAGCTGTTGACAATGAGATTGATTCTATCCTAAGTAATCATACTTGGGAATTGGTTGATCTTCCTTCTGGAAATAAACCAATTGGATGTAAATGGATATTAAAAAAGAAGCGTAAAGCTGACGGTTCCATTGATAAATATAAAGCACGTCTTGTTGCCAAAGGGTTTAGACAAAGAGAGGGTCTAAACTACTTTGATATTTATTCACTTGTAACAAGAATAACATCAGTGACGATGTTAATTGCTATAGCTTCGCTATATAATTTGCAAATACATCAAATGGATGTGAAAACTGCATTCTTGAATGGTGATCTTGACGAGGAGATTTATATGGAACAACCTGAAGGATTCAAGGTCAAAGGACAAGAACACAAAGTGTGTAGACTTGTCAAATCATTGTATGGACTTAAACAAACTCCTAAACAATGGCATGAAAAGTTTGACCATGTAATGATCCAAAATGGATATAGAATTAATGAGTGTGACAAATGTGTATACACTAAATCCATGATAGATGGATGTATACTTATTTGTTTATATGTAGAGGACTTGTTGATTCTTGGAGATAACGCTGAGGTTATCAAAATCACCAAGAATGTTCTCAAGAAGAACTTCGAGATGAAAGACTTAAGTGTTGCGGATGTTATACTCGGCATCAAAATTCTAAAGAATTATGATGACTTAGGTTTAACACAATCTCATTACATTGAAAAAGTAATTAAGAGATTTAAAGAGTTTGGCATTAAAGATGCGAATAATCCCTTTCTACCACACCTATCTTTGAGAAAGAATACTGGAAACAGTATTATGCAGCTGGAGTACTCTCAAGTAATTGGCAGCATCATGTACATTATGAACTGCACTAGACCAGATATTGCGTACTCAATAGGAAAACTAAGTAGATATACAAGTAATCCTGGTCACGAGCATTGGAATGCTCTGTTGAGAGTGTTAGGTTATCTGCAAAAAACTAAAGATTATGTTTTGCAATATGGCAAATATCCAGCTGTTTTGGAAGGCTATAGTGATGCCAACTGGATTTCGGATTCTGATGAATCGAAATCAATTAGTGGATATGTGTTCACGCTAGGAGGTGCCGCAGTATCATGAAAATCCTCATAGCAAACTCTAATAGCACGCTCTACGATGGAATCTGAGTTTGTTGCTTTGGATAAAGCTGCTGAAGAAGCAGAATGGCTTCGACAGTTTTTAGAGGATGTTTCGTTGTGGCCAAAACCTGTGCCTGCGATATGCATTCACTGTGACAATCAAGCAGCAATTGCAAGGGCACAAAATGTGATATGTAACGGTAAGTCTATACACATTCATCGTAGACATAATACCGTAAGGCAGTTGCTCTGGAATGGAATAATTTCTTTGGACTTTGTAAAGTCAAAGGAAAATATTGCGGATCCGCTGACAAAAGGTTTGTCAAGAGAGCAGGTAAACTGTGTATCGAGGGGAATGAGGTTAACAGCCTTAACTCAATAAAGAGGTTCCAAGGTGGAAACCTAACCTAGTGATTGGAGATCCCATGGACTTGGTTCAATAGGTCAACGCAAATTTTGGAATCTCTAGTGTCCGCACTTTCTCCCACTCCTATGATGCAACAGTGCTTCCTACAGCGTTTTGAGAGTACGTTATGCGTTTAATGATTTCTATAACTTGGATTTCAACATCCTAGTGAGGTATGGTAGGATACCTTTTATAGAAATGCACCTATATGCATGGAGCTGGCCGACTCTATGAAAATCTTCAAAGGCTAAATTTTCTAAAGCATGCATGAATCCTAAGAGGTTTAGGGCCGAAAGAATGAACACAACCGAGAACCAATCTTGATTCGGAAATATTCTGTGTGAGGTCTATTGTTTGGGCTTACACCAACAACTAATGGTTCAAGGCTTAATCCACCGACTGGTTAAGTATGTCTGATAGGCTTTCACTAAAGAAGGTTCAAAGCGAAAGCTACCTATCTTGATGCAATTTATCTCCACAGGCACGCTTGGAATTCTTCAAATCAAAAATATTATGTTGAGCCATTAATGTGGGGGATTGTTGTAATTATGGTTATTAATGGCCCAACATTAATGCACACCTTTCTTCAGCATTTCTTCAGATCTCAATAATAGCTTCTCCGACGATTTCTCGAAAGAGTTAACTGCAGCACGTTAATGACAACATTAATGGAGGCATTAATAATGCGTTAATGGAAGCGTTTCTTCGGTCGATTTCTTCAGACCAGTTAACTGCTCCATTAATTGCTGCAGTTAATGACGACATTAATGAAGGCTTTAATGACAAGGCGTTGATGGATGCACTTTTTCCGTCAGACTCGTCGCTTCGTTTCGTCATTTAAAGAGGCATTAACAATGAATGTAACTGTAGCATTGATGAGTGCAAAATTCTTTTTAGTATAAAAAATAATATGTCTTTTAGAAGACGATGATTAAGTTGTGTCTGAGGTTTTATAGTGTCGTGCTCTAAGTGTGCCAGTTTCAAGAAGTGTTCGACAGAGTCCTGTTCGGCTAATACAAAAGGGTTCGAGGTGTTGTATCTTGGGAGGCATAGTTCGTGAAGCTATTTAGCACCATTGGCAGGAACTAATTGCCTTAAGAAGATTCGATTATCCGTACCTCACCTCCAGTCTAATTCAATTACAATTTTATAGCAATTTTACTTGTAATTGTAATATTGTTTACTCATTGACGTGATCATTATTGAAATTGTTATCGCTTTTTTCAATGTTACGTATTTTCCCTTATACGTGACGTGTGAATTTTTTATTTTCTAACAACGACCGCACCCCGAACGCCAACGCCAAAGTTACAGGTGACCACCCGCATCCTCCTTGTGCCCGACGCCTACCTGCCACTGCGAAGCCCCGACAAATCCAGCAACGACGAAGCACCATCGACTTCTCGCATGAGCACCTCCAAGTCCTTGCCGTACCGTGAGCCATCGCTTTGAAGATTGGATGCCTTGAGTCCAAGAGGTGGGTTTTGTCGTTTTTAATTATATCCTGCTAACCAAGGTCAAGAATATTCAGTAAATGAAAGCCGTAGCCACGTGATCTTGGGCGAGGAAACCCAAAAGGAAGAAAACAACAAAAGAGAACATGTTGAGGAAGCCACTCACCCTCGCCGATCATGAACTGTGAGCCCCCCGCACAGTCGAGCGCTCCTTTCCCATGAGTACACAAGTCCACCGTGCCCAGTCCACTGATCCGAGCACCATTGCCGGGATGCCGGCCACCAATCCGATTTGTCTCGTTCAAATTAGGGAAGTTATCTCCGACAAAGGTAAAATTTCTTATCCGAATTGAATTGATATTTTGAGTTACCTATTTTTGAGTGATCATATATCTAACATTATCTCTTGAGCTATAGGTAATCAATTAGGGATTATTCCCTAATTTGCCAACTGCACATGGATTTTTAATTTCATCAATAAGACCTTAGATGAATTATTAATTCACAGGTTTTAAATTCGATATGTTAATCTATAAGCCCTTAGATTAATCATCGAATTTAAATGGCAAAATATCAAGTTATTTATCACTTTCCTAATTTGAATGGATTGATTGGTTGGATTTTGTCTCTTGTATATTATTCTTGCATTTTCAGAATATTTTTAGGATATTTTAAGATAATTTTAACCTAATTTTTAGGATTAGAATAGATTTTCTAGATAACTTAACTAGTTTAAATAGGATAGAATTCTAGGTTATCTTGATTAGAATTTTAGAATATCTTAAGATAGGTTTCCTTGATAGGATAATATCTTGGGATAGGATTAAAATTCTAAGATAGATTTTATTTTAAATTAGGATTAGATTAGTTTTAATTCCCAGTGTAGATTAGATAATGCATTTTCCTAGATAGTTAGATTTCAATGAATATTAATTTCGAAAATACAAAAAAAAAATCATTTGCATCTCATGCCATGTTATATCATTTTTGCATGTCATATAGTTTAGTAATGCCATATCATTTTTTTTTTGTATGTCATATAGTCTAGGTTCATTTAGTATCATGTTTAGGTGCATTCATGTTTGCCCGTCATTAGATTAGATCATTTAGAATAATTAATTAATTAATTAATGTCTACGTGACGTCATGTTAGGTTAATTAATTAATTTGTAACATAGTTTGAATGTCATTTAGATGTAGGCGCATATATCATGTTAGAATAATTAGTTAATTAACCTTCACATAGTGCCATGTTAGGTTAATTAATTAATTCATAATGTAGTTCACACGCCATTTAGCATAATCATGTAGATAGGTTAGTTTCATGTCATGATAGTTAGTAATCATTTTAAGTCATTCATGCGCATTAGGATTGTTGCATATAGTTTTTCCTATGTTATTGCATTTAGAATAATTTCATGCATTTCACATAGGATAGTTTTCTTTTATAAAAAAGGTGAAAACCAAAAAGAGAGAACAAAATGTGTGACTCATGATCCATGTTATTTATCACTTGAATTGAGAATTTATTTTATTGGATGCGCACCCGTGTGATAACCTAAGCTTAGTGCTTTAGGTTAAAATTAAATCAAGCTGCATGCTAACATTTTTCATAAAATTGAAAGGTACCGAAATGGCATTAGATAATATTGAGTGTAATCAAGTCCCCGAATTCATAATCTCTAGTTCGTAAAAATAAAGTATTTTTCTCTCGATACTTTATTAAGGTGTTTAATCAACCTACCTAAAATTGATTAGTAGCGACTCCAAATTTATTATCTTTTAAATGATAGTTAAAATGAACCTAAGTCACGATTTTGTAGAGCTTTGGAGAGCTCGAGCTAGGTTAGTTAATTCATTTAATTAACTTAGTAATTCATTAGCCTAGATTTGGTGAAATTTAGGTCGCAACATTAGGGAACTATGGAAGATGCTGACATTACTTTCACCAGAGACAAGTATTCATGCAAGCTAACCCGTGGATTTATGGTGATTGTCAAAGGTGAACGATATGGAAAACTATGGAAGTTATGGGGAAGCACAATGATCAGTGATGAGAGTTACATCTCAGAGCAAGTGGAAGAAGATACTTCGATGCTATGGCATCAGAGATTGGGTTATATCAATGAAAAAGGGTTGGTGACCCTTACCTCAAAGAAGATATTAGATGAAATTCCAAGATGTTCTATCAGTTTCGGATTTTGTGAACATGTCTACATGAGAAACAGAGTCAGGTATCTTTTGAATCCATAGGAGGGAGAGTGAAAGGGCTTCTAGATTGATCCACAGTGACGTCTTTAGGCCTACACATGTAACATCAATTGGAAAATCAAGTTACTATGCTTCTTTTACTGATGATTTTTCCAAATATGTGTGAATATATTTTCTACAAAGTAAAGATGATGTACTTGAAAAGTTTTGCGAGTTCAAAGCTTTGGTGGAAAATCAACGTTTTGTGGACTGATAATAGAGGAGAATTTTGTTTAGCAAAATTTAATCAATTCTGTGCTACCAGTGGCATTACAAGGCGAAAGACAATGCCCTATTCACCTTAATAGAATGGGGTGGCAGAGAGGCTTAATCGGTCTCTCATGAAGAAGGCAAGGACTATGCTAAGTGGTGCAAACTTAGTAGCTGAATTTTGGGCGGAAGCAGTGGCTACCGCGTGTTATCTGAAGAATAGGTCTCCCACATTAGCTTTGAAGGATCAAACACCGTTTGAGGTAACATTCAGGAAGAAGTAAGACATATCCCATATTAGAGTATTTGGTTGTGAAGCGTATGAATACGCGCCAAAGGAAAAAGGAACAATCTTGAGAGCAACAAGAGAAGTGTATCTTCATTAGATACAAGGATGGTGTCAAAGGGTTTAAGCTATGGAATCCTAATACTAAAAGTATCATCATAACAAAGATGTGGTGTTCAGAAAATCTAATACAAATTAGATTGTTTCACAAGCTCCTGAAAAACCACAAACAGACCATTAAATGTAAGTTTGAAGGAAGAGGCAGAGGCTACAAAAGCTTGAACAGAAAATTCAAATTCCGAAGCTGATGAGCCTAACGAGGTAGATGACATAATAGATTCTGAAGTTGAGTTTAGAGTTGAAGCATCACCTGAACAAGTCTAAGAAAGTCATCGTAGTTGAGAAGACCACATAAGAGGTATACCTTATTTGTTGGTAATGAGAATTGTGCTCTAGCTGTTATAGGTGATGATCCAAATACTGTTAAGGAAGCAAGAAGTGCGGAGGATGCCAAACAGTGGGAGAAAGTCATGAAAGATAAGATGGCTCACTGGATAAAACAAAATTTGGAGTTTGGTAAAACTGCCTGCAGATCGAAATGTAGTTGGTTGCAAATGGCTATTCAAGAAGAAGATGTCTATATATGGAGAGATGAAACGATATATAGCTTGTTTGGTTGCGAAAGGATATTCACAGATAGAAGGAGTTGATTATGGTGAGATGTTTTCTCTTATTACTAAATTGAATTCCATAAAACTTATCCCACCTATAGAAGCTGCATACAATCTGGAAGTAGAGTAGCTTGATGTGAAAACAATAGTTCTCCATCATGACTTGAAGGAAGATATTAACATGAAGCAACCAGATTGGTTTGTTGTCAAAGGAAAAGAAGACTTTGTTTGCA
The DNA here is from genome assembly GCA_001662345.2 of Metrosideros polymorpha var. glaberrima. Taxonomy (NCBI): domain Eukaryota; kingdom Viridiplantae; phylum Streptophyta; class Magnoliopsida; order Myrtales; family Myrtaceae; genus Metrosideros; species Metrosideros polymorpha. The sequence goes on from BCNH02000009.1 coordinate 11,347,762, forward strand.
AACTGAACAAATTTTTGTATGGCCTAAAGCAATCTCCAAGAATGTGGTACCAGAAGTTCGACTCATATGCCCTGAAACTTGGCTTTGTTTGTTATGATGTTGATCATTGTGTCTATGTGAAGATGATAGCTGATGATTTTGTTATCTTAACCTTATATGTTGATGATATGCTGCTAGTTTGGAATAGTTTGAAAATGATTAGCATTATGAAAAGACTGTTGGCAAAACAATTTGAGATGAAAGATCTACGGCCATCAAATTCATCTTGGGTATGCAAATAACAAGGGAGCGTGAGAATGGAAAGTTGTGGTTAAGCCAAAAGAAATATATTGAAAGTGTGCTGAAGAAATTCAACATGGCATTCTATGAACTAGTGAATACCCCTATGTTCACAAGTTCCAAGTTATCAGCACTCTAGTATCACAAGACTAAAGAAAAAGCTAAAGAGATGGTAACAGTCCCATATGCAAATGCAATTGGAAGCTTGATGTATGTCATGGTGTGTACTCGTTTAAATATTGCTCAAGCAGTGGGAGTATTAAGTAGATATATGTCCATTTCGGAAAAAGAGCATTGGATGGCACTAAATGGGGTGTTTCGTTATCTTCGCGATACATCTAACTTCGAGCTATGTTATGATGTCATGAAAAACTCAAAGGGATAGCAAGCGTTAGAACTAAAGTGTTTTGTCGATGCTGATTGGGGAGGTTACATTGATAACCGGAGGTCAACTAACGGATATGTTGTTTCCTTATTCAACGGAGCTATGAGTTAGATGAGCAAGAGGCAGAGCATAGCTCAGCTGCTTTATCTACTATTGAGGCATAGTACATCGTCCTTACTCATGTTGCTAAGGAAGTGATTTGGATGTGCATATTGTATAAGAGCTTGGTTTTACACAAGGAGAAGTGAAGATTGGATGTGATAACGAGAGGGCTGAGAATCCCGGATTTCATGCAAGAACAAAGCATATCAACATACAAATCACTTCATCCGAGAGAAAGTGAAGCATAAAGTTGTAGTGCTAGAAAAAGTTGACACATAGATGAATAGTGTCGATTTTTTTACCCAAGTGGTGATGCAAAAAAGTTTGAATGGTGTACAACTGTACTGAGTTTAAAAAAGCATGTGAAATATTTACCGAGTGGGAGAATGTTGGAGAGGTTCATATTTCTATCGATAGGAAAGCATGGGGCCCCACTCCTTGATGTGCGAGCGGTGGTTCGGGGGAGGGTCTTAAGGGGGCAACACTCTTGGGACGCTAGATGACTTTTATAGCATAAACCCGTATTTTATTAGTAGTTTGGGTTTTATCCATGAATAGTTGCTACTTATATATACTCTCTTTTTCTTGTAATTAAGTTATGTAATTAAGAGGTGCGACGTGCTAATTATAGTGAAATAGTTTGCTGGATGTAGCCCTAGTTTAAGCGTGAATTAGTATAAAAATCTTGTGTCTCGATTTCTTTCTTTCGATCAATTTTTACTCTCTATTTTATTGTGATTGTGCGCCTAATCCTGACAAATCATGATGTCCAACGATCCTTGTACAAACTCAAGCCAACTCGGCTCTACACCTTACACAAGTTATACACTCACTCACACTTGATTTATAATCAGATTTGAGTAGAAGAGGTTTCTCACAATTAGTATGTTTTCTAGTCGGCAACATCTAGAGGTCTTATCGATACGAAAATCGAACAAACTAATCGTTAGACACACTTTAAACGGCTAATTATTTTTATCTTGCGACTTTTGGGCCGCTCCACCAATGCTGGTAGCCCGCTTGGGCCGCCAAAACCTTCTCATCTCAATATTTTCTGCATGACAAAAAAAAAAAATATTTTCTGAAAAACTTAATTAAATTTGAACACAAAAATACAAAAATCATTATTAAGTGTTAGTTTTGTAGTCATCAAAATACAAAGAGTCAACAGTTTCGCGTACATAGATTTAAGGACGGCCTTTTACATCAACATAAGCTTCTTCCATAAATATAGCAAATAGGACTATATATTTGGCGATATTTTCAATTACTCGTAAATTTTTCTTGAGATATTTTACGGTCACATGTATGTATATGTAGATATAAGTTTCATATATATTTCGATGCTTTTTGAAATATATATAAAAAAAATAGCTAGATATATTTTTTGACCTTATTATTTATGCTATTATAAAAAGTAAAGAGGATCTCCTATTTTTA
>BCNH02000009.1:11350108-11370318 GCA_001662345.2 Metrosideros polymorpha var. glaberrima
ATATATTTCGATGCTTTTTGAAATATATATAAAAAAAAATAGCTAGATATATTTTTTGACCTTATTATTTATGCTATTATAAAAAGTAAAGAGGATCTCCTATTTTTAAGGATCATAATCCTTCTTTTCTTTCCTATAATATCCTCCATTAGTTATTTTATAAATATTTTATCAATGGACAAATGCGTAAATTACTAATTCTATTGAACGACTTACGTATATCAAGCTCAAAGTATGAATCGTTTTCGCCTCAACACAACCTTTTCTAAAAAAGATCAAATTTTTGAAATGTTTTCCTCCTTTCAACATCTTACTAAAACTTACTTATTAAAAGACGTGACAAGTTCCAATAAGATGTTGCGAAAACTGAAACGGATGATTTTTTTTTTTTTTTATCGAGAAACGGATGAATTGAATAATTGACTTTTTTAAACTTCCGATTAGTGATTTCCACATCACTTACTAAGTGAGTTTTCGTCAGACTTTTTAGTGTATATAGTATTGCATCTTTTAAATGTCAATTGTTTTGCAAAACTGCAACGCGTGTACACTTTTACTAGTATTGAAAATGGAATTTACGGTTTGTGCTTTTAAATTACTCATGGATTTTCTTAGGATCTTTTACAGTTTTTTAACACATTTTGGAATATGTATTTATATTCCATCCGAAATACGAATATGTACTTACATTACAAAGTTTTTTTAACACACATTGGAATATATGTTTCCTTATTTTTTTATTATAAGGATTTAAGTTTTTTCCATCAGATGTTTTAATTAATTATTATTTTTCCATAAGTTTTTCATTAGTTAGCAATGAATTTTTTATGGGTACTTCGCTTGTCACAAGGATCAGAATGGTCGTAGCATGAGTGCCATTGTGCATATAATTAATGTATCGCAATCTTTTTTAACAAATAGGAAGGTATACTGACATTGCAAACTTCCTAATATATAAAAAATATGAAGATATGTTTCTTGATCATTTATACGTTTAGGATATATCTTGTTTTATTCCTACTGATTATTAGGGTTTTTCATTACTTTTTGGTAGGGGTGTCAAATGGGTGGCTCTCATTGAAAATGGTCCGACCCAGATAGACTAATTTAACCTATAATGACTAACTTGTATGTTAATACAATTTTGACGATCCGACCCCGACCAGAGTAAAACACATCCATACTTAAAATATACTTATAAAAATAAATACCCACCCATTTAACCCGTTTTAAGCTCTTCATGTTAATGTGTTACTTAGATAAAATTTTATATGAAATTAAGAAGGTAAAATAACAAAACATGAAGATGTAAGTAAATAAAACGAAAAATGTAAAAACAAACAAAAATAAAAAATACCTATAAAGAATTAGAAAAGTGCACATGTATTGTAACAACGCATATTTTGGTAGCATGCTTTATTGATCGAACTAAAGTTTCCATAACATGACAAATCAATGTAATGAGCAATCGAATTTTCCGTAAACCCTGCACTTTTGCTAAACTCTCTCTCTCTCTCTCTAACGGAACAAATGCAAAAAAATAAAGAATCGCATAGTAGAAATTCACATAATAAATCCTATAAAATGAAATATGATAAGCTAATTTTGGTCGAAAATTGCTAACATTGAACATTTTTCTATTTTTTTTTACAAAATTAGAAAAAAAAACCCACTAAAAGAGAAAAAAAAAAAAACCCAATCAATAAAGAAGGAAAATGCACAAATAAAATGTGGTAGTTAAATAATCTTAGAGAGATAACAATGAAAGGTAAAATTATGAGAGACCACTCCTGAAATCTCTTATTTTATAGGCAGAATAGAAATACTAGTGAAAAATCGTTGACACGATAGTCCATTCATCACCGACCATCCTACGTGGCACCTTGCAACGTTGGTTTTTTTCAGCAAAAATTGATCGGAAAGACTACATTAGAATTTCGCGTAGAGGTTTATGACTTAATTGGCAAAATTAAAAAGTTGAAGACTGAATTAACATCCGTACAATAGGTTTAGGAATGATTAGACAATTTCCCCTTTAAGTTACTACATATATAATAACTATTTTAGCATCATCAAAACACGTATAGTGAGTGTGGTTCTAGTATATAAGTAACGTTATTACAGATGGAGCAATCCAAAGGTTGGCAATTTTTCTAGTTATTTCGCTTAGTTGGCAATGTTAACAATCTTCTCTCTCCTATCATTAACCTATCAATTGCAATTGGCAAATTATAGCAAAAATATACTTCTATTGAACGAAGTAAGGAATTCTTCCCTAATTTGTCAGATTAAGGGTGCGTATGGTAACGTTTCTGTTCTCGAAAACAATTTCTATTCAGAAATAATTTTTTTCTATTTCCATTCTCTAGACAAGTTTCTAAGCAGAAGAATACGTTTGATAACTATATAAAATTTCTATTTTCAAAATAGAAAAAGAACAAAATGTGTTCGGTACAACCCTAAAAATTTATATTCCCGTTTTTTTTATTTAATTATAAATTGTGGTGACCAGCGACCGACAGCGGTAACCTGCGACTGGCAGAGGTGGTGACCGGCAACTGGCAGCGAAGGTGACCGACGGTAGACTCGTGGGTGTAAAGACGATATTAAATTACGTTGTGATTGTTTCTCTAAAATGACATTGTTTTTCTTTTTTCCCTAATAACAAAGAAGCTACTTTTTTTTTTGTTTCTGTTCTAAATCTATTCCTAGGAACAATTTCTGTTCCGGAAAACAGAAAAATTAAATTGACGTTACCAAACAGATTTATGTTTTTTTTTTTCCTATTTTGGGGGAAAAAAAAAAAGAAAAACAGCGAATCAGAAACATTACCAAACAAGCTCTAAGTGGTTATTGACTTCATTGAATCAATTGAGTAAATATTAGTTTGGTTTGTCGATGGAATTTAAACTCATTATGTGTTGAATTTTTATTTTTCAGCATTTAATTGAATTATCAAATAGGCTTCTAGAATTAGAGTTCAGTATAATCAAAATTATTTTTTGTTTTTGAATTTATAGTGTGAGATTTTTTCTTGTAAATTTTAGGAAGTCTCATTGATATGGAGAGATTATCAAGATAGTTTTAAATCTATTACACTTGTGCCAATTTAGTTTAAACCTTTCAATTTAACCAATTTAAACCTAAAACTTTCGACAATTTACAAATGTAGTCCATCCAGCCAAATTAGCTAGAAATTATTGACGTGGACACCAATCGTCTTTTGTGGCACGCTTGATGTTGACGTGGATAATTTTTGGAATTTTTTTTTAAATTTTGAAAGTTTTTCTTTATTTTTCTTCCTTTTTTCTTTTTGTCTGTGGCTAATCGCTAGCCACCAGCCACAAGCGAGGGTGAGGCCGCCCTGGCCTAAGCGAGGGTCACCCTTGCCCAAGTGAGGCCAACCCTTGCTGGTGGCAGGTGAGGCCAACCATCACCCGGTAGCTACTAGCCACTGGCGAAAAGAAAGGGGAAAAACAAAGAAAGAAAAAAATTGTAAAAATTGTCACGCCAGCGCCGGCCATGCCACGAAGGACAACCGACGTTCACATTAGCAATTTTCGGCCAAAATTGGCCGGATGGCAAATCGTCAAAAGTTTAAGGTCTCACTTAGCCAAATTGAAATGATTGGGATTGAATTAACACAAGTGCAATAAGTTTTAGGATTTTCTTGGTAATTTTCCCCATTGATGATAGTTATTTTAGTATATTGTTGCCTTCTTTACTATGGTATTTAGTAACAGGTTATCTTTTCTTTACTTGGAGTTACTCAAACTGGACTCTTAGCCTTATATACAGTTTAGTCATTGAATAAAGTTTCATTGTTAGCAATTGCCGCAGAGAGTTGTGTATCTTGGAGTGGCCCAATAGGCTGGTGATTCGATTAAGGAAGACCAGATCAAGTTTATCTAGTCTCCCTCCTCGAGTCTTCCCCCTCGGGAAGCCGGGCTTAGAACCGGTTCGCTTGGTCCGGCCATGGCGTCCGAGCACGGAGCTTTTAGATCTAGGTCTCGAGATGGTACGACAAACTTGATTTTGTTTCTCAAAAGCATTTTTTTTCTAGACTTCAACAAATAAATATGTCAAAATAACTCCTAGCTCATTTGATAAGTCCAACTAAATACATAATATGTATTTTCCCTCGTCTAGACTGGCCTCCATTACCATGATAGCTTCAGCTTTTAGTTCGCAAGAAAAGCTTGACATGATGGTCACTATAATTCTAGATTCCGAGTTAATTTTCCTAGGAAGTTCTAAAACCTTATCCATCTTATGGGTCTATTCTTGAAAAGGTTTCAAAGGATTAATCTGACTTTTCAAATCTGTTCAGATTTTCTAAGTCAATCAATTTAATGCAAAAAAATATAATTTGACTTTCAAAAACAAACCTTGCGGATAAGCGGAAAATCTACAAGCTGAGATAATCCCTCAGCAAAACTGCTTAAGTGCTGTACAAACTACACAGTTAAGATCCTGAAGATCCGTTCAACATCTATAACTATGATAAATCTCCCTATCCCTTTCGCTTGCTTGTTCTTCACAATATTCACTTCACGATTCACATTGAAGACAGCAATCCATGCTTCCCACTGAATGTGAGGACGCCAACCACCACCAACCATGGTGGAACATATTCAAACCCGTCCTCGACGCCTTCGTGCCATGTTGCATTTGCCACCCTGTCCTCCTCTTCTCTCTGTACTCTCCACCAGCCGCGGTTGCCACAGTCACGGGCACCATCATTTGCCCCATGAGCAACGGTCGCGTCAAGATCGCCATGCAAAATCATGTGGAAACCTCCCCATTCGTGACCCTCGAACTCCCACTCCACACCTTGCACTTTGCAGCGCTCGTCCGCAGCGACACAAGCCGGATTGTATTCACATGCCCCCGCGAGCTGGACGGTGGCTTGAGGCGGCCGCCGCTCTGGAGTGCACCAGTTTGGGCCATGCTGTGCAATGGGAGGAAGATGGGGTTTGCAGTGAAAAGGGCGGTATCGCACAAGGACGCATCGCTGTTGGAGATGATAAGGTCGGTCTCCACCGGTGCAGGGTTGTTGCCCGATAAGGAGGGGCTTGGCGAGCACAAGTACTTGAGAGGCCAGTTTGTTCGGAGAGTGGGGTCAAGCGATTCTGAGGCGTACCACTTGGTTGATCCTTCAGGGTGTTTTGGGCAAGAGCTGAGTTTGTTCTTCCTGAGAAATTAGGAAGTACTATTAGTCGTTTGCTTTGCTATGTATTGCATTCGACTGATGTGGTTCTTGGAAAGAAACAGCAATCGTTCTCTGGCCATAAGGCAATATATTCAGCATCTGATCTTGGACAGAGTCGGTTTGTTTAGTAGACAGGAACAGTCAATCAAATGCCAGGCAATGCAATCTGACGGTGTACATGCCGCGAGATCACCGGAATCACAGATCTGCAAGTCTATAGGCTAGGAACAGTAAGTTCATCATCTGTCTGTTTTTCTTGAATTTCAGGTAGACATTATTGGCTTTTATTCATAATGTTATCTTGTGGAAAGCCGACGAGATCTTGTACAATCCCACTTTCTGTTGTCCGAAGGTGGTACTTGTCGTAAAATGGTAGATATCAGCTCAAGCAGATGAAAGAAGCATCGACCACAAAAGTGATAGCTAGCTAAACAAATATATTTACAGGTGGAACGATTGAATTCAATCTGTTCATAGCATTACAAAAATGAGTGGGACTGCGACTCACGTCTATCTAAATGGCGCGAGATAACTTACATCACATGTGATTAGATGTTGGTTGTCCACTCGATTCTACTTTTGTACAGAGGGAACCGTAACATATGGAAGGCATGATCACTTTGCCAGCTCTTTTGCAATGAGATAGCGGAAGCTGAAGTTGTAAGGGATCCATTCAATGGACTTGCTCGATTTTCCCACCGGACACTTCTTCAGGCTCTTTCTCAAAGAATCGGGCAAGCACTTTTGAACCATCTCAATAATGTCTGCGGCGCACAGCCCCGACTCTTTTGTGAAAGACTCCACAGTCTTTGGTAACAAGATCTTCTTGTCCTTGCGTACACCAAAAGTAGCTCGAACAAACTCTTCCTTCGCAGTTTCTAGCTCTTGAAATAATCTCTTCGGGGTATACATGCGAACCTGAGAAGAGTTACACCCCAGGGCTCAATACTTCTGATAAAATTAAGAACAAATTCAAAGCGTTGGCTATAACCCAGAAAGGCAGGACAGTTGCATCTTTTCCGTTGATCGACATTTCAACCTTGTTAGATCATCATGAATGCATTGTGTACAGATTTAGGAAATGGGCACACAAACAATCCTGATTTCTGAACACATTAAAATATGACAGAACATTTGGCTTCGAAAGAATAGCTACACAATAGAAATGGGTAGTGACTACTTATCACTGGGGTATCTTCGAATTAGTCGCTGAATAAAATATAAGAATGTCACCAAGTACCAGGATCTCCATCTTAATGAAGTTGAGAGATCTTTTGAAAGTATGTGAACCCGAAAATTTTGAAACACGACATCTAAAGTACCTATGTTCATCCAGTCTTAACCTAGAGGACTATCAAAGATCGATTGAGACAGAAAGAGTATACTCGCCTCCAAATAAGTACCAGAATATGAGAGTGGATAAAAAGGAATAGTACCGCAGGATCGGAGTGGCTCCCAAAGCAGAGTGCAAAGTGCAGAAGCGGCTCTGAATGCCCGATACCATAAGCTTGTCTTTCGTCCCCAGTCTTGAACTTTTTCTTTGGACTAAGTAATAACCGAAGCCACTGCAAGCAAAAAGTCCTATGTATCAGCTCTTCCATTATAACATGATTTATGGCCAAGTAATAAAACTAATCATTCATCTAAAGAGAGAATGACAGTGTTAATTCTTTTCCTTTTTACTTTAGGCATATAAATTGAAAAATCTCCAGTTTCCTCCCAAAAGAAACAGATCTTGAGACAGGTTGTGGCTTTGAACTCACCTGTCCTGGACGAGACATCCGGCATCCCAGGATGGTACTCTGGATCGTGTCTGCACTAATCGTGTGGCCTCCAACATTGTATGCAGCCTGGCACGCAGCACGTTATTTAAAACTTATGCATGGTACACTCCCCAATCTAACATAAATTCTTTTCGTATATACTTACCTTCAGTAGCTGAAAGACTCTCTTTACATTGTTCTGCGGAATCCCATAAGCCAAAAATGCCTGTTCCCAAAATTTAGAGAGACCGATCAGATATTTGCAACAGAAGTATGGTTCGATGAAGCAAACATGCATATGGATTCTATAAGCTGTTTAATTAAGTATCATTACATGCATCACCAATGCATTGTGGACGTTGATCCAGAACGCTAGTTTTTCCTCATGCCTCAGCTTCCTCAGATCTACTTCTTCTAAACGGCAGATCAGTGACCTGTAAGAGAATCAACTTGTTAATTAGATGAATCAAAAACATATAACGCTGTTTTCCAGTATGGACAACAGTTCGAACATATAATGTCCTTGGGAGATGTTTTCGGGAAAGACAAATACAGACTAAAACACACACCTGTAATTTTGTAGCAAGTGTTCTATGTCACCCAATTTCTGACTGTCTCTATGTATACAGGGCACTTCGACCATCGTGCTATACGGTCCACTGAACTCTTTGAGTCCCTCCACATGGAAAGGATTATCTAACCGTACGTCAAAGGATGAATTGTTCCTGAACCCAGGGCTCCACATTTCTGATTGATCTTGAGGAGAGAATGCACTTGCAGATGAGAGCGATGAGTTCGGAGAAGAGAGGCCATGATTTGCCAGAGGAGGATCTGCCAGTTTGCAGTATATTAATGACATGCACTTGATCATATCCTCGGAGAGCCTATTGGCCGACTCGGGCACGTGATCAGAAACGGTAGTGCCGAGGTACTCAGCCAGACTAACTACACTTGTTCCTGCCTTTCGAGCAAACTGCGAGACAACACCAAAAAGTCAGTTCACCCAAAGGCATACCAAATAACATAAGGCCAAGAAAAGCAATCATAATTTGGCAGTCGTAAGTTCCTTTTTTTGTTTTGTTTTGTGTATTAAGATACTTTTTGCATAGTGAAAATGTTCTCTCTCAACTCAGTTTTCCTTGAAGATGTGCAGAGGCTCTATAATATAGGAGAATTCACAACTACTGAAAAGAAAAAGGCATCAGGAAAAATTTTGACAATTACATAGCTGAACTTATACCAGTGGAACGGTAGAAGGGATTGATGACAAAATTGAGAAAAACCAACAATCTATATGCTTTCTTTTTGGGTCTTCTGAGTGATTAGGCCCAAGAAAAAAATGATATGAAACTTGCCTCTATCATCGACAATGGTTGGGAGTGACAAGCACGCACGGCTTTACCCAGAGACTCTTCTCGAGGAGAAATCCTTACTTCCAAGGCCGAACGGTGAGACAATGCGGAATGACAACGATGGACAACGGAATGCAACAGTTTCTCTTCTTCACTGAGACCGTGAGCATCTTTCAACGGGATTTCAAGTGGCTGACCACTTGATGGAACTGCAGAGTCCTCCCTTCGTTTTGCATTAGCAGATGGAGGAATTTCGAAAAGCCTTGCCCTCGGGGTGTCTTTTGGAGTCCTCAACCTCTTGTCCTTGGAAGATGCGTCTTTTGGGGTTGGAGATACAGAAGAAACCTGTTGATCAAAAGCCTTCCGGTATAGCGAGAGAAGATACTGTTCCAAATGTGCTACTTCCAACTCTAGTGTCGCAATTTCCTTGACCAACTCTGTTGCTGGCTGGACTCGAGGTTGGGCAAAAAGCGTCAGTTTCCACCACTAATTGGTTGGAAGTGAAATTACTACCAAATTAGATGCGTGGCTTTAGACTTTATATATGGTTTGCTCAGCCAATCTTAAGGCAACAGTAGCAATGCTCAAAGTTAATAGAAAATGAAGTTCATAAAGAAAAATCCACGAACCATTTATCTCCAAATAAAAAACTCACTGAAATCCACACTAAAAACGGTACAGTAATGCTAGTTTTGATATGGAGTGGCTTCAAAAAATAGATAGGAAAAGTAGAGAAATTGAAAAAATACCTTGGGTATTGAAACATCACTTGCATTGTCATGGGAGGAAGTCTGATAACCCAGCGCTTTTTCTAAAACGTGACGCACCTGGAACTGATCTTGCAATCTTTTCTCAAGTTGCAAAATCTGCATAAAGGGATCAAAATGAATGGAGGATAAAAGTAACTGATTTTTTTTTTCAGCGAAGCTTAATTTTATGGTGTCGTTTTACATACCTCCTGCTTCAATGAATCGTGAGTCTCAGAATTCGAGGACGGTTTCTTGTTGGTCTTCGAGGAGTGTTCAACATGAACTACGCCCTGGTAAGAGATTTAACAAATCTATATTAGAAACTAAGGCAACAGCTTTTGTGATACAAAAACAAGATGATCGTGAACGTATAAAGCATTTCACATATTCTCAGCTCACAAAAGTTCCAACTTCCAGAATACTTAATCATTGAAGAAGCAAAATTAGGTATCATGGGTTCAGAAACAGAGGATTTAACAATGACAACCAACATGAGTCTTGATGAATACACCCCATTTTCGACATTACCAAATGCAGAGTTGGCCCATACTCCATACCAGATAACTCTTCAAACAATCGGATTACTGCATCGACAGTAGACCTTTCTTTTCATTTCTGAGTGAATAAGTTCATTTCAAGCAAGTTGGAAAAATAGAGAAATCTTACCTTCTTCGTGCCTTGTGAAACTTCAAGTGAAACATCAGAACCGTCTTCTGGAGCTCTGTTTTTGCCCGGAAAGCTGCAGTGGCAGAGGCGCAAGCAAGAAGAGTTAACATTGCCAGATTGAAAGAGGCAAAATTTGGAGGAGCCAGCCATTGCAAGATGTGGTAATGCGTTTTCGTTAGTTTCGAGATCAAGCTCTAATCCTCCTTATTATTAGACCAGAGTTATCAGATGAAAAAGAAGCCTTGTGGAGATTCTAGAAAGGAAAAAAAAAAAAAAAGAACAAGAAATTGGGGTACAAGCTAAGGTCACATAAACAAATTCTAACAAGCCCGACTTCAACAATTTCCCTGCACGAGAAAGAGTTTTTGCAAGAATAAAAATCAGGGAAAGACTAAAGAACAAGAGAGAAGCCCAGATATAGGTTTCACGCGCGGTCACACCATGTGCGGTCAAGAAAGTTCGAAAGTTCCCATTTTTCACATGAACCCATCTCAGTCAGAAGCATTCCCAGTTGGAAGAGAACCATCAAGCAATAAAAGTATGAACAGAGATTTTAACTGCAGATCATTAAGCAATCATAATGATTGCAAAGTAACAAAGGACATTTAATGCCTACCTCTTCGACCGCTTGTGCCTCGAAGACGCCGTGAGTCCCAAGAACTTAATCTCTCCAACCTTCTCAAACCCCATCTGTCTGAAACAAACAGCCACAAAGAGCAAAACTTCGCTTCAGCAGAAAGACAGAGTACCCACTATTCCACAGTGCCTGAGCAAAGCAAATTAACACACACACACACACACAAAACAGAGCAAACAACAAAAAGAGCTCACATTACCGTCTCCAACAGAAGGAAAAGAGCAGCGGTGCAGACGAGCCCAGACGCACGAATCCAAGAGCTAATAAATGGGGTTCCGCGAAACTCGAATCAGGCTCCAAAGACTCTCACTTGTCTTCTTGCATTAGAGCAGAACAAGGTGCAGAGAGCTCCAAGATTGAGTGCCCGCAGAGCGATCATTGCACAGTTTTTATTTGCCAGCAGAGAGAGGCCGCAAGGGTCAGAACTTAAACAGAGCTGAGGAGAGCCTGAGAGCTGTTCATGTACATGACAAACCCGCAAATCCTGCTAAGGAAAAGAAAAGAGATCGACTTTCTCCTTTTGACCACCGAGCCTTGTTGTTGAGTTGGGGGAGGACTGGTGATGATCTCTGAGTAATGCGTATGACCCGCTCTCTGTCTCTCTGTCTCTCTCTCTCTCTCTGCTTGGCTTTTGCAATGGAGGCCCTTCTCTTTTTCTTTTGCATTAAAAGGAGAAAACCAGCTCGTGGGGGCTTTTTAACTGCAGATAAAAATAAAAATAAAAAAGGTTCAGTAGACATAAGATAAAATTAAAAAAAAAAAAGTTCAGTAGACCTGAAGAATCGTCAAATGGGTCCAAACGTTGACAAATTGCACTTAACCAGAGATCTGAGTGGGAAAAAGACAGGAAGATAAAAAATAAAAATAAAAAAACTAGGGAGCATTTGACTGTTAGAGGGAAGAGAGTTCTGCAATACAGTTGCACCATAAAAATAATATATTTAGATGCTACGAAATACCATCGTGTATTTAAATAAACGGATCATATTCACCACTCAATAAATATATGTGGTATTATTTAGCGTGTAAAGTATGCAAGTAAATTTATCATGTCGTATATTACTTTAATGTATTTCTTAATGAGAACTCAATTTCCACATCCTCTGCTCTTCTTGTTGGAAAACAAGTGGGAGTTGGTGACCGGCCCTCCCCCATCTTGTCTCACACTGCTAAGCATGAGATCCGTCCTCCAATTTTTTATTTTAATTTTTCATTGGAGATTGCTTCTTCTTTTTCTTTGTTTCTTGGTTGAAATTGTTGAGTCTCAAGCTTTCAAAGTGATGTGGACAGCATTTTGTCCCCAAAGGACAGAATTGCATGTCGGACCCTAGTTTGTCTTTTATCTGCTAATACATTTTGTACCATAGTGAGATGCATATCAATAGGGTACAATAATGGGTCGAATTCGCTCCCGAATTATAAAGATAAGTTAGGTGATGTGCCATGGTCTTACTAAGGAAAAAAAAAACGAGTCTTGTATAAAAAAATATTCTAAACACAAATTACAAATATTACCATGTTATGCAAGTTTCGAGTTACCGAAAATTTTTCGATCAAAGAACACGGCTTCTCGAAAGGCATTTCTCATTATGCATTGTATCAGTAGGTTTGTCCTTTGCTTTGGTCCCTTTTTACTATTATTAACTACTGTATAAGGAGCTGAAAATTGCCAAGGATGTCTCGAGAAATAATATATTTCTACCTCCTTTGTGGAGCGTCGGCATCCCATCCCAAAATTGAAGATGGGAAAGGTTTGGAGGGACAAAGGCAGAGAGAGGGGGAAAAACAACAATTAGAAGATGAAAAGTTGGGCTCGCCTCAAAAGGGACGAAAGGTGATTTGATGAGGAAAAGATCCATAGGATGCTCCAAAGGAATTGAAGTTTTGGGGGGGATTTTCCTTGTCCATTGAAAAATTGGAGATACCCACGTTGTCCTCCAGCACCCAAGAGACTCATGTTTGTCACAGAATCCATGGAAAATATAAAATAAATTTTGAGGCTTGACCTTTGCCAAGATCGATGCCCATGAAAAAGTTGGGTGATATAATAATAGTAAGGGTGATGGAGCTGGCCGGAGTCTCCTTTTCTTGTCGTGACTCTGACCTGCTGGGAAATAGAAAAGCTTCTTCTTTTTTTAATTGCAAGTATAGGTAAGAGGAGGAGGAAAAAAAAAGAAAAGATTGCCTGCTTCGAATGCATCTGAGCTGAGTTCGCATGTACCGTTGGATGAGGTGGAATCGACATGGGCTCCATCTGATCTAAGGATGATGTGCATTTGGGCTCAATGCATGGAGAGTATACAAGTATGTCTCTAAAAGAAGATGTGGAGAGAGAGAGAGAGGAGGGGAAAGAGAGAGCTGGTTTTGCTTAAGGGAAACTTTCTTGTAATATTGTTATTTTAATGGAAGCCTTTTGGATGAGATTGGAGCCAAATAAGGAAGCCAATTGGCAGGTCACATTGTGTTTTAGTTTTCTTTTTTCCTTCTTTTTTATAATACAAAATGGTATCAATGCTAGCAACGCTCTCTAGGTACATGCTCGCTATGAAATATTCGGATTAAGTCGTAGCCGTTTCACACCGATCATAATATGAAGGTCTAAGATTAGTTAGCCTGTTATCGCAGCCCACTGAGATATTAGTAGTCAAGAAATCCCTTCACACGAGGTATGTATGCAACTAAGTAACGCAATACGAGCCTTTTAGAGGTTCCAATGTGATATAAATCGAACACATGATCTCATGGACGAAAGAGTGACCCTTTTATCACCAGGCCAATCACTTTGGTCGTACAACAAAATTGTGTTTTCTTTTAGGGAGGTAAGGGGCCGTTTCTTTGCTTCCTCAAAAACGAGTCAAATTAAGACCTTATCAATCAGAATTTAGAAATATTAGTGAAGGATAATGTCTATCCTTCGTCCTTTTGAGGACACGGACTGGTTGATGACGTGGGTTGACACTGTCTCTCGCCCTTGTGACATGGGCTCCCCCTCCCTCCCCCTCTCCCTAGACCAAACAGAAGACCACAACCACCACGTGATGCGAGAAGAAGACCATGACCATCGAGCCGACTACCTCAAGCGACGATGGAGTCAACTATTGCAGCTGCGGGAGGTGGAGACCGGCACTTGGTGGCCACTAGGTGATGACCGCCACCGCATGTTGGTGGCCTTCGTCTTCCTTATCGCCCTTGTCTCTCCTCTCCCCACCCCGTGCCCTCCCAAAAGAAAACTCAGATCTGGCGAAAATGGATGCTGCTCATCTCCGCTATAAACCTCAAGCGATGGTCACCACTGCTTGGCGAGGGGCAACTGCTGTTGATCTACCTTGCCAATAAATTAGTTCATATCTATTAAGAATCGATTTGTTAAAAACACAATTGTACCTTGTAGTTGCATGAATCTTTATTTGGTCAGCAAAAAACGAAATTGACCATCGTTGTTTTCATGGAAGTTAACATTATAATAGTGGAGAATAGGGAATTCATGAAATCGTCTATGTCATAAATGGTAAGACTTGTCTAATTTGGAGAAGAGGGGTAACATGAATGTTTTCCTTTGCAATCTAGGTCTAAAGTAAAATTGACTTTATTCTTCAAATTTTCCTTTTGTTTTCCTTCGATTTCTGTATCACCATCACATGGAGACATTCTAGGGGCCCCACGAAGATAATTAATTTGTTTTTATATAATTCTTAATCACTTAAAAATCAGAATCTTTTGTCACTGAGATTCTAACGCACAGAGTTCCATGTCGTATATATACACTAGCTTAGAACGCCTAGCTATAGTTTCTTGTATCTCTTAACCATACCTAAACTAAACGAGAGTTGTTAATCAACATCTTTTGCCTGCTAATGTGAAGATCCTACGCAGCCCTAACATGTGTAATATGTTTTGTTGTTTTTTTATTTTATATGTTCACTAGAAGTCCTAAAACTTATAAAACTTGAAAAAAGTGCAATCAAATCCTAAAACTTATCAAATTTATTCAATAGAGTCCATATGTTCCGTGCAACTTGGCTAATGAAAAATGCTGACGTTGCATTTTTTTAATATTTTCTCTCTCCTACGTGTCGATGATGTGGCTACAACGACGTTGTTTTGGTTTAAATCTATTTTTTAATAAAAATTTTATTTAAATTAAAATATAAGTTAAAATTTAAAAAAAGAAAACTTTGAAACTAGGCGGCAAGGGCTGCAGCCCTCATATGGGCGAGGGTTGCCGGCCCTCGTCCATGTCTAGTCGAGGGCTACCATTAGTAGCCAACCCCAGCTAATGGTGGCCGTCAGCTAGACATGGGTGAGGGCCGGCGACCCTCGCCCCATCTGGGTGAGGGCCGCAACCCTCACCTGTGGTCGGTGAGGGTCGGCGGCCTTTGGCCAGGGCCTTGCGACCCCCACCAACTATTCTCGACAATGGTGGGGTGGTGGTGTCGAGGGCTTGCAGTCCTCAGCCATTGGTTTCCTTTTCTTTTCTTTTTTTGTAAATTTAGCTTATTTTTGATATTTAATTTAAATAAATTTTATATTAAAAATTGAATTTTGACATGTTAGCACCACATAAGATAGATAAAATAATAATAATAAAAAAGCAACGTCAGCATTTTACGTTAATCTAATTGGACGGAGTTAACGGAAGCACTCGATTGCACTAATTTGACAAGTTTTAAAACTTAATTGCATTTTTTACAAGTTTTGGGACTCAATTGTATTTTCATGACAAGTTTTAGGACTTGTAGTGCACATATCCTTTTTTTTTACAATGACTCAAAGTTACCTTCTATCATACTTACATGAAAAATTCGACTTGACAACTTTCGTGGACAATGCAAGGCAAACGAATCCAGCATGGCAATGGATGCATGTTGCCACGTCGACCAAAGCATAGCCATGCACCTTGCCCTGTCGGGTTTTTAACGGCCATAAAGAGAAAAGTCTAAACCAATGTATTTTTGGGTTGCTAATATAAGTATGAGGATATTGGACCTTAGTAAGTTCTTAAATTTCTTCGTCTAAAGGCCACGTCTAGACCTTAGGATCCCTTGGACGTAAAACAAACAGAGGGTACTGTTGGAGACGAGGCAAGAAAAATATTATGTACCAATTAGGGAGACTTGGGCGTGTGGGACCGGCACGTTAAAATAAGTATGAGGATATTGGGGTGGAGCAAAAAATAAAGTTTGGGATATTGGTTTTCCATGACGAAAAGTTTAGGATTTTTTGCAGGATCATCCCAAATATTTAGGGTTACATCTTTGTAACAAAACCGAAATGACCTGCATAGCCCTAAAGAATATAATAAACCTAGGAGGGGTCTTATTGTATTAAACACCGGATATGTTGGCTTAGAATCCATGGTTGGTCAGATGTGAAGCCGCTGTTGCATTATCGATTCAGTCACTTTTCATTTGGCCAGTCCATTCTGCATTATGTAGTGGATTGAGATGGACGAGTGCCTCGATTGAATAAAGCCAAGATCCACTAAACACATCCTATTCTTTATCGGTTGTTCTTGCCTTTTCTTTTCTGCCACACTCGTTTATTTCTCTCTCTGTGCTTGAGAGAGAGAAGAGAGAGAGGAGCGTGGAATCCCACGAAAAAGAAACGGAAAAAAGCGAACTTTCCAACGACATTTGGACAAGTGAGTCAATGCAAATCATAACCAGCAAAAGCAAAACACACATCTCTCTCTCTCTCTCTCTCCCTCTCTCCTTTTTCATGGAGTCCAAATAGAAATGGATGGGGCTATATCCTTAGAGGACCAGTCTCCTCAATGCATCAAAAGAAATCATGAAGAATCCCAAAATGAAATTGAAACAAAACAAAAGCCTCAAACTTCCGCCAGTGACAAATTACATCCGACCCTTACCTTTCGAAAGAAGAAGAAGAAAAATTCATTATATTTGATATTTTTTTAGGATGGAGGTTTTCTACATATTCTCGAGATACTGATTCTCCAAGGCATTGCGTAATTCCAATATATAATGGCGTACCCTACCAATGTTTAAGAATATCAAGAATAATTGTTTCATGGGAAAAATTACCAAAACAGTCTTAAATTTATTGCATTTATGATAATTTAGTCATAAATTTTTTTTTACCAATTCAGTCATAAACCTTTTGGATTTGTGCCAGTTCAGTCCGTTTGATCGCTGGCACTGATATGGCGCGCCAACTGATGACCGGTCGACAAAAATAATAATTGTTTAATATTTTAAATTAATTTTTTATTTTTCTTTTATTTTTTTTTCTTCTTCCTTGGTTCTTGCTTGTGGCTGGCAAGGGTCGTGGCCCTCACCCAGTGGCTGGCGAGATTCAGCAACCCTTGTCGGCCTCAAGTAGGAACCAAGGAAGAAGAAAGGAAGAAGAAAAAGAAAAGAAAAATTAATTCAAATATTCAAAAAATATTATTTTGGCTAGCTGGCATGCCACATCAGCGCCGACCAGCCAAATGGACTAAATTGGTACAAATATAAAAGGTTTATGACTGAATTGGCAAAAATAATTTATGACATAATTAGCATAATTGCAATAGGTTTGGAATTGTTTTGGTAATTTTCCCTTGTTTCATTATATGATACTCTCTGTATAGGAATTATCATAGATGAACTCGGTAGGACAAGTTATTATGGGATATCGAGTCCTCGAGAGGCCATGGAATTGCCTCTTTAGATATCTAGCCAAAAATGGCGTCTACTATATATCATGGCGAGGCAACCAACTGGGACAAAGATATTTGATTTGGTTGTCATGTCATTGGATTGGGTTAATCCATTTGTTAGGTTGAAATCAATCAAAACTTGTTTCCCATCAGTGCAACCTATAAAGGATTAAAACTTAATTCGTTTATGAGCTTGTAGGGGGGGTCAAGAGATCTCAGGTAGTCAGGCCTAATTTGGCCCTTTTTCTTTATAAAGTCGCTTGCAGTTCCTAGTGCACAATGAATGTGAAACGGACCTAAAGTGCGTTTGTGGTGCACCTCAATAAGGGGTTGCAGGGGGCAACGTTCCTGGGATGCTAGAGGGCTTTTATAGTTTGAACATGTAGTTATCGTTATATATAATCTCTTTCTCTTGCGAGGGAGACGGCTATGGTGATGAATGTTGAGGATCATCTTGATGTAGCCTTGGATCGAGCAACCTATCTCTTAATTGGAATGGAAATTTAGGATTTCATCGAGGCCGATCCGAGGCTGGCTTCGGTATCTCCTAAAATCGCAGGACTAAATTTTCAAAATATTGTCTACATTCAGGGTAAACTACAAGGATCCATTTCTCAAGTTCATTATAGAGTTGTAGCACACCTCCTTCTAATCCAAGTTCGTTGCAAGGATCCATTTCTCAAGTTAGGATCCCCAATCTGCATACTCCAAGTTCATAGAATTTTCCCTATTCTAAATTCGAGGCAACGTAGCAGTTTCATCTCCGATGCGTGTACGAATGCGATACATGATGCAAGTTCAAGGACGATGTACAAATTCAGAAACTTAGCAATGGTGCATGCTTCCACGCTCGCCAATAAAGTAAAACACCTAACGGAAGATTTTGTCAATTCATGCACCAAAAAAGAAGATGTTTTGAAAAAATCTCTCAAATGAATGTCAATTATTATAATATAGAAGACTATTCTAAAGAAAGAAAAGTGTTAGAAAAGTCCTAAACTTATTTTAATGGTGCCAATTTAGTCCTAAACATTTAAATGGTGTCAATTTAGTCTTAAACCTTTTGATCTAAAGCCAATTCAGTCTTTCCGGCTAATTATGGCCAGATATTGTTGATGTGGATGCCGGCCGGACTACATGGCATAATCGGTGCTAACGTTGATATTTTTAAATATTTTTTAATTAATTTTTAATTTTTTTTCCTTTCTTTTTTTTTTTTTCTCTTTTTTTCCTCCTCTCATGCTCTGTCCTCCGATGGTCGACGAGGGCGAATGCTGGCAAGGCTGACCTCGCCAGACCTTGGTCATCTTCTTCGTCTGCTTTGTTTTGTGAGTGACCAAACGAACTTGCTTTTTGCGAGCTCCATCTGATTCTGCAAGAACAAAAACACAAACACGTGTCTTCGGTGTCTATGTTGTTCCATGGGTTCTTCTTCCTAGATTACTTCTTCTTTGGATCTCAGCATTAGGCCATTGCAAGACCCAGAACAAGAACATTGACAGTCGCTGTAGGCCTCGCCAAATCGGGCGAGGCCAACCCTTGCCCAAGCCACGGTGGTCTGGCTGGCGTTCGCCCTCACCGGCCACCAGAGGAGTGAGCATGAGAGGAGGAAAAAAAGGAAAAAAGTAAACAAAAAAATTCAAAAATTCAAAAATCATTAAAATACTATTAAAAAATATTCACATTAGTGCTGATCATGCCACGTAAGCTAACCGACGTCTACGTCATCAATATCCAACCAAAATTAGCCGGAAGGATTGAATTGACTCTAGGTCAAAAAGTTTATGACTAAATTGGCACACGTATAATAGGTCTAGGACTTTTTTGACACTTTTCCCATTCTAAAGACATTTATCAATCATTTGAAATTTAATGTGAGAGATAGAGGGTGTTCGTGCTAGATAGGGGCGAGCATGATTCAATTAAGTCTGGTTTGGAAGAAAACTCAAACTAAACTAAAATGATACGGTTTGAATTAAATAGGAAGCCCGACAGAACTAAATAAGGATTTAAAACCGAATCAAACTGAATTCATCATTTTTGCTTGTTGCACTTTTCTTATCAACTTTGAATTTTTCAAGGATTGAAATCAATATCTAATGATAAAGTCGCCTAATAGAGTGAAGTTCAATGTAATAAAATTGCTAGAATTTCAACTTACATGTAGGTCTCCATTTCGAGAAAATGACAACGTTGCACTTACTCCAACATAATATTAAAATATGAACATCCAACATAGGTTCGTTTAAAAAATATAACAACATTACACCATGTTCAAAGTAATAAAACATAAACAACTAATATTGGTGCATTTAAACTTAAGTGGTTTGTTTTCGAAAAGAAATCAAACCGAAAGAAGCTACCAGATATCAGTCTGCTTCAGTTTATGAACCGGATTTTCAAAATCACCTCCCCAAATCAAATTGAATTGAGAATTTCAATTCGGTTTGGTTCAATTCAATCTAGTGGTTTAAATCGAATTACCCACACTAGTGCTAGAGATAGTGGAAATCTTCAAATCAATTTCTATTAGACAGTGGAATGAGGGGGAAATTTTGTCAATAACCACCTCCATAATGGAGATGTCGTCGGATTTAAAAAGGAGAAAGATTTTGTTGAAAAGCAAATGTTGCAATTTTTTTAATAGATAGTGGAGACAAAAGATATAGGAAAGTTATTGTCATTGGTGAATTTATGTAGGATTACTTGATTCAGAATTAAGGGTGGACAGTACGATTTAGTTCAGATCGGGGTTTAACAAAAATGAGGGTATACATTTAATTGTTTCATAGATTCACACAAAATGAAATCTAAGCTCCAATAGGAATAAAAGACAGGTTCCTCACAAATAAATGATAACAATAAGCTTGAACAGTTATAGTTAGTATTGGGTAGTTTCAGACTTCAGTTTGTTTAAAGAAAATGGGACTAATTCCCCAAAAATAACCCGACCTTAATTTCAATTCAAATTCTGCCTTGAACTTATATTTTTTTATCTAAAAAAAGTAATCTATTTTCACTCTAATCCCAAACTTACCCCGTTAACCCTCCATCCAAAAATTAATGTGGTTTCTCCCTTTCTTTTTAATAAACAATTTAGCTTATTTTTAAATAAAAATTGTATTAAAAATCAAATTTGGACCAAAACGCCGTCATTTTACCCTTATGTT
>BCNH02000009.1:11370337-11409453 GCA_001662345.2 Metrosideros polymorpha var. glaberrima
AAATAAAAATTATATTAAAAATCAAATTTGGACCAAAACGACGTCATTTTACCCTTATGTTTCATGATTTAGCCATATTATCGCCACGTATGAGAGAAAAAATATTTAAAAAAGCCACATCAACAATTTTCGTTACCTAAGTTGGATAGAGTTAACGGAAGGACTCGATTGCACAAATTTGACCAATTTTAGGACTTAATTGCAATTTTTATAAGTTTTAAGATTTAATTGCACTTTCGTGATAAATTTTAGAACTTGCACTTATCCCATATATTAATTCCTCTAATCTGGGTCACTCCCTTTGTATCATATTTGTTCTCGACGCCGCGAAGCCAACGAGCTTCTCCATCCTCCGCGTGTCAGTCCCTCTTCTTTCGCTGTTGAGGCCCAATTGATTCTATTTTCCCTGGGCGACCAAGTGTGATTGAAGAAATTGTTCTTTCTCTCTCTCTCTCTTCGAGTCCTAATTGCTTCTAATTTCCCCCGGTCTTCAGAGCAAGAAACTTTTTGCAGTTCTTTCCACGCCAGCTTGCTGAGGTGGATTTATTGCTGATGTGGAATGCCATGTTGGATGACTAAGTAAATTTTTGGATGGAGTGTTAACGAGGGAATAATTGGGACTACAGCAAAAGTTGGCGATTTTATTTTTCGACAAAAAAAGTTCAAGGTAGAATTGAGATTGGACCTACAGTTGTGGGCTTTTTAGGGAATCAGGCCAAATAAAATATTGAGATTATAAGATTTTGTGGAATCATTTATCAACTGTTCTAAAAGTTGAAGCGCATAGATGAGGGCGTGGTTCAATATTTAAATACTTTTACAATTCTCTGCATGTATGCGTAGCCTGATTTTGGCCTAAAATTAAAGTGTGGAATACATAATAGTGGACACCAATAGAAGTGTAAAATGATTTGAACTTAAAACAATTTTACTTTCATACCATATGAGATGAAGGCGTAGTTTAGTATATGAATATTTTAACGGAGACCAAAACAAGATGCCGAAAATGATTCAATTCGGTTGGTGAATGGAATCGCGGAATAAACGGTCTACCATGATTGAGTTCGACAATAGGTTTTGGTGATTTGTCTATCTTTCTTTTTAACTTTCGAAATAATTTTCACAACTTTTATGCTATATTTTGCAATGGCCATAGTGTCGTTATCCTATTTTGATATGCTTAATCAATCTGTGCTCAGTATAATATGATAATATTGTGTGATGTATAAATGAAATCTGCCCGGGCTGTCTTTCCCCCAACTTCAATGACCTTATTGACATTGCTTGAGTCTTACTCACGGGTTTTGTCTCTCGATGTTTGTAAGTGAAAGGCCCGCCATATATGCACCAAATTCAACTTTAGACTTTAGTTCTCAACATATATTTTATTGAACCAAATCAACGACGTAACCACGAATGCACCACGGGATCGCATTGTCACGACACCTATTTTTATAATCCGCGAAGATCGAAACATCATTCTTCGAGTCGAAGACTCCGAGGACAGTATAACCCATAAGAAAAAAATTGTTACGATACCCAAACAACATTTACTCCAACCTTTGACTGCAAAGATTTCAAAATGAGGGTCATTAAATTATTATCGCACATATGCTTAAGTCGTTAAAATTCGATGCGCGAGACATGAGTCCATCTAAATCGTTAAAAAAAAATTGGTGGTTTTCATTTGATGACCGTTGCTGCTCGCTTGATTTCATCGTGTAGAATGATGCAAAGTGCATGGACAGTTACCAAAAAAGTCATCAATCTATTGTACGGATGTCAATTCAATTATGATCTTTTTAATTTGGCTAGTTAAGTCCTAAACCTTTTAACGATTTGCCAATATAGTCATTACAACCAATTTTGATAGAAAATCGCTTACATGAACGTCGGCCGTCTTATGTGGCATGTCCAGTGTCAATGTGGACAATTTTTTCATTAAATAATTTGTTTATTCTTCTCTTTTCTTTTCTTCCGTTTCCTTCTCTCTCTTTTTATGTTAGCACCGATCGTGCCACATAAGATGGTCGGCATTTATGTCAGCAATTTTCTATAAAAATTGGCCGGAAATGACTATATCGGCAAATCGTCAAAGGTTTAGTACCTAATTGGCAAAATTGAACAATTTAGGACAAAATTAATATCCATACGACAGGTTTATTAATTTTTTGGTAATTTTTCCACAAAGTGCATTCATCTAATCCATAAGGCAAGTCTTCGCCTTAGCGTACTTTTTAAAAAAAATTCTTTCGGATAATGAAGTATTTTCGGTTCATTTATGTTGAATGATATGATCAATGCGTATTGCCTTCAAAATTAAAATATTATGTTGGTAGGTAATGCATGCCAATTTGACAGTCAATGACATGATATATACTTTCTCGTGTGGATCACCTGGAACATTGATTCCGTGACCTCCACGCCGACGACCACCCTCTTGTTTGGTATCACGCTCCTTCCGAGTTTCAACAAGTTGTGCATCTCCAATGTAAAATTTGAAAAAATGTAATTGCCGAGGCCACAATTCTTAACAATAATAGAGGTAGCTATGTAACTCGTGTTATCGGAGTCCGTCTCCATTTGTTATTTAACCCTCTCAAATTAGTCCTTTTCATAATTATTTTGTACACAATCGCAATATGAAAAATGGTTGCTTGGCGGCAAGCGAATAACGTGCAAGTAGCATTGGTTGCTCGCCTCATCGTACTTGAACCGGCGACCGGTATGGCCCGTTGCACTAGCTGAGCTTCCGCAGGCCTGGACATTTCAATGCTATAGTTCTCTTGGTGCCTCCTTAGGTGGCCTGTCCTATTTTCGAAATTCGGTGAATACGTACTTCTCACATATAGTGCACACCGCCTTTTCCTAACCATTGGGAGGACCTCGCTTTTTTCATTTTTCAACTATTGGACATTCATCGTCGTAAAGTCTATGCGGCATTCAGGGTTGTTTTTCAACATTGGCGAAAGGGGTTTCGCCGACGAGAAGGGTGGTGGTGTTGCTTGTTGGGGAAAATATTAGGAATGGAAAGAAATGAAATCAAACTTTGAGGCGTGATAATCCTCTTTTTAAGGATTTAATTGCCCCACAACGTTACTAATGATTTTTGGCAAACAACCTCTAGGATACAACAAAGTATCGATGAGAATATTAGATAGCAATTATAACAATTCTCCAATAACTTTATGGAAAACAATCAAAAAGACAGTTGTATGTCTTTGGAAAGAAAACGAAAACGAAAATGGAAGTTGAAGTTGTGAGTTTATTGAACAAAATTGTAGTATATATATATTAGCCAAAAGAACACAACTCTTCATTCCCGAAAAACTATAAATTCAGACACAACTGTTCTTGTCCGAATAACAATTATTATTTTTTATTTATTAAAATTCGGAATTACAATTATAAAATAAGTACCCTTCTGAAACAACTACTCACAAAGGAGTTACGTTTATTTTATTCTTTTTAATTTCGAATTTATGCCGAATGGTTATTAATGACTCTAATTTCCAAAAAGGTGTGCTCTTAAAATCGTGCACTCTCACGCGATTATTGTAGGGTTTAGTCCACTAAACCATTTTCCTCATTTCTAGGTCTAGAAGACATTCACACTTATAAAGTGACCAATAAACTCTCAACTTTCCTACGTGGGACAAGGAAAAACATTATTTTATTTGTTTACAAACAAACCAACCAACATCGCCCTGGGTAGGGGTGGCAGCCTAGTATCGCCCTACATTTCTGAACAATATCCAATTAATGTGTCTCATCATTGTTGTTGTGAAATCTGCAAGAGTTTTTCTAATATGTGGGCTACATTAATTGATATTGTAATTTACCTTTATATGGGATTGGTCTGATAAAGTTAGATATAAATATTCTTAATTAGTCTAATATGAGACTAGCTTATGTGGGCCGAGTTGAGCTCGGCCCTTAATAAGAGGGTCTGGCTGAAAACTCTATAAATAGTGTTCAAGTCCATCTTCTAACCATAACGCACAGATTTCCTCCAATAAGGAACAGATACAGTTATCTAATAAGAAAAGCAACTCATTGAACTAGTGATCAAGAGGGTTATAAAGAAGAAAAATTTGAGGGATTGTCGCTATTCCGCATTAAGATCAATGGGTTCCTAATCAAGTGTGTTAATTCCTTTTCCTCGATTGTTGTGTTCTAAATTCTTGCTATTGAGATTTTGAATGTCGTTTTTCGACTTCTAACAGAATCCTTATCATTGTCGGGTGGAGCGAGCGTGCAAGGAGTTTCCCTTGATCCCGGGGCAGCGAAGGAGCACTCTGTCAGCCTGAAGTTAATGAGTCTATTGACTCACCATTTGGGAAGTGAGTTGGATAGAAATTGGGGTCCGCTGCAAAATCGATATAAAGAGGGAACGTACATACAAAGTGAGAATTTGTTAGAAAGTCAGAATTTTTTAGAGTTTGTGAGAGAGGGATGAAGGTGAAAGCGAGAGCCAAAGAACTCTCATATATAGGAAATTTTCTATTTTCTTGGTTAGGTTAGTCATGTTAGGATTTGACGCATAAACATAATGTAATAGAGAATAGAAGCAAGAAAGAGAAATCGAGACGCAATGTTGTATCGTGATTCCTTTTTAAATTAGGGCTATATCTACTAGATGATTCAACTATAATTAGCAGTTTGCACCTCTTTGTTACATTTATTCAATAACAAGAGAAAGAGAGTATATATAAACAGTAATTATTCTTGAGCAAAGTTTAAATTATTAATAAAATATGAACTTAAATTATAAAAGCCCTTTAATATACAAGGGGCGTTGTCCCCTTGAGATCCCTGTTGAGATGACTTCTTTGGATCCCCGCTCGCTCACAGAAGAGTAGGACTCACTTGCTTTTCTGTTGATGGGGAATATGAATTATACCCTCAACAAGTCGGCTGACGTTCCACGGTCATTAACCCAATGGTCGGGCCTTTGAGCTCCATTTCTTATGTTTTTTTTTTTTTTACCTAATTAGTGCACTTAAAAGAATTTTTTGGCCCCAACCAACCTTGGTCGGTGCCGGTGTACCGGCCAGAGAGCAAAGGTGATGGCACGGCCCGTTGGCCATTGCTACTTCTAATTCGAGATATAAAGAGAGACCGCATCATTTCCTAACTATCCTAATATTCCAACATCGAGAAATAGGATGACAAAAGTACCTTACATGAGCACATGCATGGGTCGGAAAATGATTGAATTCTCACATCAGTGTAAAGGAGGGTAATGAAATGACCAGCTCCAATCAATTTTTGGGAGCAATGACCGTCAAGAGCGATGGGCCATGGCATTGACATTTCGGTGGGGCTCTCTTATCTTTCGAGTGATTAGAGCCAGAAAGAAAGATAGTACGCTTTTAAAGCAATATATACGGCTCAACCACCTTTTTCTTTCGAGGGAATATCACTCGAGCAATGATGGAAATCCCTATCATTTGTTAATCTTCTTTTTCAGACGCCCTTTTTGACTTTGGAGAGAGATTTTATCAATTCTATGGGCAAGAGTCGTGGCTAGGAAACAATAGGATCGAATTCGCGCACATTAATCTAGTCGTAGTACATAAATTTACCCAATCAATCAAAAATTTATTATGTGGATGTCAATTTACTTCTAAATTTTTCATTTTTACCAATTTAGTCATAATCTTTTACAAAAAAAATTATAATGTAGTCTTTCCGATCAATTTTCGTTGAAAATCGATGATGTAGAGATCTAGTTATCGTCGGCCGTCCTATATGGCATATTGCCACGTTAGGAATTTTTAGCGAAAATTGGTCAAAATAACTATATTGGAATTTCGCGCAAAAAATTTAGGACTAAGTTAGAAAAAATGAAAAGTTTACGATTGAATTGACATCCGTACAATAAATTTAAGACTCATTAGATAATTTTCCCCTCGTGTTATAAAAGAATCAAGGGTAAATTTGCACGGCCAAGTTACAATCGGATGTTTTAAGAAAAACTATTAAATAAGCAAAATTTATTGTTGACTCACTTTGCCTTTACAAGTGCAAGCAAACAAAAGATTTCTACCCCCCCATAGAATTGACAAAAAAAAAGTGCAATTGATGCTGATGATTCGCTATGGTTTAGAATAAGGGCTTTAGATTGCTGGGGACAGGAGTACCTAATACATATATTTCTGATATTTTAATTGTCCCTTTCTTTTATTTATTTATTTCATTTTATTTTTTGACGATTTTGGGATGGGAAAATGATCACTTTCACAATTGGAAGTTGGTAAGTTGTTGCCTCTTCGATTGAGATCACATGGGGTCCTGGGCTAGACGAATTAGATTGGACGACCCACCTAAAAGTATTTGGAGGACTATAAGCAGATCCTTTTCTTTTTCTTTAAAAAAAAAAAAAGGAGAATGAAATAATGTTGCAGATTCTCGTTTGGTGGAATGGGCTTTGTCAATGATTGAATACCGTATGGCCCAAAAAAGAAAATAAAAACGATTGAATGCGAAGGGTAAGCTGTAACCCTCTAACAATGGTCATCTTGTGGATCCTTGGTGTATGTTTACAAGGTAACCTCACCACAGAATTGGAGCTTTTACTCTTATAGGGGCTTCCTTCACCTGTCCGTTTGCATGCAGTGATGGTAGACAGCAAGGATGCATTTCTTATTTTAATGTATTGGTGCCCGTACCCCTTGTATTCCTAATTCCCTTCGAAGTTTTTCTTTATCGGAGTGAGGGAATACGAATGACGTTTATGGGATCTCCCACCCCTGAGGGGTACCTCCCATGGTCATCCTTGAGCCTTCTAATTTGTTTCTTATGAAGCACACGAAAATTTAAGACTTAGCGGAGGACAAGGAGTAGCATACTAAACTACGGCCATAGTTGAATGACCTAGAAAGCCTGGTTTGGAGAGAAAAAGACATGGGCCTCGGTGGTCATGGCCTCGTTGACGTTGTTGTGGCCAAGTGATCATGGTCAAGGTCGTGACTAAGCACCATCGGTCGTGTCTCCGTCACACCCTTGTCGTTACCAAGTCACGGCCCATGTCGTGACTAAGTGCACTAATCGCGGCTGAAGTTGCGACCAAGTGCAATGTTGATCATGGCCGAAACTGTAGCATGGCCGAGTGCATTGTTCGCAATATACGTCAGAAGCAACCGCAACAAATATAGTTCTATATTATTGTCCCTTGATCATGAATTATTTTACTACCTCAGATTAAGCAGACATGGACATAAATGAGGGTTGTAACAATATTTTCATTATGTTATTGTGAGAAGTAAGATGTGTTATCTTGATTTGGCCCCAAAAATATGTGTTTCCTCGAAAAGGGGGACACAGAGGCCCAGGCCCATCGATGGTGTAATCACCAGAAAATGGGTGGTCGAAGATGAAAATGAAATTAGTCCAAATCTTGAGCAAAATGAATTAATCGTAAATGGGCTCGAATAGTCCAAAACCAATAGATTGGGCTAGGATGAGTTTAGGGCCGACTGCCCTCTTTCTTTCTTTTTGTCGATTAACTGCACTCTCCTTCTGTGATATTTGCCGGGGGGAAATTGTCCAATAAGTCATAAATCTTATCAGTCAATTTTCAACGGGAATCACTGACGTGGCAGTGTGCCATGTGGGACATTCAGTGTGGATTGTTTGCAACAAAAAGTTGTTCTTCTTGCCATGCACGAACCCCCTCATGTTAATTTCTTTGGGCTATTTCGGTATTCTTTTTTACTTTCGATGCTCAACCCACTCAAACATTTTGATATTTGGTTTCTTTTTTTTAAACGTAATTTTGCTCAAAGAAATAACCTATCAAAGTTGAGGATTTAGTGAATCTTTAGCTTTATTATATGGCAAGCACCGCCGATATTAACAAAAAAAATTACAGAAGCAATGTCGAATATGCTCCGGATGAACTTCCTTGCTTTCGACCCAAAAAAAAAAAAAATCCTTGCTAAAAAAGGATAATGACATAAATGGTCTATGAATTTTGGCTCAATATGCAATAGAGTCCATGAACTTTAAATTCATTCAATGCGGTCCCTAAACATTAACCTGATGTGCAATGTCATCCTTAAATTTTTAATTTGTTCAATATAATCCTTGAATTTTTAATACATCTTCAATGTTATCCCTGAACTTAAACTAATTGTATGATAACATTAAACATTTTCATATGGTTCAGGGACTAAATCAAATATGTACTAAAAGTACAGAGATCACATTAAACAAATTAACATTTCAGGGACAACATTACACATTCGGCTAAAATTCAAAGACCACATTGAACGAAATTAAATTTCAGGGACCATGTTGTATATTATGCCAAAGTTTCGGGATCATTTATGACATTTACCGTATCGAAATTGACAAGTTCTTAAGGCACTACTGTTCTTAATCCCACTTGTGGAATTAAATTATAATTTTTTAGGCTAGTAGGTCTGAAGGGATTGTATCTTAGTTTGAAATTGCGATACTAGCTTCTCAAGTTTTGTTAAATTAGGTACGAGTTAGTATGCCGTCCATCGCCGGTGGTCCGGATTCCACCTTGATTGAATGAATTTGGAGATCCCAACTAATTGATCGATTCACATCCTTAAAAAAGAACTCTTCTTTGTTCTCTTTATCTTTACTTCCGTAATAATCAATTTCCTATATCTCTAAATGAATTCGCATACTTACCTCTTTTTTCTGAAAAGAAAAATTAATAATTTATCCATTAGTGTCAGCTAAAATCTATGTACGTGTAATTTCACAAATAATTGAGCAAATGAGGCTGCAATTGGTTAAGCTTTTTTTAAGGGACTTTAGGCTTTCAAAACCCCTTCGTGAAAATTTGGACTGTTTAGTTTTCTCGAGGGGTTTAAAGCAAATGCTAGCTTTGGAAAAGCTCAAACCATCAATAAATGAATTTTAGCCAGTTGCCTTTTTTGCCATAAAAAATTATTGAAAGTTCATTTTACCAATAAAACCCTACTCTCCAAGAATACTTTGCTCCACTATGCAACCTCTCCTTTCTTGACTGCTCTCATTTCTCGCTCAACTACTCGTTCGCTTCACAAAACTTCGCATCGGTTGCAACCGTAAAATATGTACATTGTTACTACAACTTACATTAAAAATAAGAAATTGGAATAATAGAATGGATACATAAGCATTAAATATAATAAAGTTGACTATAAATTTCCAACCAAGCTTCTTTGAATCTTGTAATGTTCACATAAACTCATTTATGAAAAGACATTCTGTTTAATATATAACAAGCTTTTATAATTGTTCATGTAAATAAGATAGTAGACTAAAAACATATTACACGTGAATGGGGAGGAAAATTACAGAATCAATCTCAAGCTTATGTATGAATGTCAATTCAATCATAAATTTTTTAATTTTGCCAATTTAGTTATAAACCAATGAACGAAATTCTAATGTAGTCATTTCAATCAATTTTTGCCAGAACTCGTTGACATGACGGTCTAGTTATTGTCGATTGTCATATATGGCATAACGTCACGTCAACAATTTTTAGTGAAAATTGGCTTGAAGGACTACATTGGAATTTCGCACAATGATTTAGAATTAAAAGGATAAGTTCATTAAAAGTAGTAAAACTTGTCATGAAAATACAATTGAGTCCTAAAACTGTCAAAATATGGAAGTAACTTTTAAAACTTGTTACAAAAGTGCAATTGAGTCCTAAAAATTTCAAAAAATGCAAGCAAGTCCTAATACTTGTCAAATTTGTTCAATCAAATCCTTCCGTTGATTGCATTTTTGAAAAATTTAGAACTCAATTGTTCTTTCGTGACAAGTTTTAGGATTTGATTGAACTTTTTGAAAGTTGTAGGACCCGATTGCACTTTCGTGATAAATTTTAGGCGTTGGTTGCACTTTTTCAAAGTTTTAGGACTCAATTACACTTTCATGACAAGTTTTAGGATTTTCAGTATACTTATCCTAGAATTAAATTAGCAAAATTATAAAGTTTAGAATTAAATTAACATTCGTACAATAGGTTTATAACTGAGTGGAAAATTTCCATTGCAAGAGAGGTCCATGTAAAAAGAGTATGCATTAGGACAAACATGAAAAATTGTGCTCAACTCTTTTCGAGAGCAAATGATAAATGAGATCTTTTGCTGATACATTAAGGGAAGTTCTCTAAAATATTCTTATTATAAGAAAATTTGTATTAAAAAATCGCTTGCCCCATGTAAAGAGTACAAAGAATTTTCTTAACAAAGTGGTTATATTAAAATGAAGCATTGACCACAATAAAATACATCCAGTTGGCAACTTGATCAATTGGTTTGAATTGCCAAATTTATTTCACCGGTGGTGAAATTTTCACTCCTCCGTGTATGGATGGTAAAATAACTCTATATATATAATTTTATTTTCGTGAGATTGTACTTTTCAACTGGCATGTCTGTATGGGATTTTGCCGCGCACATCTGCTGTGCATATAGATTAATACTTCCATAAGAACCTCTATCAGAAGGTAAATATTTATCTAGATCCTAGTCCACATTTCTACATATATATATCCGATCCCATTTGCCATCCTTAAGTTGATATTTAGATCGACTCAAGCAATAGGGACAAAAATAAAGTCCTAGCAATAAATTAGTAACATATGCGAAGGCAAAATACATGTCTAGATCTGGATCCACACATATCGGATGTATCATAGACGTGGATTTGAGATGATCGATAGCTGCGACCATTTTGGACCGATGAAACCGGGTCGATGCTAAGACATTTTCCATCCTAGGGATGAAGATGCAAGGGGGGTACGTGATTTCTGCTAGATTGCTTCCACAGCCAGCAACCACACTTTGGGTTTGATAAGCACGTGCGAGGGGCGTCTTGGAACTTGCAAAAAGAATCGAGTGGCGTAGAAATTGCGCACGAATTTGCGAACCACCACATGATGGTTTTGACAAGGGAGAGATTCGATGGCGTTGGAGTGTGTTAGTGGTGGTGGTGGTGGAGGTGGTGGACCGGTGGTGGTGGGGGAGACTTTCTTTGGCTGATGATGAAAACGTGCTCACCCCTCCCTTTTTCTTCCACCGACGAATTATTCTGTGATCAGCTCAATTATTGCTCAAGCAACCCAAGGTCCACAAGGTCCACGCACCATTGAAAGCATCTCAAGTTGGATGTCACATGTCGAGAGTGATGAACATTAAGTTGTGATCTCAAATCACAAAAAAAAAAAAAAGGGATTTGAATCAACGATTTATCTGAGCGAACTTGACAAGCACCTGATTGAGAAAATTTTACAAACTTCGATGTTTTCGTGTTCCGTGTTGTCGTTAGTCTAGAAATAGAACTTTACCTTTTGCAAATTGAATATATGTAATAAGTGTGCTGGAAACACCCATTAGTATGACCCTTATTAAAAAAAAAATAAAAAAATCAAATGACTTAGATTTCATATCGAACAATTAATATGAGAACCGCAATAGATTATCCTGTTTTTCCTTTGTTATAAGGGGTATGTATCGATGAAATATTACTTAGAGATTGACAGTGAACCGTATTTAGACGATATATGAGAATGCTTTAGTAATTTGTCTCGAACTTGAATTTGAGTATGCTAGGATGAAGTATCGTAGGAAGATGAAACAATGTGATCAATTCATTGCTCTCGGTAACCATCAAAGTATGGTATTCTTATCGTTAAAATAAGGGTTAATAACGAGAAAAACTCCAAACTGGTAACTTGGGACAAATATACTAAAAATTATCTTTTTTACCACGAAAAATTCCAAACCAGTGCATCTGTGACAAATTTACCCAAACTGGTATAGTTGTGACAAATTCACCCTCTACTAATTTTCGTCAAATTTTACTATTAAATTGCTGAGTTTGATGACACGTAACAGTTAACGGGGTACACCGGTTTGGGATTTTACTCTTCGTTTGTCTCAAGTGTGTCAATTTGAGATTTTTCATGATATTAATCCAATTTAATAGAAACTAACGGATGGTAAATTTGTCACAATATACCAGTTTGAGATAAATTTGTCACAGATGTATAAATTTAGGGTTTTTCATGATAATAAAAAATTGGGTTGGAGTAAGTCATATATGTATCAGTTTGGGATTTTTCTTGATAAAAAAAATAATTCGGGATAAATTTATCACAAATGTGCCAATTTTGGGGTTTTTTGTCGTATTAACCCTCAAAATAAAGGGGCATCAATTTAGTCGGAAAATGGACCAAAATCAAAAGGGAATAAATTTTTCATTGATGCTAATTTCATAACCTCAATCTGCAACAATGTTCTACATCATGTTATATGATTGTCACGCCACCTTTGGATCCTAATCGTTCTCAATAGCGAAGCTTTGCGACTTTTGCCTTTTCTATTCTTTTAGTAGAGAAAAAAGATGCTTGGTGTCTGTTTCATGGGAATTTGAATGATGCAGTTCTCTTTAGTTTCTTTGGCATTTTTTTTTTAATTTTTATATTTGATGGGCCCAACAAAGGTTTGATTTTTCCGATTTGAATTAGATTCTACGTTGCATTAATCATATATTGTGTAATAATATACGAGGGTTTGACTAAAGGGGAAAAGATGATTATTCCAAGAAGCGATGGGGTATTAGATGACCAACCTTCTCCTATCCCCATAAGACAAGGTTGGAATCTAATGAGATGGGTCCAAGCATGGCCTTCTTTTTTCCCTCTTCGTGTGTTCCTTCTTGGACAACCCATTTACAAGCTTTTAGTCAATAGTCTGATGTATTGTCTTGCGTGTGCTCCAATAAATCAAGCTGTCGGATTATTCAAGAATCGAAATCGCTTTGCTTTATCAAAAGAAGATATCAATAAATTTTTGTGAAATTGTTTTGTGAAATTCAGCCAATTGGTACTGTAGTGGCCGTTTGGTTTGGACATTGGTTAAAAAGAGGTTGGTTCATTTCCCAGGATATTACCAGTTTTCATCTCATTTAGAGAAATATATATATATAGAACTCGAAAAGGAGGATATTTGCTCCGAGGTGGCTCGAGAAAAATTAAAGTGCTTCAACCACTCTACTAAGAAAAGTTAATGTACTGATTTTGCCGAAAATTAGTTCAAGATATCTTATAAATGGAAGAAGCTCATGATCGAGTTCATGGGTCTACCCTAGAATCGACTGGTTTGGTTGCAAGCTGATTGCACAAGGGTCGTTCCAAAAATATGAAACTAGTCCTGACCGAATAGATTCTAGGTTATTAATCAGGACCTGACCATTTAGGAGCCAACCACCCTTTCAACTAGGCAATAATGAGGTGCAACTGTGACTTTGTCTAAGGTTTTATGTCGAAGAGACAAGGGACATGCCCTAGACCACATGCCTTCGGCTCGGCATCGTGACGTGCTTTCCACACTTACGTTAAGCATTTGTCAAGCAGAGGGTTTACACCGGCTCTTAGCATTGGTTACTAATGCTTTCAACAACATGATATGACGGTAAGACCCCATGTCACGAAAATTGCTACCGACACTTGATGCATTCAAAACGCTACAAGCATATTTCATTCGAGATCAGCATAAGGATGCACATATCCAATGATAGACGCTATGTAAGATAAGTCACAAATCCGAGAGGATCCTTAGCTAAACATTTTCTCATACTCATATTTCATAATGGATGAGCACTAAATTCTCAAATGAGTATCAGTGACGTGCTTCAAACTTTCAAATCAAAGTAGCCGCAGCGAGTCAGAACCATGCATTCTTTTCATTTTTTCCTCCAACGCCAGACTTTATCCGGACCTCTATCTTGGATCGTTCTGATAATTCTCGCGAGTCGCTTTTCTCAAGATAGCCATGACATCATCCCCCACCTTCCACTCCTCTCTTGGCACGTCTTCTGGGGCGTTTCCGACATAGACAAGGACACGATAGACAGGGCACTGTTTGATGTTTCTCTTCCCCCAGAAAAATCCAGCATCATCCCCACAAAAAGAGGCAGCGGAAGCATGGAAAAAGAACGAAAGAAAGAACAAAATGGAAGAAAGTGGTTAGGCGTGCTCTAGTCTTTAGTAGTTTCATAGCCGACGAAGAAGAAGAGGAGGAGAGGATCGTATCGAGGCAAAAGAAAAAAAAAATACATGGAAATATTCTGCTCTGACCCACAGCCACAGGCTCAATGCAATCATGAAAAGCGAGTGGTTTAGACAAGGAACTGGCAAAAGCAGGAGCTGATAACAAGCCCCCATGAGCCATCGCCTTCGCTTTACTTTAGTCTCGCTTTGCTTTTGCTTTTGCCGAGTTGGTTCTTTTGATCGTTTGCTTTAGCTTTTACGGACTTAAAGGATGGCACATTGCGCTCATCATTCCCTCTCTGCAAGCCCCTGTTCATTTGGTTCCCTTGATGCTTGACACCGGAGCTCTGGTTCAATCATTTTCATGAACACCCTTTGGGACTTTTTTTGGAAGAAATTGATTAAGATAAGAGGTGGGTTCACCGGGATTTCTCAGAACACCCCAATTTCAGTCCCAGGTCAGTCTTCAAGCTTGTTTCTATTTTTTCTCGGGGACTACGAGGAGACCCGTTCAATTTGTTCTCGTTTTCTTGATTCTGAGCTAGGCATAATATCTTCTTGAGCTGTTCCTTTGGGGGCTTGATCTATGGCCACGTCCATGTGGAAAGTTCGCGCTTGACGAAATTTCTGCTGATGCACGATTGACACTGTTCGTCATAGTTTCTTTCGGCTGCATTGAACAGAATTTCTTGTCTGTAGTTCCAATTTTATTACTGCAGGGAATAGTTATATTTCGGGTTTGTTTTCTCGAAATGAAAGGTGGTAGCGTTTTCTCTGGGGTAGAATGCGCTTCCAGGACTCAGTCTTGATCTCAGCCCTTTCCGTTTCTTTTTTCAGGCATTATTAGCAGTAGCACAAAGATTTGCTGAGGACGAGGAGGAGTCTTTTGTGTTATCCGAGAGCCCAAGAAATTGATAGTCTCTGAAGTGCTCTCATCAGTGTCTGTATCTGTTGAAAATTGTCTCGTTTCTTTAGGAACTTGGAAAGTTAGAGTGTTTTGTCAGTTCGGGTTGTTGGCCTGCTTAGCCATAGAATCACCATCATATGCTCTAAGTGTAAATTTTGGAGAATATGGCTGAAATTCGACTTACAAGAGTGGAACAAGGCCAGACAAAGATAAAAAACGTTCCGATTGCTGTTACTCCAGAGGGTTTTTGGTGCTGTCCCTCTCCTGCAGTGTTTCAGAAGAGCATCAAAGTTCAAAACACTGTAAACAAGCCAAGACCATCCTCACCTCCACACAAGTCTAATGTCCAGAAAAAACAAGTCCCAGTGACTGAGAAAAGGCCGACATCCACCCCATTGAGGTCAGGAGCAGTTTCTGAGAACCAAAGCGCGGCGGTCGACACTCCTGCTGTTAGTGCACCTGTAGCTCCCGAGAGAACTCCGAGACCGAAAACAGATCATTTGCCAAGGAAGGTGTCAATTGAGTTTGGTGAACCCGGGACTAGTGATATGAAGGTGATTTTGCTAGGGAAGCAGGGATTTTGTGTGAAGTTAAGCGTACACCGGAATGTTCTAGTAGAGAATAGCAGTTTCTTCGCCAAGAAGCTTCTGGAAGAAGAGGATGCCTTGCCCTGTTTAGAAATTGATGATTGCGAGGATGCTGAGATATACGTTGAAACTGTTGGGCTAATGTATTGCAAAGATATGAAGCAGAGGATGATCAAACAAAGTGTTCCCCGAGTTCTACGCATACTTAAGGTAATTCATAATCCTAAAAGTCATGTAGTTGTTTTCTACCTTTCTATACAGCAATTGTTCAACAGTGCATAATAGTATTTCGATGAAGCCTACACTTGCTTAATAAGGGTTGATGGTTTCTCTCTGGATAATTTTCTGGAGAATGTTACTTTCTTTCATACGTTTTGGAAGAAGCTGCCGTCAAGGCTGCAGTTCTGCTTTAGCTTATAGAGAGGGTTTCCATTCACTAATCCCTGTTTCATGCCATTTTTAAAAAGAGAAGAGCTTGCCGTTCGCATTATACAGCAACTCATAGCTATTATTCAAAGACATTGCGTGTTTCCTTGGACAGTGGACCCTGTGTCATATTTGATGACACTTAATGTAAGGACCATTTGCTTAGGTTGGATGCACTGAAAGGTAAAGCAGAAGAGTTGAAAAAAACAGAGGTGTGTACCAGGGTGGATGTGAGGCATGCTGATTTATTTGTCTTATGTCTTTGTCTATTCAACTAGACCCCGCTAGGTTCAGATCTAGATTTTCTTTTTGAAAGGCAATTTATCATATTGCAACAGCACAGTCTGGAAGTATCTGATTGATATAAGGTGGTCCCCTAGTTGGCAAGCTTTTACCACGTCTCTTAAGTTTTGGGTCTTAATACTGAAGTTTCTCAGTATATAGGCTAGAAGAGTTACAGACTTTCATAGACATAGAAAAAAACTTGATTGGTGGATATCGTGATTCTTTAGACTGTGAGAAAGTAGACAAAACAATGGTGAAAACCTTCATCCACGCATCTGCAATCAATCAAATTGTAGAGAGGACATGGGGGACCTCTTGTGGAATTTGGATTAGGGCAAGACTCAAGAGTTCCTCTTCATAAAGCTTGTCAGGTATTTAAGCGCGCTTTGTATTTCACTTATCAACTCATGGGTTCTTGGAGCTGCTAACCAGAAAATTAACCTGTCTGAAGCAGGTAGGTCTCCATTTGCTTATGCATTTTCAAATGTTGAGCAGGACCTTCTTCTATTGGTTACGTAATTTAATGATGTAATTTATGTACTTCAATCATTAATTTAATCTAGAGTATTTAGATGAACTTCACAAATTCAAACTGCAGAGAGCTTCTGGAGCCACCTTTTGTTTGAATAATGTGAACATGCCCCAAATATGACTTCATTGTTTGTCTGTTGTCCTTTTCAAAGTCGACTCTTTACTGTGATTATTTGATAATACTGGTTGATTACTTTCGACTTTTCTTTAGAAATTTTGCAACAGAGGGGTTTGTGGATTTCTTTTTGCAGATTGTAATCGATGAACACCTACTCCTATTGCATTATTGCAGTAATGAAGCAAGACTTGTCCCTTTAGATGACATTTCCCTAATCTAGTAGATACAATGGATCAATAGGTATTCGTCACAGAAAGTAATTGTACCTTTACTGAATAATATACTTGAGTTTGTAGATTTCTTGTAACCTAAGAGCACTTGAATTATCATGTCAGCAGCTGAATATATAGTGAAACATGGCATGGCTATATAGCTGAATGGACATACAGTGGGCTATGGAGGCTATAGTCTTTGGATGTATTGATCTCAAGAGGTCCTACAAGTATTGATCATATTTTGGACGCTCTGAGGTGAATTGCATGGTTATGATGATATATGTGTCATTGAGCAAATACCTTGCAGCTTATGAGCACATAGTGGGACATCAAGTTGCAAAAAAATTAATTGGATGAGTCATGCGTGACAGGATTAGCACGTAGTGGTCTAGCCCTCGTCTAGTTGGATAGGTAATAGACTCATGCACCATTATTGGGGATTTATAAGCTGTGTTTCTAGTGTATCTATCTTCCTAGGTGGTGGCTCAAGACGGTAGTGTCTAGATTGTTTACTATAATTTTTTAGAGCTCTTCATTGCTATGTACAAGATATAAGAGCTACTAGTTTTGGTGGCTGATGGTGAAGGTAGATCTGAATATCAAGCTTCAAGGACTTGAATGGTTGGTGATGATGGTAATTGGTACTAGTCTCGACCTCAAGGGTCGGCTTTGAGAACTATTCAAGGGTTACCTGCAGCAAATATGATCTAGGATGTGGCCCATGCAAAAGAGTTTTTTGATTGACTTGAGTAATTATAGCAGACCTGCGATTCCATTACTTAAATTTTGAAATATTGATTGTTAATTAAATTGAGTCTCTAACTTAATTTTACTTGATAAAAATCGAATACCCTCAATAGATGAGATTTCTGGTTTAAGCTGGTTGGTTAGAAGACATAATAGTTTTTGCTGGACCTTTGAGAAAAAACATGGAGTAAATGGTTTGTTAAGTTGCAAAGGGCCAACAATTTAAACGGCTAGGTTTGGTTTTGTCTAATGAGTTAACAACTCTCTCTAGGGAAGTATTGAAAATGACAAACACACGGTGCAGCAAGTGCCCATCCTGGATATAATGATTTCTCATAATCAGGCTGTTGAATTTTCCTTTTTTCTTGTATGTGGGCCTTAAATAGCATATAATGAGCCTGTGACATAATTTTTTAATATGTGATCTTCAATTAGATAAGCCGCTTCTTGAGCAGGAATCCTACTAGTTCAGTTGAAAGTTAATTTTCCCTAACTGAACCCACCATGAGCTGATAAGGCTGTTGTATCTGGGTTTATGTTTTGTGATTGCATGATCTTATGAGTGTTTGATATTCAAAGAAGTCTCATTGTTGAATATATCCTCTCAAATTACTTGAAGATTTTTTTTTTCTAGTTATGTCAAAATCACTTGCCTGGCGTATCTTTTCTTTTAAATTATTGACCAACTTTTCAGTGAATGTCCAACTGGGCTTCTGTAATGTCAACAACTTGACACATATTGATTGCCTTTTGCAGGTCGCAGAAGCACTTGGCTTCAACGAATGCATACGCTCGTGTGTGCAATATTTGGAAGCTGTTCCTTGGGTTGGCGAAGATGAAGAAGAGAAAGTAGTCTCGTCTATCTTGCACCTCCAGGGTGAAGGCATTGGCGTCACTCCCATACTGAAGAGAGTCTCTTCTAATGCCTCCGCTCCATCGAAAGATACGCTCTCTCAAATAATGGATATGGTTCTCAAGAGTAATGAGGAAAGAGGTCGACGTGAGATGAAATCCATTGTGCTGAAGCTCCTCAGGGAGAACAACAGCAGTCTTCCCAGTTGTAATGAGGCCATCTATAACTCGTGCAGGAGCTGTTTGAATGCGTTAGTCTCTTGTTTCAAGCAAGCCACTGAACCGGAATCGGACGATAGCACTATTGCTGGCAAAGAAACGTTGGTGAAGCAGATAGCCTTGGAGTCCGATAACCTCACTTGGCTGCTAGAGATTTTAGCCGACAGACAAGCAGCGGATGACTTCGCCATCATGTGGGCCAGCCAACAAGAACTGGCGACCTTACACGGGAAACTTCCTGTAATGTCACGCTACCACGTGAGTTGCATCACAGCACGGCTCTTTGTCGGGATTGGAAGAGGGCAGTTGTTGCCGTCCAAGGAGACGCGCCAGATGTTGTTGAAGACCTGGTTGCAGCCGTTGATCAACGATTACAGCTGGTTGCAGCACGGGTGCAGGTCCTTCGATCGTAAGGTCGTGGAAGAAGGAATCGGTAGGACGATATTGACCCTTCCATTGGAGGACCAGCAGAGCATTCTGCTTTCATGGTTGGGCAGCTTCTTGAAGGCTGGCGATAACTGCCCGAATCTTCAGAGGGCATTTGAGGTCTGGTGGCGCCGTACTTTCGTTAGGCCGTATGTGGAATCGCAGGGGAATTCTCTCCACATAGATAGCTTGATAGCTCCGAAATAAGTAAAAGAAATGCCTGTGCTAGCAAGGCTTTGCTTAGGATTCAATTGAGTGGATTTCTTCGATTAAGTAATCTTCATGCAACCTGGGAATTGAAAGAGTAGAGAAAAGAGAAGAAATCTTGCATGTGCCAGACCCAACCTCTTGAAGAACTTAGATGCCCGTTTGTGGTGAAACAGAGACCAGACATTGTGTCATCTGGACGTTCACCGATACTTTAGACTGGAAATGCGGTGAATTGCTTTGTATATAGAAGCTTTCCGAAGAGCGCACTTGAAGTTGGTTCGTGATGCAATTGTTTGATCATCTAGCAAGTACATGCATGGTTTGGCTACAGCGTGGTGACTCTACTGGTATATCAGAACTGAACTTCTTTAACTATTCAAGATTGCATTGATTGCCATTTCTTAATTTGCTTCCCTGTCCCGGCATACACTGCATCGTTTCTGGCTAATTTCTGTCATTTTGCATTCTCAAAGCGAGCTTGCGACGAAACTCTGTTCATCAAGATTGTATTGTATTCTGGGCAGTTTCTTGATTGAGATTACATTTCTCTCCCATTGTTGCTCTAGACATGCTAAAGCTCCAAACCCACGAATGGTTCTCGGTTTCCCTGACAGAGTAAATTTGAGGATTTCAGACCAAAGTCAAGGCCATTAATTGGGTTATGCTTCAGTTGCGGCTACTGAACTGAAAACAGAAATGGTTAGAATCAGACTTAACTATATTGTTCATGTATATTTTATCATGTTCAAACCTGATTTTGGATGAAAAGAAACACTTTATCCACCTCTTCATATGTTTTATTCTACGGTTAATACCACGAAAAACCCTAAACTGGTACACCCATGACAAATTTATCCAAAATTAATTTTTTCACCACAAAAAATTTCAAATTGGTACACCTGTGATAAATTTACTCTTCATTAGTTTTTGCTAAATTTTACCGTTAAATTGCCGAGTTAGGTGAATTAACAGGTATACCGGTTTGGGGTTTTAACCCTCCGTTTATCACATATATAT
This sequence comes from Metrosideros polymorpha var. glaberrima, assembly GCA_001662345.2. Taxonomy (NCBI): domain Eukaryota; kingdom Viridiplantae; phylum Streptophyta; class Magnoliopsida; order Myrtales; family Myrtaceae; genus Metrosideros; species Metrosideros polymorpha. The sequence continues at coordinate 11,390,913 of BCNH02000009.1, forward strand.
TAGTTTGGGGGGTTTTTTTTTGTGATATTAACTCAATTTAACGGAAAGTAATGAATGATAAAATTGTTAGATATGCACTAGTTTGAGGTTTTTGGTGGTTGGGCAAATTTGTCATAGGTATACTAATTTGAGATTTTTCGTGGTATTAACATTTTATTCTATTAATTCTGCATTCAAATATCCTCCCCCTTTATTAATGGAAAACCGAAAATTCAGACACTAGCTAGAAAGTCAGAGTTTTCGCGGAATACCTTCCGAATGATCAGGGTTCGGATCTCACCAGTTCTAGTATGAGTCCTCGAGCTGGAAACTAAATTTTGGTTTGTTCGAATTTGCGCCGCTACCATCGCTGTTTGTCTAACACCCCAAGGCAAGATCGGGCCACTGTTGGCGGAGAGTAAAATGGGTTCTCTTTGGTACGAAACACTTTGCCTAGATCCTCATCTTATTGTTCGATTCGATCAATCACGACCGTCGAGACTGGCGCGCCTCAAATCATCAAAACCCCTTCATGACTGTCGGATAAGAAAAGAACAAATCTTGTCCGTGGAATCCCAAAACCTTCAATTTACATGTACTATGATATTTATATACAGGAGTTGTGATAAAACGTAAGGAAATACGATAAGTTATCATCACCTGTGGACTTTAGGATTGCCCCATCAGTTCAGGTTCAGGCCCTCCGAAGTTGCTTTATTGTCATCCAAACAGACGGATGAAGGTGTAGTTCACTAGAGAGAGAAAAGAGAATGGAGTTGTCCAGGTTCTTGTCACATATCTCTGGTAATCCATATAGAATATGGTAAGTACCCTCGACATGAACAGTAGATTCCTGCGACCCGGCTTGTCCATAGACTCGCGACAGTGGACAGGGCAAGTTTATATGATACGAGCTGAAATGTGAATGCACAGAAAAAGTTAGAATATGACACCAGATGGTATGTTCAACTTGTGTATTGATAGTGTTTACTTTAGCATGCTTCAAGTCCAAGTCCGTCAATGAGACTATACTTCGTCATTCTTTTGGATAAAATGTTGGTTGATTGTGACCTTTTAGATCGCTTTGTCAGTCCCATCCGATCGCGGCAGGCCCTGTAAACACTAAAACTGGATGATTGTCCGAGCAGGAGGTTCCGAGGCTGAGAGTGAGCTAGGATAGTCACCTTCGTGAAAATCGTTAAAGATATACATCAATAATTGAAAGAAGAAATAAATATGATGTGATATGCTTGCTAGCGGTACGTGGCCGTGGGTAGCAAGAAGTGCCAAGTATCAGATACAGTCGATTCTCATGTATTATTATGGAGATGTTTAGGGTTCCTCAAAAATCATGTGACTGTCCATCTAATCAGTTCTGTGATTAATATGTTATGACCTTCTTTAGTGTCCTACAATGAAGATAATCAGAGCTACATTATTAGTGGATGTATGGTTGCTTAGTCCCTTGAAATTTATGCACTATCATAGTATTACTATCCTCCCACTTTTTCTTAAAATTTGTGGAGTTAGCCAGCCATTGGAGAGGGCGTCGTGGCCCTCACCGACCACAGCTCGGCTCGCAAGTCCTTGCGTAGATCGGGCAAAGGTCGTAATGTCCTTGTCGGCCACAGCGAGGGTTTGTGGCCCTCTCTTAGATTCGGCAAGGGCAGTGACGCCTTAGCCAAATTTAGGCAAGGGTCGACAAGGGCATTTCGACCGTCGCTTGCGACTAGCAACCTCCGTCGACCATCACGAAGGCCCTGGCAATCGATAGAGGGAGATAGAAAATAAAGAAAAAGGAAAAAGGAAAAAGGAAAGAAAGTTCAATAAATTTAAAAAAAATTACAAAAATCGTCCATGTCAATGTTGGCCATACAAGTAAGATGACTAATGTCCATGTCGGCAATTTTGAGCTAGAGAACTATATTGGAAAATCGTTAAAATGTTTAGGACTAAATTGGTCAAATTAGAAAATTTAGGACTAAGTTGGGTAACCGAACAATAGGTTTAAGACTTTTAGAATAATTATCCCGTAGATATTCAATTTATACGATTAAGAAAATGAAAGTCTAATGAAGAGAGCTTACTTTATCCCACTAGTATTAAAAAAGAAGTAAGATATCTTAAATTTCATTGCAAATCACGATACTATAAAGTGTTTTATTTCGTTCTATGTAAATTATCTTCCTTTTACAGGTCAAGCATAGTTTTAGTCCTACGTTTCAGTGTGTATGTGATATTGGTTCTCAAACTTTTATATATTACACAACCATGTTTCTATTGTCATCAAATTGTATGATTTGGCCTTTTAAATTTATTTTGTCCATTCAAGTCTTGAAACGTTTTTTATTTGTGCGATTTAGTCCTCTAACTTTTATTTTGTTCATTCGAGTCTTCAAATGTTCTTGCTTTGTGCAATCCAGTGCTTCATTTACCAACATTATCAAATTAGGTTTTCTCTTATATTTATCTCCTGGTTTGCTTTTCTCTAATATGGCGCTCATTTGCATCCACCTTAACATGTCACACCAACAATGCCACATCATTGATTAACACGATGGTTTAATGAAAGCGATTGTTCGAAGGATTTGATTGCACAAATCAAGAAAATTAGAGAACTTGATTGTACAAAATAAAACTTATATTGCACAGATCAAGAGAGTTAGATGACTCGATTGAGCAAAACAAAAAATTAGAGAACCAAATTACGCAAACGCTAAAACTTGGAAGACTAAAACTATACTTCACCCTTGTTTTATTGTATGCATTTATGTCTTAGAGTTTTTTTTTAATCTTTTACTTCTTAGAGTTTACAAGCAAGAAAATGGAATGCAATGGGTTGACTGGGCCTGGATGGACTTAAAGCCTGGTCCCTAACATTATGAGGTCCAAAGGGAAAGATTGGGCCATCACGTTTTGGTCGTCTAGACGAGCCTACTTCTAATTTAGACCTAGCGAGCCTGTTCAACATTCAAAAATCAATTTAAAAAGCCGAGCAATCCTCGGTTTATTCACATTTATGGTGTGTTTATCCTGAACATTTTCCTTAATTGACTCTATACTTTCCTTTCAAAACACGAAACCATTCTCATTATCAAAAACTGCGGAAAAAATTTAAATGATTATGCATGTAAACACGTATTCATTTCGGAAGGTTTTGAATACATGCGGCAAATGAATGTCGAATTTCGGACACGAACGACTCCAAACTGACTAGGCCAAATTGAAAACGACGGAATTACGTCGAAGGTGGCCTTTTTTAGTACATTTAGACTAGGATTGCTCATAGCATTTCATTATGTTGGTTTGCCTTAGACACATTATTCGATTGGAGTCTAACAATCCGATGTAGATGGAGACTGTTGATGATGTAGAGTTCACTAGTTTGGTAACAAGTACTTGAAAGCAAAGTTTTACAGATAAAAAAAAAAGAGTCAACCTATTTTGTTTGCTTTTTGTTTTTGTTTAAATTGATTCGACACCTCCTCAAACACAGCAAAGGAAAATGAGTTAAGAAGATGCAAAGAGGGGCACAGTCATTTTCTTAAAATACGAGGAGTGTCACTCGCTAAACACACATAAACTAATTAAATTATTGTCACGACGCATTGTCACTGATCCTCAGAATTGGCATTGCAGGAAAAGGATTTGCCATCTAATTTCGATAAGATGATTGTAAATCGACAGTGACATGATTTATTGTTCAACTTTATTGTTTGGGAATTGTTTTGTGTTGAACATTTCATGTATCATCTTAAGATCTTGAGATATGAATGAAATATTTACTTTCGATAAAAAGAAAAAACAATAACCTTTTGCATAGACTCTCTCTCTCTCTCTAAGCAAAGCTTTTATGGTTTCTCCTACTTTTTTTCTTGGATCAGTTAAAAGGTGAGGAGGGGTGACCGGTAATGACATACCCTCCTCACTAAATTCGAGATATCAGCATTCCCAATCCAAGAAGAGATTAACTATTCCAATTTTTTTTATTGTTGCTTTGAAGGTTAACTCTTATGTTTTGCGCACATATCAGTGCATAATTCTTGACAAGAATCAAACTTACGACTCTATATTTGGAGGGTGTGGTTATTGATATATTGTCATTATGATTAGAGCAACTCAAATGTATCATCCTATTATTGTTGTCCTCGCTTGGTCTTGTCCTTACCCTTATAAATTGTCCAAAGAAACATCCCTGTTGGTATCTTTCAGACTACATAAAAAGGGAAGCTCTCTTCGATTCACTTGTGATCCCAGTTACGAATCAATACGAAGAGAGCCAAAATCATCTCGAACTTTTTTTTTAGGGCTAAGAAGATGCCAATTGCAGAAGGTAAATCTCATAGCATCAATGATATGAACCTAGTAAAGTAAAGAGAAAGAAAGTGCATGCGTAGGAATCAGCTAATAATCACTAGCTGACCAAATCACACTGCTGGTGGAAATTGACCATCTCATGGAAGATTTCATTTACCGCCTTTGATTGGGAGACTAATTACCAATCTTTATGTGTTGACCAGGCCCATCCTATGATATAGCCATTTCTCCCCACATGGCCCACCAGTACCCTGCCACCAATCACACAAGTTACTTATCATGGTTATTCTGATCATAACAATTAATATTTTCCACAGCTCAACAAGGTCATGATAGGGAAAGAAATTGAATTAAAAAAAGAAAAAAGAAGGGGGGGTGGTGGGGGAAAAAAAACTCAAATAAGCCAAAAGAGTGGGGCCCTTAGCCTTGAACAACTAATTTCACACATCTAAATTTCCTAATCAGAGGGCCCCAGGCTCCAGTGTCTGGTTGGTGGACAGTCCTTGGATTTGGATCTGATGGGTACCTTTCTCTAGCAGCAAGATCAAGAAACCACAAAGAAGAAGAGAGAGAGAGAGAGGAAAATCGACAGAAATTGATGGGAAAAGAGCGGAGCTTGTGGTCCACTCGAATCGTTTGTCCTCAGCAGTCTGATCCTGGCTCTACCCCGTCTTCTGTTTTTCATTTTTTTTTAACAGATGCCCTTTCAAAGAAATGAATGGTTTCGAATATTTATGACCATCATGTCAATTTTTTCGTCAGTTTCTGCCAACATTGAATTTTGGGTATTTAATTTTTGGGTTTTCAGGCAAGACAAATAAATCTTTCTTGGGGATTTTTGCGCCCATCTGCTGTATGTATCTATCTATGAATCTCAGAGCCAAAGGGGGGGTGTCGGGTCAGGGCCACAGAGGGAGAGAGAGCTCAGAGAACAGCCACCCACCCCCACAAGACCCACATTTATATCACACACATTGATTGAATGAGAGGGATGAGATGGTTACAAATTTTGGGTCCTAGAGAGGAAGAGAGAGAGAGAGAGGGAAGGATGGAGATTGTATGTGGCACATTTAATGTCTTCTGGCCCAGAATCCATCATTCAATCTGACCAAATTGTAAGTAGGGTTCCCTTCTGCAACTGCTGCCCCTAGGTGTGTGTGCGCGCGCACAGTTGATGAAATTTATGTGGTCGTGTTCGGATCGGTTGTTTGTACCCTCTTTAGAGTTATCACCGAAATGGCTAAAGTTTCGTTCGACACAGTGCAAATCAGACTATTATGGTCTTTGGGTTAGGAAATACATTAGATTATTCGCCAATACGATATTAAGGTCCTTTGTTTGGATGGCAATTTTGTTGACGAGAGTTGCAAAATACTAGATCATGGATTTTCGAAGGAAAAGCACTGGCAAGAAGTTACCACCAATTACTTTTTTGAAAAGCAAGTGTTCTAGCAAAAAATTCACGAGAACCACTTATTTTAACTAGGATTTGGTTGATGAGCACTCGCCGAGTAATGATATGATAAGAACTTAAGCTTTCCAAAGACTTTGTTGTTGAAAAATACTTACTAGTGTCCTTATATAACACTATTTAATAATAATAATAATAATAATAATAATAATTCTGTTGCGGATCTTCAACCTGATCTCATCTCATCAACCCGAATTTATTTTCGACTCAGAGGTAGAGAGCTCTAAAATCTAGGAATAGCAGACGATAGTCCTCTGAGCATGTCAATCCCTAGAGGTTTCATTTTATTATTTTTTTTCCCTCTTCATTGGTCCATGCCATTGATCCCTTGATTGCTGTAAATGAATCATGCATTCAAGGGAAGCCCCAAAAAAACATAAAATGAAAAGTAAAAAATTCAAGGCTAGTTAAGCGACCACTACTCTAGGGAATCATGCAATTCTCTATAAAGAGACGGGGTTAGGAAATATAGTCACGTTTTGATAAACAAAATTCATATTATTATTAATTGGGTATGCTTAATAAGTGTTAGGGCTAGAATTATCACTTAAAGGGAGGTGAGTGAATATGTGATTTTAAATAAACTTGATAAATAGTGCGGAATTAAAATAGTCAAGATAAGAGTTATGAATGACAAGTCAACGTTTGAGCTTTGAGTCTAATGAAATGAACAATGCGAGTGTGCAATAAGATAGATATCGAAAGTTAAGGGATAGAGAAAATTATACACGAGAATTATAGTGGTTTGGCTTAGATCAAACCTACGTCCACTCTCTATGCAATTAGTCTACTGACTGGATTTCACTAATGAATCAATCAAAAGTTACAAAAGTAAGTGATAACACTTGATCTTGATAGGTCTCTCTATCTTAGAGTCACTCTTTTAACACCTCTAAAAAAATTACAATTTTGAAGCTCACAAAGACAAGTGTGTAAAGTCAAAACTCTCTCAGACTTTGGAATTTCATATTCACGACTTTTTATTATTCAGCATTAGAATCTCTTTTTATACTCCTTCACTTCCAATCTAGCCGTTGGACATTTTTTAGAGAATCATTCTCTAATCATCCCGTTGGATTAAATGCATCAAGGAGATTGAGTAGCCGTTGAGAGAAATAGATAAGAATCTCCCGTTGATTCAATCGTCCGTACATCCAGAATTTGAGTTTTCATAAGTAGAGTTCCTCTAATGGAAAGATTATCTTGTCTTTCGAATAGATTGTCAATCAATCTAAGATATTTTGCGTAAATAATGTCGTTGCAAAACAATCTATAGAATTGATTTTCAATCAAAACTTTATATATGTGAAATCCTAACCAGATCATTAGCCGTTGTGAATTATATATTCGTTATGTTCTAAGTCTAGAGTAACTTCACTATCAGATGCAACTATTTGATTCTGAATAATTTGTCAGAAGCAAATTTTTGAATCTGATGATATTCACAAGCATAAAGTCTGAATATATTGTCAAACTTAGATTTTTGAATCCGAGCTTCCATATTATGCTCCCTCCAAGAGTATTGACAATCGCGGCTCTTTCTCGTTGTTCATCTATCCAAGGTCCTTCAAAGTTCTATCGAACTCCTCGTTCTAGGCTTATTTATCTTCTACTCAAGTACCTTGAGCTTGTAGACACCTCTGCGCTAAATTCTTTGTTCACCATTGATGGAAAACCCATAACCTTCATATTTTTTGTTAAGACACAATTTGTATAATGGTTTATGCATCTTTCACCTGGTTCTACTCAACCGATAAATATATTAGTGGCCTTTGATTATTTTGTCATTTTTAGAACATCATAAAGAATTTTCCTAACAATAAATATCTTCAGAACACTTGAATCATGCCGTAATCCGGTTTACCACTAATCAGAATAGTTTTTATCCACTTAAAAACACATTCCTTGCCCCTAGGGTTGCTGTCACACCTTATTTCTTGCTTTCTTCAAAGCATCAGCTCCTGGAGTAAATGAAAGAAGAGACAAAAAAGTGAAAGAAAGGAAAGTATCAGCTTCAGATTGGGGTCAGTGAATGATGCTAAACACTGCAGCTGTAGCTGAAAATGACAGTGAAACACCTGCTCATTGAAAAGGAAAGACTGGGCTTCACGCAGAGGCCTCGGTCTTTACTGCGATGTAAATACCGAACGCAGACGTGTAATGCAGCATCAAAATCACCCTCTCTCAGGTTAGTCACATTCACACCATCATTATTGTCTGACGTTGAGCTTAAAAGAAATTCTTCAAAGACAATCTTGAAAACCCCCATCGATCTTGAAAGTAACAGAGCCTGATGGTTGCAGGACAACAACCTTTGTGAATGAAGAATTTTAGGCAATGTGCTTTCTGTTGGTTGTAGTGTTCTTTAGGTAAAGAGCACCTGTTGCTTAGGGAAACTTTCAGTTTGGGATTTTAAGGAACTATCAATTGCGTTTGTTATGTCTGAAAGCTCAACACAATCCTAACATTGCCTTATTTGTGCCTTTATATGATGAGAGAGACAGGGACCGAAATACTTGCACCGTGTATTTGGTTATGCACTGGCATATTGGTGCCACCATTCACTGAGCAGAAAATCTTCTTCAAGTGGCAAGATCTCGTTTTTCTTTCCCAGCTCCCTTTTCTGATCATTCTTGTAACAACTGAATGGAACTCCTACCGAACGGCACGAAAACGTTCAGAATAATTATTTGACTATCCTCAAAAGGACATCAATCGATTTATAGACTTATTTTTAGGTTTACAGTCAGTAACGTTTTCTGCACAAGGATAATTTATTATGCAGCAAAGTAGACCAGGTAACTAAAATTCTTCTTTATGTTTTTTGAGACAAAAGGTATCGCTCTACAAAAAGTTGGACATAATGTGAAGCCCAATCTATATGAAGTTTCTATCTTTGGCTAATTAAGTACGAACTATACAAGAAAATCACGTAGCTGGCTTTGGTTTTTATTTTTATGGGATTTGATAATACCCGAAAACAAAGAAACCAAATTTCTAGATGAAAGTTGATTCAAGATATCACTTGATCGCACTAAAGAAAATTCTCAGCATCAAACATTATTTACAGGTGCAATTGGGAAAGGATGACTTAATTTGCAACAGAAATCTCTACACAAAATTAACCGGAAGTGGGCAAAAAAATCAATCTTAGTGTTGATAAAACGAATTGGATGAACGTTTCGAATTAGGAAACTTAGGACTTAAGGGTAAGGGTTGGTTCTTTTAGATCACTTCTAAGAGGAATAGAATGCTTTCATCTTAGGTGCTTATCTAGTTTTCAATTGCTTTCAATAGGTTAAAGAGAGCTTTCAATGACTACCCTTATTGTCCTAGACTTCTTGCATGTGTTCCTTAGAACTTTGCCCACAGTTGTGGACTTCTTATTTGCCTTTATATAGAGTATGTTGCAATAATTAACACTAGCGAATGTATACACGCATTGTGTGTGTGTGCAAGGAATTGATATTTCAAGAACTAAGTAAAAATCACTACGTTACGAAATATTTAAATCATTTAGTAATGAAAAGAAAATGAAATAAATAAATACACAGTACAAATAAATCGTATCAGTGAACGTGGATAAAGAAAATTATTGATCTGAACTCTCTGTAAACCTTTACTGTGATGTGCATGTCTTAAAATTCTTCATACATTTTCAATTTTCTCAATTAATTTATTCTTATCACATCCTCGTTAGGATGGTCATACTGTCGAGCCGATGACTTTAAACTCGCTATTGTCATTATTGGAGTTCTTAAGAAAGGGAAAATCTCCACAGTACCATGACGGGTTCCTAGCTAGCCATGCCTACATTATGATATCAAGTCGTGGGCAACCAATAACAATAGAATGCGACAGGTCAATCCACGAGCTACACACATCAATTTCACCATCCGTCCAAGGTTATCAAACCCTAAGTTGATAGCAGTTGATGTGGACTTTGGGAGAGAGCTTTCCGCTTACACAATAAAAGCTCACATGCTGCACAGCAAGTGAAGATAATAATGCAGCCCTATACGTATATAGGTGTTCTTTTTCCAGTCATTATTAAACTAACAGATACAATCACACACACCATCGTCATCACCACCCTTTTCCTCCCCCCATTTACCAATTATAGGAGCTATCAAATGTCTCTCTCACGCCCACTCTCTTCCTCCTCTCTTGCACCTAGGATTTATCTCCCAAAAAAGGAAAAAAGAAAAAGAGAAAAAGAGAAAAAAGAAAAAGAGAGAGAGATAGAGCGGTTTGAGAGTTCACAAAGTGCACAGAGAAGTCATAGTCCCAAAACAAATAATGATGTTCTAGCAACTATACACTGTAACAATATAGAAAGTCACTTAAATTCAATAACTGCCAACTAGCTAGTAAGACAATGTACAAACGTTTTTCTTGGGGGTTGGTGTATCTTGTTTTTAAGCTAAATTAATTGATAATGGAGGAACAAGAAGGTTTTCTTTTTCTAAAATTGTTTTTCCAAAGGTAGCTAGATGATAGGCAAAAATTTAATTACTAATTAGCAGCCGCCCAAATCGGTGACTGAGAAAGAGCTCTTCTCCGGCACGTTCCCGGCATGGCGCAGCCCCAGGGTGAGGGACACGTCGCCCGTCGCTGCTGTGGTGGTCCCGAACTGAATGAGCGCGGACCCGATGTCCGCGGCGCTGCCGGCGCCGAACCCCGCGCCACCACCGATGCTGCGGCGACACGCGTCGTCCATGTGCGCTGGCCCTGCCACCTGGACGGCGGAGGAGATCATGGCGGTGCTGGCCTGGAGGAGGGTGGTGGCCTGGGTTTCCGAGAAGGAGTGTCTATTGATGGTGGGTGTAAGTGAACGGTCACTTTCCAGGGCATTCATTTCGTATCTTCTTGTTGGTGTTGATGCGTTGTTGTTGTTGGTGTTGTTATTAATGGGTGGTGGTGGGATGGAGGAAGGCGTTGGTGTTTGTGCATGGCCACTAGTGCTGAGGTTGTTCCTAGAGCTCTCTGATCTCTCTGCTTGATGATCATCGTCATCCTCATCGTCATCCTCATCTTCTTCTTTGGCTTCTTGCTGGTACATCTCCTCCACCATGGGTTTCCACAACCGGACCCTGGCATTTATGAACCAGTTGGAGACCTGCCAGATTTCATTTTGCAAAAAATTCACAACCCCAAATACGTTAGAACATTCTTAAACTCCACAAAGTCGAGGGCTTCAAGGAAGATGCAGCTAATAGAAAGGTTTAATTCAACTTGAGTAACCAAATTTTAAAGAAAGTTATTGTTCTTGTGCTATATGTAATCAAAGCATTGAAAATAGAGCGATTCCCTTATTTAGTATGTTTAACAATTACTCTAAAGGTACTTGTTCGGTGAAAAAGGTGATGTTGAGGAAATTAGAAGGAGCACTCAGTTGAGTATACTAAACAAAAGAGATTCAATTTTCAAAGTTTCAGTTGCACACGCCAGAGAAAAGTCGGTGCCATGGAAATCAAGAATTTTTCCTTCTTTGATTTCATGACAAGTGTCCTAATGGCCCTTGCCAGCAAAATCAACAAGAAATTATTGTTGACGAGCGTTTAGAGCGCACTTGCTGAGCGAAACCTGATCTAGAAATGGGAAAGAAAGTGATCTTTTTTATGTTTAATTTTCTTTTGATGTGCAGAATCCAGAGACTGTACCCATGCCTATTACCTTGAAAACACAATCATTCTCTAAAAAAATTTGTAGTAGTTCTTAACGAGTACGGTGGAGACACTTATTAACAGGACGTCGATGATGATGATAATTATGCCACATAGAGGTCGACTCTAGTAGAGTTTGTGATGACTCGTATTAATTCGAGGTAGCTAGGCTATGATTTCTTTATAGCACAAAGTTTATTAGTCAATGTCACAGGTTTGTAGCAAGAGGTTGGTAGGCTTGTAGTTATATATATCTGTTGAATTATTTTCCTTCCCTAAGCCGAAGTCATGCTCACGAGATTAGACGTAGTAGTTGGTAACAAGAAGGGGAAGTCTTCTTATACCCAACCTTCTTGGGAAACACCCAAATCCTAAGCGGCACCAATCTAGCAGCAACATTATAATAACGATGATAATGACACCATAGCTGTAGCACTAATTTCGCATTATTTATACTTCATTATTGGCATGTACCATCACTAGCTATACCATTGCGATCTGAATATATTCCTCTAATAAAGTTATATATATTCTTCCAAGAGTTCACTTCCTCATCTTAAACATAACTTTGCTACCATTGCCTTTCTCTATTTGTGATCTTTATTTTCTCTGCGCTTATTCGTAAATTTCCTTATTATATTGCTTTTTAACATAATAACATAGTGTTCAAGACACAATTGAGAAAACCCTTAAATTCGTGAATTTTCCGCAATCACGCCTTATTTTGGAAAGCTCAAGATTGAAGGTAGAAAACACTAAAATTCTAATAGACTCAGTCATATTATAGGTGTTTGAACCCCCCCAAAAAAAGTCATATTTGAGGTAGAATAGCTTCTAAGATTTGCATGGGATAGCAACGGATTCTCTAACTTTGATTGGATGTTTTACCACACTAAGAGCAACAATTACTTAACAGCTGTTCCTATAAATATCGTGCATACAATAAGATTAGTTTACAAAATTAACTTACGCCGAACTAAAAGCGAGCATTTAAATAAGTGGATCATATTTAATACTCATAAGAAAAATAGTCACATCATCTAGCAACCTATCATTGTAAGTTAGTCTTAACGCATTTAGCGTTGCTCTTTATATTATGTGTTTTTTTACTTGTGGAATCAAGTCTTCACTTTTTCAAGTTAGGAGAGCCACATGATATATCGAATGCATCCATTGAATGCATGCATGCATGCATGCATTATATACATGCATGCATGCATGCATTATATACATGCATGCATTATATATCATCGCGACCTCGTAATGGACAGCTCTAATATGGTTTTACTGTCTTAAATATTTCTCATTATGTTTTTAAAAGTGCTGGTCGTGCGAGTGTGGGTGAGGGTAATGTCACAGGAGGGGTGCGAGAGAGAGAGAGACAGACAGAGAGAGAAAATGTCTGTAATGAAACACAAAGCTGCAAAGTCTCAGGTTGTCATCTCTAGCTGTTGTGTACTTGCCTGCCCTCTCATCATGTCGAGTTCTTTTAACTGGTCACCGAATTTATGTCCCGGTCTAGGTAAAAAACTTTAGAATCCAAGGAGAACGAAAAAATCAACCAAATGATTTTTATTTTATTTTATAGATAAAGTAATATGATCACACACACACACACACACATATATATATATATACACACACACACACAACACGCATTTAAATTTCTTCTGTGGAGACTGAGGTGTGCAGGACTTTTCGAGGTATGCGTGATAATTATTGTAGCATAGAGATACGTGCTCCTAATATGACCTTAACTTATGTCCAAGTGCAGTGAAATGCACGACGATCTAGTTAGTTTCGAATCGGTTATCTCGTTCCTTGCATCTAATAAGATTATAAGTGGCGTCCGAGATTACGAAGATGATGATCTTGTTCAACGCAGGTGGTGGGATCGAAGACACATGAAATTGTTACTTGCAATAGGCGCCACGAGAAATGTGGTGCCGTCGTGCGCTAGGAGGAGGAGGAGGAAAGAAGATGAAAGTGCGCAGGAAAGGACGAACCTGGTTTCTGGAGAGACCAGTCTGTCGAGCCAGCAGATGCTTATCAGCGTCACTTGGATACCTGAGAAAGAGACCAGAAAATGACATCAGAGCCTCTCTCGTTGCCCCCGAAAACTGTATACAATGATAAAGGACGAATCTTTTTCTCCCTCTTTCTTTCTTGCTCGTTTTACCTTGCCAACATTACACAGCATAACCCTCTCTCTCTCTCTCTCTCTCTCTCTCTCTCTCTGCTTTCTCTGCATGGGGCGTGAGAATCTAAGAGTCTAAAGATCAGCTGCTGCACCTAGGCAGAGGTAAAGAAGAGAAGGACACACCTGCACTCACTGAATCTATATCCTCTCTCTCTCTCTCGCTCCCTCCCCATTCAAACACCAGCCATGCACTATCCCTATGTATCTGGCATTATTGTTGATTAATCTTCTCATTTGTCCGTGCGCACGACATCGATATAGCTAATGGCTTGTCGAATTCTTTGTAGATGTTGAATGTAACTCGTTGTTACATCGATAAGTATAGCGGTTCTGTAAGTTTCATTGTTAAGAAAACACGGAGTTGAAGAACAAGAACAAGAACAAGAACAAGAGGGATAGGGCAGTGTTTTGAGACAAAGATCGGGCGGGTCAGAGAAAATTATGCTTAAAAATGAAGGTTCTTTTTCGATATAGCTAATTTTTACGGTGGTCAGCCATGGGAGGGACCACAGGCCTTTAGGCAGCTTTTTGGCCGACGAGACAACGTCCAAGGACACTGCGTTTCTTTTCCTCTCTAAGAAAACCCCCCCAAAAAAAAACAAACAAACAAACACTAAAGAAAGCCAAGGAAGGGAAAAAGAAGAAGAAGAAGAAGAGAGATATAAATTTCACTTTTCATAGTCCTATTCACTAATTAAAGCATCATCAATGCCCTCCCTATAATAAAGTCATGGGCAACCAAAGCATTGACTCGGGTCCTCTTCCACACCAAAACGAAGACTCGTTATTCAACTTGTAAAGAACATGAACATGCATGTTAATTAACATGTGCTAAATGTCGAGAGCAACCCAAATGAAAGTCTAGTCAGACATATATAATCATCATTGGCGAGGGTGTATTAGGAATAACGTCAATTAGTAAGTTGCATGCATGCATAAATCCCAGATTTAATGATGCACTATCGTTGAAGACTAGGGCTATGTCGAAGAAATTCCATCCCACAACTTAGTTGAGACAGCTTTGGTCGATATGCGAGATGAAGACGGAGAACTATAATTTGTTCGGGGGACTTACGGGTGCAAGAAATGCTCGAAGAGCCATGCGCGCAATAAGTTGACGGATCGCTCCGGCAGGCCCCGCTGCGGCCTCCAGGCCTCTTGCTCCATCATGCCCATCTGGTGGAAAGCCCTCTGCTGCCTCAGGCTCTGGTCGAGCAACTTGAGCCGTGGCGTCTCACCCTTGGTTATGCCGGAGCTGCCTGCGCCGTCCTTCTCGCCCAGCAGCTCGCAGCTGTGCTTCAATTGGGCGGCGATTGCGTCCTTCAGGCACCGGAAGTGCCGCGACATGGCTTTCTGCGCAAGGGCGGTGTATGGGACTGCGGCTCCACAGCCCATCATGAGGTCAAACATGTTCACCACCATCTGCATTTGCTCGCAATAGTGGTTGTATCTTCTCTCCACCTGCAAAAGGACCTTAGACAATGGAATTCATTCTTCTTTCCTTCGGTCCCAATCAGTGAATGTCACAATGTTTGTATTCCATGATTTGTGAACCGAATTGGATAGTGATCTAAACAAGCATGCACTTACTTCACTAATCTAAACAAAAAAAGGAAGACAAAAAATCAAAATTAGGTCATGATGGAGAAGGTGAATCTTTGGGTATTTTTCTAATTGGGAACGAAAGGGCATTACATGGGCATTGATGTGATTTCATAGTTGATATGATCAGGGAACGAAACATAATGAAGAGAATTTTCGTCAACTCTTTCAGATTATCATTATTATCGTCATCATTATAATAAAACTTGTTATAACTCTCAATAAGGCTTCTCAATGGCTCTTGGGGGGTCAAAGTGAGACGACCGTTTATGTGAATGAGGAATATTTTCCCACACACACTCTCTCGTCTTCTCTCTCTCTCTCTCTCTCTCTCTCTCTCTTTTCTTCTTTGTCTTTCCCTTCCCAGTACAGCCACAAGTGACAGGCTTGTGCTGGTGTTTACATGCATCGTACAAAAGGAGAATTTAACATAGAAAGACAAGAGTAAAATTTAAAAGACAACCTCCGCAAGTCAATTCAACCATGATATAAATAAATCGAGCGTGGGTGTGTGTGTGTGTTGCTAATGATAGGTGCGCAGTAGATCTCTTGCTGTTGCTGCAGGAGCACTATCTTAACCACCTTCATGCGTAATAACAACAACAAGGGCAGCACATCACAATTATTGGTGGCTTTTCACTTGTTTTCTCATGTAATCTTGACTCTAATTATATTAGTCTCTCGCCACACAACGCCAAACTTAAAAAAACCCAGCAGCGAGTGCTCTCTCCAAGAGGGTTTTCCTTCAACCGCCCTCCATATGGGTGTGAACTGAAACATGATCAATCTGATGCAAAAGCGAAGAAATGCTAAAATTAAAGAAGACCGTGAGAAATCAAACCCTATAGTATCAAGAATTAGCCGGCTTTCTCCCTGGTTGGTGCGTTAAAAAACTCACAGCTCATGTCAAAGGTCGGTGTTTTCTGTTTGTCGCGGCAGATTATTAAATGATTCGATTAAACAAATCATAATTCGCAATGATTGGGTAATGCTGATGCTAATGCATGACTCTTTGAGAGAGAGAGAGAGAGAGAGAGAGAGAGAGAGAGTTTAATTTGACATGCCTCATCAAGCATCGATAAAAGTTTGCCCTTCCTTCTCTGGTGCTCCATTCTATCAGCAGCCGATAAAGGAGGGACGTCTTTCGACGACGAAGAAGAAGGGCCTCCACCGACGGCACTAGCGCTACTAGTGTTGTTGTTACTTGGGTTTGAACTAGGGTTTGATGAGCTTGTGTTCCTCCCAAACTTGCCCTTCTTGAACTGGCCTCTTCCCACGCTGCAAAACTCCTCCAGCAGCTCCTGAGCCGCCTTGAGGTACCTCGAATTCCTCAGCCCGTTGACAACCCCGAGCGACGAAGAAGACGGAGATGACCCATAGCCGACATGGACTTGGTGGTGGTGGCTTTGCAGGTTATGCACTCCCAAGTTCTTGAATTGATGCTGGTACTGAACAGAGGCAGCGACAGCAGAGCCTGAGGCTGAAGAATTAGCTGACCCACCTCCTCCGGCTTGATTGAAGAACAGCAAGCCACTGTCTCCAATCCGCAGCTCCTCGGCCTTGGCGACCTCCAAGTGCTGCAACGAGGATGATAGCGACAGCGACAGGCCTTGACCCTCCACAACCGCCGCCCCAGAGATCTCGCTAGGGTTGTTGAGCTGCGCTGCGGTTGCGCCGCCGCCATCGGGGACCCAAGTGAATTGAGCCGGGGCTAACATGCCCGTCCCATAATTGGGGGCAGCACTGCCTGAGCCGGACACGTGGAACCCTTGCAGGGAAGGAGGGGGAGATGGGTTTGGGAGGAGCATTTGGAGGGTTGAAGAGGAGGTCGGTGGGGGATGATGCTGGTGGTGATGAGGAGTGGGAGGCGATGGTGACCTCGCTTGCGGGTTCATGAGGAAAAGCTGCATGGCGGCTGCTGATTCCGCATTCATGTTCGAAATCTGATTCTGCTGCTGTTGATGATGATGATGGTGAGCATGGTGATGTTGCTGTGACATATTGCTCTCTCCTCGCCTATACACCCCTGGGTTTTTCGAGCCGTACCACTCACTGGTCGGCAGCGATGGCCGGGCCACGCGATAGCCCAACGCCATCGGCTGCTCCGGCAATTCGGCCGCGGCTGCTCCGCCGGGAGGGAAATTGAACATCTCAGATAGCATCCCGGCGGTCTCGTACGTGGGCAGCCCGCCTGGTTCCTCCTCCATGCCAACCAGTTGTGGTGGTGGAGGTGGGTCGAAGCCTTGCACTCGAAGCTTGTCGCGGCAGATCTGCTGGGCTACATGGTGCTGCTGCTCTTGGTCTGTGGTAGCGGAGGCAGCGGCAACGTCGGGTCGCTCGAAGCTGTTATTCGAGAAGGCAAAGATGCTGGGGTGGTGATAGTCTTGGGACATAGACTTGGTGGGGTTGGAGATTGCGATTGAGTGATGGTAGTGAGTCTTGGTGTGGGAGGAGATTGGTGGGAGCGGTGGTGTTGCTATGCCCATATCAGTATCATCTCTCTCTGTCTCTCTCGCGCGCGCGCTCTCTCTCTAACTTTGCTTTCTTTTTAACAACTGAGCCTGCCACACCCAAGTGATCTCTCTCTCTCTCACAATTCCTCTTACCTTGACAGCTCTTGATCTATGGCCCCAATTCAATATTGAATCACACCGTATACACACCTATAGAACTCAAGAAGCAAAACCATGATATAATCAATATGAATTTCATTAACAAAAACCAAGAATTTGCTGAATTGAACAGAGGGAAGAGAAGAACTTGTTCAGTTGAGAGAGGAAAGAGGCTGAAGAGGGAAAATCTTGGAATCTCTTTCTTTGTTCACCTTCACTTTCATCATTTTCTCAACCGTGTCTCATTCTCATATATATATGTGGGTGTGTATGTATGCTTATACCTGAGTATATACCTCTCCTCAAGAGTTGCAGAGCATGAAAGGATGTAAAAGCTCTCAGACATCGTTTTCCCTTCTGTGGTATTGAAAGCTTCTTCAATTCCTCCACTTTCTCTCTCTCTCTCTCTCTCTCTCTCTCTCTGCGTTTGTCCCTCTGTCGTCTCTATCTTTCTCTTTCTCTCCTTTTCTATTTCTCTTTGCTGCTCTTTGCAGTGAGTGTTCTCTCTCTCTCTCCTTTTCCTTTTTATTTTGTTGGGACAAATTGCGCTGTGGAAAGAGGAGGGTAGAGAACAATATTAAATATGAAGGGTTATTTATTTATTTATTTATTTTGGGGGGACTGATATCTCTCTCAATATGAACCAAACCCAACCAGAGAGAGAGAGAGAGAGAGAGAGAGAGAGAGAGAGAGA
>BCNH02000009.1:11409467-11420397 GCA_001662345.2 Metrosideros polymorpha var. glaberrima
CTCTCTCTCTCTCTCTCTCTCTCTCTCTCTCTCTCTCTCTGCGTTTGTCCCTCTGTCGTCTCTTTCTCTTTCTCTCCTTTTCTATTTCTCTTTGCTGCTCTTTGCAGTGAGTGTTCTCTCTCTCTCTCCTTTTCCTTTTTATTTTGTTGGGACAAATTGCGCTGTGGAAAGAGGAGGGTAGAGAACAATATTAAATATGAAGGGTTATTTATTTATTTTGGGGGGACTGATATCTCTCTCATATGAACCAAACCCAACCCAGAGATAGAGAGAGAGAGAGAGCAGAGAAGAGGTCGCTATTCTTCTTTCCTTCATCACCCTCCTTTTCAATGTACCTATATGATTTTATGGTTTTTTTTTTTATGGATATATTATATGTACTTCATTGTGACAATGATATCTAGATCGAATAAATTATACCCAAGTAGACGAAAACAAAAAGAAAAACTTAATATAAGCAAAAGGGGAGACTTGGGTTATTAACACATATAAATGAGATGACCAAATACAACCTTTGTATAGAAAATGATAGATTTTGGATAGTTTAGTCTCTCAGAACTTTCAAGGAATAACAAGTGTGTACACGGACCTCTTCTATTGTATCATTGAGAAAAAAATACTCGATGAACTTTCATTTATCACATCAATCCGACGAGTACATTTGGCTTCACTAAAACTCGGGTTCTCAGACAAAATGGATGCACCGAGGTTGATCTCTGTACTTCATACCATCCTCTCGAGACGAGTCCCTATAGTATTTCTTCCCCTCATCCGGCGACATAGAAGCGCTTGATTATCGTAATTCATCTTCCACGAAATGACAAAATCGACCCTTCTCAAAGTAGCGTCTACTCTCGGAAAAAAGTATTCTCCATCCTTTGGAGAGTCCAAACTACGGAATATGATAAACGGAATATAATAAAGGCAAGGTCAGTAGAGAGTCCATCTCAAGATGATCCAAAGCTGCCACCATACTCGATGCAACACACTTCAAATTCCCTAGTGCCCTGCCCAAAAAATAATTGTCTTAATTTAAACGATAACCAAAGTTGGTGGGGGCTATTCCGGTCAATATCATCGAGTAGGCGCCTTCTTCTACTTCGTGGCTAACGGGAAGATGGCAAGATACGGCAGGGATGTAGATGGGAGCTTGGCGGTGTGTGCCGTGGGTCGTGGCTCTCTTAGGCCAAAGTTAGGTTTTGTGGTGTTGTGTGGGAAGGTGAAACGAGGTTTTGAAAGCCACGCTCAACCGCTTTGCGAGGGCGTTGGTACGTCAAGGGATAGGCATGTTGGGTTTCTCTTTTTCACTTGCTTTTGGTTTGTAAAGTTGGATAGATAATAGGCGTCTCCTTCACCCGTTTCTCCTTTTGTTTTTTTCTTTTCGTATTGATGTGCGAACGACGCGTATGGAACGGCATGAGTTCTTCAGCGTTAAACCGCGTCCCGATCCGCAAACTTAAAGCATTTATCGGTCTTGACTGAATGGCGACCTCTTGCGCTTGCGAAAGGTGTCATAGGAGAAGTCCTCGCGCTATGGTTTTCGGACCCCTCGTTCGCCTTTCTGCTGACTTACAACTTCAAAGATTCAAATTTAGCTAGATAATGCTATAATGCTTGAAGTCGTGGATCATGCATAACAAAGATCGTTCGCTGAGTTTTCCATGCATGGCCAATGTCTGCTCGAAGAATTATTCAACGAACCTAACACATGTATTGAAACGGATTACGGCGGTCGGATGTAGTTGACCGTTGTGTACCACGTTTTGACCGTGCATCAATTGGGTCACAACCCTCTCCACAATGGTCTCGAGCCGAGGGAAAATGTGTAACAAGTCGATTGCTAGGAAAGAAATGAGAATGACTACTTTATGTAGTAATCATAGGTTGATCAACCAATCATAGGGATGTGGAAAAAGATGGTGTGCCTTGACAATGGCAAGAACCTTTTTATATTTAACTAGTGGGCGTCTTGGGTCTCCTGGAAAAGGATACACACTGATGATACTTTACTTACTTATTGTAAAGAGGCAGCACAATATTTCAGTAATGGCGATGCTTTTGTACTTTTTCTGTTGTTTATTGCCTCTTGTTTTTCTTGTTATAGGACCGAAAAGTGTCTTTGCTTTAAAAAAAAAAAAGAAGAGAAAAAAAGAAGAAGGACGAAGAATGGGTAAAAGTCAGTCGTTCATACTGAGTGCTAACACTGATATGTCTGCGATTAAAGTCTTACGTTAATGACTGAGGCACTTTCAACCTCGGACTTTGTTGTGTGAATTTGGGGATCTCAATGGAAGTGGTCAGTAGGGACAAAGAAAGAAAAGAAACTGTCATCGGCCTTTGCGATGTAGCCAGGTCACGGACGCATGACATGAGACCAGAACCGATTCTTTTGCTGAAACGATACAGGGGGGAGGGCAAATTCCTCTTCCCCTAGATCGAGATGCAGTATAAAAGAATTGGTGACATCATGGGGTTTCAATCGTCTCATTGATGGAGAAACTGTGTTTCTCTGTCTTTGTGAGTAAGCCATTTACTTAAGTAACGCTTCAAAAGGTTTTCTCCTATTGAAAGTAGGATTTGAAATGTTGCATTAGATAAGGAGGATTTGATGCTGATAAGCCAGTAAGAATATATAACAAGAAGAGAGTTAGAGGTGACAAACGGGCAAGGCAGTCTGTTGCACGGTCTTGCTCAAAATGTCAACAACCCAAGCGATTTGTTGGAATGTGTAGCAAAAGTTCGATACTTTCATCTTGTAAGATCATGAAGAGATCATAAATCCGAGCTATCCATATATTCATGTGGACCGACCTCACTCGAAGGCTCGAGCCAATGGGTATCAAGCTAATTATAATAAATTAGTTGACCATTTCACATAAAATCTTCAATGTGGGACTCTACCAACACCCTTCTCATGTGCACTTCAACCATCTTCACTCACATGTGAGACTCTTATATTTGGTTAGCTTAGCTCTCCCTTAACCTACATAACCTTCTACATCAACATATATCTTGATTTGAATCTCCCCCTCATTGCTCGAAGGCACCTCAACAGCCACACTCACATTCGCTCTCTTATGCCTTAGCGAATCATGAAGTCCTTTTTTGAGACCGTGTTACTACACCATCAAGTCCATCTACCTAAAAAATGCATTGATCGTGAGATTCCTTACTTGAAATAATCACCTAAATGACTATGCACATTCGGAGGGATCCACTGATCTGCTATTGGATTCAACACCACTTGTTGAGATGCGTAGCAACCAGATACCATCGCATCGGGAGATCATAAAGAGATAGTTCAAATTTGAGCCTATTAATATATCTAGTAGGACTTGCCATCAGTAAAATTTTTAGCCAATTCTTATATATATAAAAGCTTAAGCCAATGATCGGAGTCAACTTACGATGTACTAATTATTCCATGCGACAACCCTTTTTTCGGGGCACGTTATTTTATTTAATTTTTGAATTTTTTTCAACTAACCCATTCCAATCCAACCCAACCCAAATTCAAAACCTATAATTTCTATTTTAAATATAAAAAAATCCACCCGCTTACTCTCCAATTTTGCAACAATTTTTATCCCCATTCTTCTGTTACTCGTTCAAATGTCAAGCTCTTTTTCGTAATGTAATTATCATCACTCGAACTTGGAAGTTTTGGAAGGGGGAAAAAAACCTTACATTGGAACTGCATATTTTATCCCCTTTAAAGAACAATCTCAATATTGGAAAAAGAAGAAGACATAAGCTCATTTAATTTCAATACTCGTGGTTTTCTTTTTTCTCTTTCTTTTCCTTTTCCTCTTAACTTTGCCTCTGTTTTTTCTTCTTCCTCCTCTCAAATACCCCTTTTGTACATGAACTCCGTAACTGGCTAACTACCAAGACTACCCCTAATCACTCGCCTCCATCATGCTTCAGCCACTGGTACCACCACCACCAAGGCCACCCCTCTCTCTGTAGCCCCTCTCCGTTGGTTCTTTCTCTCTCTCTCTCTCTCTAGCTAGCTGATCGACTTCAGATTGGAGGTCGCTTGTCTTAGTCGACCTCGAATCAAAAGGTTTCCTAAGCTCAGCTACGACATTCGTGCATGCAAGTCACAGTGGTCACGACCTCTTACCCATAGCGGCATAGCTTCATTTTGGTTTCGGCCGCTTCTTTTGCAGAGAGGATGTCTCTAGCGATAGTCTGGCTGAGCATGTGCGGTGGCACCAAGGATGTAGGTAACATGTGCAATAGATATGTCGCCGATGCTGCCGAGAGCATTAATAACAATGTATTACCATGCAAAGATGCGGATTTGAAATGATAACGAATTGGCTTGTGCGAATTTACACACACACACACACACACACATATATATATATATATATATAGTGATTGGTCTGCCATGATTGGACATTGAGTAAACAGTAATTTATCTACCAGGTGATTTTATTCTTTTTCATATGACAAGTGGATTCCTAACAGTCATCTTCATTGATATCTCCACTGTCGTGTGATTGGCATGAGCTGCTACTATTTGTGGATGCTTTGATTTTTAAGATGATCTTCTCCATTGCTACGACATATTCATTTGGCGATTGTAGCGGTGCAAGGTGGGCTGCTGCAATAGATTTCTGTTGCAAAAATGAAGTATTTGATGGCCCACTCAACGTGTCTTGTGATCTTATGGTGACTTGGTTGTTCCTGTGATTTAGTTAATTTATGAATGACTCTTCAGAATTTTGTTTGAGGAAGTTGAAACTATCCCACCATTTATTTTTGTATCTTCTAACCAAATTAGGGACATTAGTGTGATGAATGGGGCAATTATAATCAAATTTTCCAAGCTGATATCCAGGAGACTCGAAAATTGATATAAAAAAAATGCGTAAGGTTTCTACATCTGGATTTATGTAGTAGTATGTATATATAGTCGTTATTTACGTCGTACGAATTAGAAGCGTGCCTCGTGTTTTTCTCCATTGTGATTGAAAAGTGACCATAGACAAGAGCATAAGGTTAAAAAAAACAGGTAGATATATACCATGTGACCCTAATGTTTGATTTGATACGGCCGTGAGGGAGGCAATTATGGACCGGCAAAACCCATGGTGGAATCGCTTCTCGTCTGTCGATCGAGTTGTCACAGGTACTCTCCACATGTGAGGGCTCCATGAAATTAGCCGATCAAGGAATATGACTACGTGATTCACAGATTATGTAATGCTACATTCACTGGTTTACTTCACAAATTTGTGTATGATACAATTTTTCTTGAACATGGCGCTACTTGAGCCAAAGTAGATAAGACATCGTTCAATTTGTTGGGCATGGTTTTTGAATTTCAGTGACGTCGTTCAACTGGTCGTGTTAATTTAGATAGTCGAATGTTCGGTATTTATTAAGGAGCAAATGTGTGGTATATCGAAGTTTTGGCTCGTGAAGGTTAACTTATAGAGAAAATTGTCCAAAAATCATAAATTTATTGCACTTTTGCCAATTTAAACTTAAATATTTTAATTTGTTAATTGAGTCAATTCGGCCAATTTTGACTAGAAATTGTTGACGTGGACATTAGTCGTCTGCCGGCGCTGACGTGGACAATTTTTTCACATTGTTTCAATATTTTTTTCAATTTTTCATTATTTTACTAGTTTCTTTTTCCTTTTTTCTTTTCTTATACACTTTTTCTTCATTGTCGCTAGTGAGGGTCACCGAGCCCTCACTAGCTGTGACCTCGATTGCGGCTGATGAGGGTTGGGCGACCCTCACCTAGTGGCTGGTGAGGGCCTGATGACCCTCGCCAACCACATAAAAGAAGAAAAGAAAAAAAAAAAAGGAAACAAAGAAAAAAATAATAATAAATCGAAATAATATTAAAATATTATTAAAAATTGTTTAATTTAGTGTCGGCGGACGGTCGGCGTCCAGAATAGAGATTTCAGGCCAAAATTGGCCAGATTGACTCAATTATCAAAATTAAAAGGTTTAAGACTAAATTGACAAAAATATAATAGATTTAGGACTTTTTGGACAATTTTTCCTTGATTTGCGCAATAGATTTGTTTGGGTTGTTCTATATGTTGCTTTATAGTAAGTTGATTTTATCTTATGCCTTTAGTGATAATCAACCAAGTGCTGTTGTTTGAGGTCACTTAGGGCACGAATGATAACCATTATGTTTTTGGAATCAATTTCTTATCACAAATATAATTTTCTTTTTCTATTCCCTGGACAAGTTTTTGAATAGAAAAAAGCATTTGATAACGACACAAAATTTCTATTCGTGAAATAGAAATTTATTTGATAATGGCATAAAGTTTTCATTTTCCTAATGGCGGTGGTTTCTTCACCAATGGCCGGTGGCGGCCGATGGAGGCGGTGGAGGGGAGGGAAGAGACGGGGAGTCGGGAGAGAGAGGAGAGCGAGTTGTGAAGAGAGAGAGAGAAAGGAGAGAGAGAAAAGACTTTTTATTTCTGTTTTTGTTCTAGAAATAGAAAACTAGAAAATTTGTACTTCTCATTTTTATTCCAAACCTATTTCTGGACTAAAAATTTATTTCAGAAATAGAAAAATGAAATTGCGTTACCAAACGGATTTCTGTTCTAAATCTGTTTCAAACCTATTTTTGGAATAGAACAAAGAAACATAATAATTATAACGCGCGAGAAAATCAATCAATAATAGACATAATGTAGCGTGAGGAAATCAACCAATAATAGACGCTAGAGAGGGATAATTGATATAGTACCGTTGACTTAGGTTAAAAGTCGTGGGCAGATAAATTTCCATAATTACGTAAATGACATATAAATAATAAGAACCTCTTCTAGGTAGGGCCGACACATTTCTTGAATTAGAGGCTTGTCATAGCAGTACTCTTCTTCTATTCATGGAAATAGAAATAACGCAGTAAATAATGGCCCACTACGAAACTACTCGAAAACCCTAGAGCGCTGACATAGTCTCGTGTTCTACTTTGATCGACAATTATTTTTCATCTCCATGAACTTTGGTTTGACTTGACGATTTGGGTTTTTATTTTTATTTTTTCAGGCGGACTTTAGTAAAAATGAGACGTGACGTGATAATTCGCGAATTTGATGGGGGTTGACGTGAGCATCCTCGCATTAGACCCGATTGCGTATCGGTAGAGATGTACATGTCTCTCCCTTTGCAAAGTCAGCCTTTTAGGAAATTCCACAAAATCTCTGAGTTTTGGCTAGCAAATATTCGTGATAATTACTCAGCTCGATATTTATGTCGGTTTTTCAATAGTTCTATTTTCTATTTGTTTCCTTAATTTAAGTGCTTCTCAGTGGAGACGCGTGAAAGGATGTCAAAGATCTCAATCATACAATGAAATTTCTTAAATACAACAATTTCGACGGCTTATCATTCTTCTTGTTGTTTGTTATTATCATCATTAATTACAGTACTTTAATTTATTGTTAAGTTTAAGTTCTTCCTTTTTAATACTTAGTGGATTACCGCTGCGTCATTTGCTAATGTATACTTAAAATAGTTATGTAACCGACCAACATGTCAAATATAGAATAGTTATGTAACCGACCCACATGTCAAATATTCGATGATGAAAATGTAAATTATTCCTTACACCGGGATATAATAAAAGTTTGCAGTTTAATTATTATGATTTCTTTAACTCGACTAAGTGCCAAAAAGGATTTCGCAGGAAGTGAAGAAACCTACGATGCCAACTTATGAGTAATTTCCTTCATTGTCAAGGGAAACACTAGGCCTAATCAATAGTTGATCACTCAATAACCGCCGCCCATTAGAATCTTTTTTTTTTTTTTTTAAAGTTTGCAATGCTTACAAAAGCATAGCAAAAAGGAGAATTTGACCACTTTTAGTTTTACCAATAGATTAGGTACTTTGGTTAAAGGTTGGAGAAGAAGTAAAATTGTTGAACTGTGAAAGTGAAGCTGGCAAACTATGGACAAAATTTTGCGCTTGAATATACAAAATTTGGAGGAGGTTTCATGTGGAATTTGTGAGCAAGATCAATTAGAAATGGTATTCATTAGTTCTTGATCCCGAGCTAAAAAAGACTAAATTGGTCGATGGGTCTGATCCATAGGGCATAGCGATATTCTGACATGCTCAGCGATTTGCGGCATACATGTGGTCACTACATCTATTGGCGTAACAGTGTATTGACATGACAAAGTTTGGGTTTGGTTTAGTGTGCAACTCTAGCAATAAACAATGTTGGCACATGAAACCACATGCGACTCATTGATCATCAAGCATTAGCTCTCGTATTATCTGACTCACGAGATGAACGGAGCATTTCAAGAGTCCGAACCAAAGATGTGTCTTTGTGGCCATTGATCTTTGTCGTTTACTTGAACTGCTAGGTGAATTAGTCAAATTCACGCCCAAGGAATTGTGAGCTATGAGAAAAAAAGGGGAAAGTACCAAATTGCATTGGTACCAATTTAATCATAAACTGTTCACTATTAGTACCAATTCAATCCATCCAGCCAATTTTGACTGGAAATCGCTGACGTGGACGTGGACGGTCCTACATGGCTCAGCAGCACTGATGTTGACATTCTTTTTATAATTTTAAAAACTATTTTGGAATTTTGAATTTTTTTTTTTGTTGGACTGATGGCTGGCGACCCTCGCTAGCGTTGGGTGTTGCGGCCATTATCGAGTCTAGACGAGGACTCGTTGGCCCTTGCTTTGGTCGGTGAGGGCGTTGCAGCCCTTGCTCGACGTCCTAGCCAGCCACAACGGAGGCCCGCGAGCCCTCGCCTATTGGCTGGCAACGGTCGCCAACCCTCAATCCAAAAAGAAAAGAAAGAGTAAAGAAAAAGAAAAATTATTGAATAATTAAAAAAAAATTTCAAAATTTCAAAAAAAATTTAAAATATATATATACATCAGCGTCAACCATGCTACGTAGGACCGTAAGCATTCATGTCAGCGATTTTCGATTAAAATTGGCCGAATGGATTCAATTGGTAGCAATGTATAAAGGTTAATAACTAAATTGGTATAATTAAAAAGTTTAAGACTGAATTGGTACCAATTCAATATGTTTAGGATTTTTTTGGTACTTTTCTAAGGAAAAACAAGCACATTATAATCTTTCAAATGCCAAGTAAACCATTTGGACCCTTTTGCCCCCTCACCAATACTCTCCACAAAAGGGAAGTTAAAGTCTCCCTTTCCAACCACAAACCGGCTTTGACAATTGATGGGCCAACCTTCTCTGCCCAAAAATTAAAAAATAATACAAGAAATCTTTTGCTTTTTCATTGGGATTCGCACGTGAATCCCACCTTCTCTAAGCTCACACGCCCTCGATCCCATGGACCACCTTCACTCACTAACAAGAATAATTATTACTCATTATAATCTTCACCTTATCTCCCCCCATCACGTGCCAAAGTCGGCTACGCACGTGTAATCAAACTTTTCGAAATTACTCCTCTTGTCGTCCTCTTCCTGCTTTTGGCTCGCTTTGCATGGCTTTGAATGTAATCATTTTCAGGGGGAAAACCCTAAACGCATTGAACCTCTCCTCCATGCCATCGATGACGAACCCTTTCCTTATTCCTTTGTTGTTTTTGCCTTATATTTCGTCCCGGAGGAGGCTGACATTAACATCCTAAGACGTGACCTTGGTTGCACTTGAACCGGCAATACGTAAATCGGTCATGTTCTACTTTGAAAAGCTCAATTTAGCTACTTAATAGATGGGACCAAAAGATTGGTTATGGTTTCTCTCCTAGATGTCAGACTTTTGTTGCGATGGTTTTTGGTTGCGATCATGAATTATGTCATGGATATTCATCACCATCTCTCTAGACGGTTCGTAATTCGATGATGATGATGTTTTTTGAAAGATTTTGTGGGACTAATTGTCAATTGCTTTTAAAAATTTAAATTGATAGGTGGAGAGAAACCACATAAATAAGAAGAGTCTATAAGACTTGTTGTCGAGTGATGTGGACAATGTTTAACATCCCCTCTTACGTGCAAGTTGGATTATAAGTTTGAGTGATGGGGATGGACACACATACGCGAAAGAGACAACACTAGCTCTAATATTTTGTTAGAAAGTTCAATCCAAAAGATTAAACTATTAGATAAAGACGTAATTTGATACCCTCTTACTCGTAGGTTGAACTTGGGCCTAAGTCTAAAGCGTGAAAATATGTAATTGAAGTTGTTAGATGAACGGATGATTTAATATTTAATTGGGGGAGGCAAATAGAGTTTGTTAGAGATATTTCTCTAGGATATTTTCTTTTGTTAGAGATAATTTCTCACGCCCCGGACCCTCGAGCGCGCGACCATCCCTGTCACTTGTCCAATGGTCAATAAATATGTCGACGTCCCAGGACGCGTCGACGACCCATTTTTTTTTCTTTTAATTAGCACATGCGGGAACATGAACAACCCCTGACAGTAGGGATAGCAGGAAAAACAGCAGCACCAATGACAGAACAAACAGCACTAATAAACCACACCTTTTTATTTATCAACATGTTAACCCTAGGAAGTTTATATTTACAAGCCCTCACTATCGGGCCACTTCCTACACGACCAACAAAAGAGGAACCGGAGTCGGGGTTAACCTATCTCCTCTACACCAGGGTACCTTGAACCGTACCCGTCGGCCTTCTGTTCTACGGACCTGAAAAATGGTTAACAACAACAAATGAGATATAAATCTCAGCGAGTTAACCGCCTAAACCTCGCGTAGGATACCAATTCACCTAGAGTGAACCCTAAACATGCAACTTAATGTCGATGGCAGATCAATAGCGAGCAAAGCTCGCTCTACGCGACCTGTAACGGGTTTGAGCAACCCATTCACTGATCAATCAACAAATCACAGGCGTTCTTACCTTGCCTTGGCACATGCACACGCCCTGCACATTATCAGTTATAATCG
>BCNH02000009.1:11421660-11434728 GCA_001662345.2 Metrosideros polymorpha var. glaberrima
ACACTATTCATTCGGCACTATTCACGGCCCGTGCCATTCCAGTGGGCTTGGCACTATTCACATGTGCTCGGGTTTGAATTTGGTGGCCCAATGGGCTAAAAACCCAATAGGTTCTTAAAATGGGTCAAAAATGGGCTTCGGGGGCAAAACGGTCATTTTCCATATGGGCCCTCTTGAAATCCGAAAATAATAGAAATTAGGCCCGTTGGTTCGTGCCCGGTCCAAAACGTCTCTTTGTTCCAAAATTTTTGGCTTACTGTGCCTTCTACGAAGTTTTAGGGTTTAACTGCAGAAATTGGAATCGTCGCTATTAATCCAAAACGACGACGTTTATAGCGCGCCGATTCCTTTAAATATAAATTTTGGCGCCTTAATCTCACCGCTCGCGCCTCGGCCGAGTGGTATCCGGGAATGAAACTTATGGTCCGATCCTGGGTTCGAAACTTGGAGGCGGCGACTTCGGTCGCTCCGGTCGCCCCCCCTCCATTACTCGCGCACTGTATACTTTAAATAAATCCTTTGGCATTGATATCCCAACAGTCATGCCTTAGCCGAGTGGCAAGCGCACGAGATGCGCACGAGATAGCGGAGGTCGGCGGTTCGAAACTCGTGAGTGACGGCTTCTGTTTTCATTTTCTTCTTTCTTTCCTTTTTGAAATTTTGTCCAAAGTTTCGACCGCTCGTTTTGTTCTAGCAATTTAATTTCGACGGTCGTCCTTCGATTATTTCATATTATCGAAAATTCAGAATATTACATTATTCCATACCGTCGAAATTTGGGATATCACAATTCTTCCCTCCTTATAGAAATTTCGTCTTCGAAATTTAAACTATTACACGATATCCTCAAAAAGATAGGGATATTGACGCCGCATTATCTCTTCGCTTTCCCACGTTGCTCCCTCTGTTCCGTGATGTTGCCATAGTACTTTAACCAAGGGAATTGTCTTGTTCCGTAGCACTTACTCTTTTCTGTCCTCTATTCTCACTGGTTGTTCCACGTACGACACTTTGTCTTCCACTTCTATTTCTTCAAAGTTAAGTACATGAGTCGGGTCAGGCTTGTACTTCCTTAACATGGACACATGAAAAACATCATGTACTTGAGCAAGTCTCGGCGGCAACGCGAGACGATAGGCCAAAATCCCAATCCGTTCCAAAATTTCAAAAGGTCCAACGTACCTCGGACTCAGCTTTCCTTTCTTGCCAAATCTCGAAGTACCTCGCATTGGCGACACCTTGAGGAAAACATGGTCACCCACTTGGAATTCTAATGGTCTACGCCGCTTGTCTGCATAACTCTTCTGGCGGTTTTGGGCTGTCTTTAGTCTTTCCCTAATAACTTTGACAGCATCCATCGACTGTTGCACCAACTCAAGACCAGTGATCTTTCGTTCAACAACTTCGTCCCAACACACGGGAGTTCTACAGGCTCTACCATACAGTGCTTCAAATGGGGCCATTTTGATGCTCTGTTGGTAGCTGTTGTTGTAGGCGAACTCGACGAGATGAAGTTGTTCTTCCCAACTTCCCTTAAAATCCAAAACGCAGGCTCTCAACATGTCCTCGAGCGTTTGAATTGTCCTTTCTGACTGGCCATCCGTTTGTGGATGGTAAGCTGTGCTATACTGCAACTTCGTTCCTAACGTAGTCTGTAAGCTTTTCCAAAAAGTTGCAGTGAACTTAGAGTCTCGATCAGAAGTGATCGTCACCGGAACTCCATGGAGACGAACAATTTGTCGCACGTACAAGTCAGCATATCTGTCTAATGCAAAGTCCTTTCGTACGGCGATAAAGTGAGTAGACTTGGTTAGTCTATCGACTACAACCCAAATGGAATCATTACCTCGTTGACTCCTCGGTAATCCCATCACAAAATCCATTGTGATATGTTCCCATTTCCATTCTGGAATTTCAAGAGGTTGCAGCAGTCCACCAGGTTTACAATGCTGCGCTTTCACTTGCTGGCATGTTAAACACTTAGTCACGTGTTTGGCAATATCTGCCTTCATGCCATTCCACTAATAATACTGCCTCAAATTCTGATACATCTTTGTACTGCCTGGATGAACACTATAGCTGCTACGATGGGCTTCTGATAAAATTTCTTCCTTAAGCCCCAAATCGTCGGGTACGCATAATCGTCCACGGAATTTTAATATTCCGTCCTCAACTACTTGAAAATCAGCTTTCCTTTTTGCTGAATCCTCTTGCAGGACCTTTTGGATCGCAGAGTCTGTCGATTGCAAGGCTTTAACCCTTGCCTGCACTTCAGGTTCAATCCTTAATGTAGCCATGAGACTTGATAGATGGCTTTCTTCAAACTTAAAATCTGAATCTCGCACTTCTTCGAGAAGAAGCCATTCTCGAACCATCATTTGCGCAATCATTGATTTTCAGCTCAACGCATCAGCCACCTTGTTGGCTTTACCAGGATGGTACAGGATGTCGCAGTCGTAATCCTTAAGAAGTTCCATCCAGCGTCTTTGTCTCATGTTCAATTCCTTCTGCGAGAATAGGTACTTGAGACTCTGATGGTCAGTGTAGACTTGAAACTTTTCTTCGCAGAGATAATGTCTCCAAATCTTGAGGGCAAATACGATTGCTGCTAATTCCAAATCATGCGTCGGGTAGTTCAATTCGTGAGGTCTTAACTGTCGGGACGCGTAAGCAACCACCCTTCCATGTTGCATGAGAACGCAGCCCAATCCTTTGAATGACGCATCACTGTAAATTTCATAGCCTCCTGGTCCAGACGGTATTGTCAAGACTGGAGCCGTAGTTAGCTTGTGCTTAAGCTCTTGAAAACTACGCTCGCACTTATCCGTCCATTCAAACTTCTCGTCCTTCCTCAGCAATCGTATTAACGGCATAGCTATCGCAGAAAACCTTTCTACGAATCGTCTATAATAGCCTGCCAGTCCCAAGAAACTTTGAATCTCTGTTACCGTCGTTGGCCTTGGCCAATCCACTACCGCTTCAATCTTGGTAGGATCTACGGCAATTCCTTCGCCAGAGATTACGTGTCCAAGAAAAGCTACGCGAGCTAACCAAAACTCGCACTTACTGAACTTAGCATACAGCCTATGCTCTCGAAGGGTCTGCAGAATCGTCCTCAAGTGCTGTTCATGCTCTTTCGGACTTTTCGAATACACTAGAATATCATTGATGAACACGATCACGAATCGGTCTAGGTATTCCTTGAACACACGGTTCATTAAATCCATGAATGCAGCAGGGGCATTTGTCAAACCAAACGGCATCACCGTAAACTCATAATGACCATAGCGCGTACGAAATGCCGTCTTCGGTATATCCTCCTTCTTAATTCTTAACTGATGATAGCCCGTCCTGAGGTCTATCTTGGAAAACACCGAAGCTCCTTGAAGTTGGTCAAAAAAATCGTCTATCCTTGGTAGCGGGTACTTGTTCTTGACCGTCACTTGATTGAGTTGCCGATAATCGATGTAGAGACGCAACGATCCATCCTTCTTCCTTACGAACAGAACTGGTGCTCCCCAAGGCGAAGCACTAGGGCGGATAAACCCTTTATCCAACAGTTCCTGCATCTGCACCTTTAATTCCTTCAATTCTAACAATGCCATACGCTACGGTGCTTTGGAAATCGACTCTGTTCCAGGGGCTAACTCAATCACGAACTCTATTTCCCTTTTCGGAGGTAACCCTGGTAATTCCTTTGGAAAGACATCGGAAAAGTCTTGTACCACCGCAATGTCTTCCATCCTTGGTTTTTCAACCGACGTATTAACCATACTTGCCAAATAATCCTGGCAACCCTTATCCAACAACGAGGTCGCTTCCAGCGACGAAATCAAAGGAATCGAGGGGGATCCTCTGTTTCCAATGAATTCAAAACTAACCCTTTCCAGCGGGTTAAACTTGATTGCTTTATGATAGCAATCCA
Source organism: Metrosideros polymorpha var. glaberrima (assembly GCA_001662345.2). Lineage (NCBI taxonomy): Eukaryota > Viridiplantae > Streptophyta > Magnoliopsida > Myrtales > Myrtaceae > Metrosideros > Metrosideros polymorpha. Next base: position 11,425,586 of record BCNH02000009.1, read on the forward strand.
TCGTAGCTCGTTGCTTGGTGAGCCAATCCATTCCGATGATGACATCAAAGTCATACATCGCCAGCACAATCAAATCTATACTTTCCTCTCTACCGCCTATAATTATCTTACAACCCGAACACCCCACTGCAGATAATACGTTATCCTTTAACGTGGTAGAAATACTAAGAATTGTTCCCAATGGTTTCGGATTTAACCCCACTAAATACACAAATTGCTTAGCAACAAACGAATGTGTAGCTCCCGGATCGAACAAAGCATAAGCAATATGGTCATGCAAGGAGACCGTACCTGTAACGGTCGGCGAATCCTTCGCCTCTTACCGGTTAACAGCATAAACCCTTCCTTGCATCGGGGGTCGATTCAGATTGTTCTGCGGGGCATTCCTCAATGGTTGTCCTCCTTGCAGCAGCGGTGCTGGTGCTCCAAAAGGTTTAACCGGACAGCTCCGTGCTTGGTGGCCATACTGACCACATCTAAAACAGGTTCCCATCTTGGCAGGACAAAGGCCTGCTCCATGCCTTCTGTTACAGAATTGGCATATCCCAAAGGAGTTGTACGCCGGCTTTCCAATATTATTCTTTCGGTTGGGAGGGACAGGGTATTTTCCTCCAGTCATTGGCCTTTTTCCAAACTGATGATTATCCCTATTAGGCGCAAACTGCGATCCAGAGGCGGCTACACGTTCTGCCATATTCCTTTCGACGAGTTGAGCCCTCTCATACAGCTCGTCGTAGTCCCTAAGATTCAAAGGCACCAACTGATCCTTTATCTCCGATCTTAGTCCATCTTGGAATCTTCTCGCCTTATCCACCGGGTCCTCAATCAACCTTGGTGCATACCTCGACAGCTCGGCGAACTTCGCCTCATATTGGTCCACCGACAGATGGTTCTGGCGAAGCCGTTGGAATTCAGCCATCTTCTGTTCCTTCGCACAGTCCGAGAAGTATTTTCCGTTGAAAGCTTCAATGAAGGCACCCCACACTGGGACGATGCCATTAGGGAAAACTCTTCCTTGAGTGGCTTCCCATCAAGAACTAGCGTTACCTTGTAATTGGTAAACAGCCAGTGTCACTTTGTCTTCTTCAGAGCATATCAGCAATGCGAAGATCTTTTCCAACTCCTTGATCCAGAGGGTTGCAGCCTCAGGATCAACTGTTCCAGCGAACTTTGGCAGTTTAAGCCTCAGAAACTGCTCAACCACCCTATGCATTGGTTGTTCACCATTCTCGTTCCCAGCTAACGGGATATCCTCAGATACAACGGCAGCAGCAGCGGCACCATTTTGATTCGGAGCTTGCTGCCCCATGAGATTCCCCATGACTTCCAACGCTTGCAGGATCCTGTCTAGTCGGGGGTCCTCTTGTGCTCCTCCTCGAGCACTTGTTTGACCTTGGTTCACTCTTCGTCTAGGAGCCCGTGGTGTTGGATCTAGCTGGGGATCCTCTTGTGCACTTCCTTGAGCATCGACTCGACCTTGGGCCGCCTTTCGCCTAGGGGCCCTTGGTGCTGGATCGTTCATCTTACAGGATTTTCACAAAATCCTACGTGCCAAAAACCGACACAAGATTAGAACTCAAGAACGACGTTCCTGAAAATCAATCAGCACTCACAAGCATGCATGTTTTTCCTGACCAACTATCCCAAAATCCAGCGCACCTTATCACTCCAGCTTATAACTTCGCTCTGATACCAAAACAATGGGGGATGTCATGCCCCGGACCCTCGAGCGCGCGACCATCCCTGTCACTTGTCCAATGGTCAATAAATATGTCGACGTCCCAGGATGCGTCGACGACCCATTTTTTTTTCTTTTAATTAGCGCATGCGGGAACATGAACAACCCCTGACAGTAGGGATAGCAGGAAAAACAGCAGCACCAATCACAGAACAAACAGCACTAACAAACCACACCTTTTTATTTATCAACATGTTAACCCTAGGAAGTTTATATTTACAAGCCCTCACTATCGGGCCACTTCCTACACGACCAACAAAAGAGGAACCGGGGTCGGGGTTAACCTATCTCCTCTACACCAGGGTACCTTGAACCGTACCCGTCGGCCTTGTGTTCTACGGACCTGAAAATGGTTAACAACAACAAATGAGATATAAATCTCAGCGAGTTAACCGCCTAAACCTCGCGTATGATACCAATTCACCTAGAGTGAACCCTAAACATGCAACTTAATGTCGATGGCAGATCAATAGCGAGCAAAGCTCGCTCTACGCGACCTGTAACGGGTTCGAGCAACCCACTCACTGATCAATCAACAAATCACAGGCGTTCTTACCTTGCCTTGGCACATGCACACGCCTTGCACATTATCAGTTATAATCGCATGCTAAAACAACGCATCAGTCAAGACATGAATTCAGACAAAATCTCATTTCCTCTTGCCATTTCACCAACGCACTCATGAAACGTGCCCATTCCATAACCCGTCGTCACAACTCGCGTCAAGTTCACGCCTCAGGTGTACGACATCGCCACTACCAGCGTAAGGTTCACGCCTCAGGTGTGCGACAGTTGGCCTCGTCAGGCTCAACTAACCCCGCGTCAACACGCCTCAGGGTAGCCCGCGTAAAGTTCACGCCTCAGGCTTAATGCTCAACCCCGCGTAAACACCCCTTAGGGTGATAATCCTTAACCTCGCGTAAAGTTCACGCCTCAGGGTAAATGTTTCCTTAACCCCGCGTCAACACACCTCAGGGTTGATGTTATCAAACAATCATGGAAATATCACATTTTCTGCATGCAGGCCACGATCACGATCACACATCAATTAATGCCATTTTCACAATAAAATTCACACGTGATCACAGCGACGTGCTTTTGACGCCAAACTTTGCATGCTTCACATTTCAAGACCAGTGGATTATTCAATCACATAAATTCCACATTCGGCATATTTCCACGTCAATTCCCAATGTAGCATTAAAAACGCTCTATTTTCTACAAAAATTATTTTAGGCACGAGGGACTTTATTTCTCTAGCCAATCTCGATATAAACGTGTCCAGCATAATCAGCATGAAATTCTAACCTTAACTCAGCTTGGGTTAATTAACCTAACCATGGTTAATTAACCTAACTGGGATTAATTAACCTAACCAAGATTAATTAACCTAACAAGGGTTAATTAACATAATCGGGATTAATTACCCTAATAGGGATTAATTAACCTAACGAGGATTAATTAACCCAACATGGATTAATTAACTTAACCGGGATTAATTAACTTAATCGGGATTAAATTAACTTAATCAAGATTAGCCAAATTAACCATAGTTAAAGTACTAATTGCATCTTAACTAACCCTAAATGCAATTAGTAGCCTAATCAAGGATTAGGGGATTAACTCACCGTTTAACGGCGAGAATACCACGGCGACGACGGCGGCGACGACGCGAAAACGATGACTGTGGCGGCTCGCTTGTTGGCCGGCGACGAGTCGGACGGCGAGGGGGCGGCTTACGGTGGTGGATGGCTCGGCACGGCGGCAAGGGCACGGCGGCTCGGTGGTGACTCGGTGGAGGCTCGGTAGCGGCTTAGTGGCGGCTTGGAGGCCGGCTAAGGGGGGCGGCGGTGAGGTGGTGGTGGTGGCCGAATGGTGCAAGGGGAAGGGAGAGAGGGAGAGCAAAGTTTCAAGAAGAAAATGAAAGGATGAAAAGTGAAAGAGAGAGAGTGGTCTTGAACTTAACTAAGGTTGCAACTTTTCCAATTTCTTACTTAATGATCTTAAATTTTCAAGACCATCTTTCAACCAATAATTGAGAAAGAAGGGAAAGCAAGGAAAAGGGAGAGAGGGGAAGAGAGGGTCGGCTAGGAGGGGGGGGCCATGAAGAAAATAAGACCAAGCCTTAATTAATTTTTGTCTTAACTACATTAAATGCAAACTTCCAAAAATTTCACTTTCAAGAAGGGTAAAAGGGTAATTTCCACCCTTGGCGCTATTCGTATGGGCCGGCACTATTCACGTGGGCCTTGTACTATTCACGTGGGTTTGGCTCGAATTTTTACGGGCTCAACGGGCTTAAAAATCCAATGGATTCTTCAATTTGGGCCAAAACGGGCCATCGGGGGTAAAACGGTCATTTTCCATCATGACACTATTCATTCGGCACTGTTCACGGCCCGTGCCATTCCAGTGGGCTTGGCACTATTCACATGGGCTCGGGTTTGAATTTGGCGGCCCAATGGGCTAAAAACCCAATAGGTTCTTAAAATGGGTCAAAAATGGGCTTCGAGGGCAAAACGGTCATTTTCCATTATGGGCCCTCTTGAAATCCGAAAATAATAGAAATTAGGCCCGTTGGTTCGTGCCCGATCCAAAACGTCTCTTTGTTCCAAAATTTTTGGCTTACTGTGCCTTCTGTGAAGTTTTAGGGTTTAACTGCAGAAATTGGAATCGTCGCTGTTAATCCAAAACGATGACGTTTATAGCGCACCGATTCCTTTAAATATAAATTTTGGCGCCTTAATCTCACCGCTCGCGCCTCAGCCGAGTGGTATCCGGGAATGAAACTTATGGTCTGATCCTGGGTTCGAAACTTGGAGGCGGCGACTTCGGTCGCTCCGGTCGCCCCTCCTCCATTACTCGCACGCCGTATACTTTAAATAAATCCTTTGGCATTGATATCCCAATAGTCATGCCTTAGCCGAGTGGCAAGCGCACGAGATGCGCACGAGATAGCGGAGGTCTGCGGTTCGAAACTCATGAGTGATGGCTTCTGTTTTCATTTTCTTCTTTCTTTCCTTTTTGAAATTTTGTCCAAAGTTTCGACCGCTCGTTTTGTTCTAGCAATTTAATTTCGACGGTCGTCCTTCAATTATTTCATACTATCGAAAATTCAGAATATTACATTATTCCATACCGTCGAAATTTGGGATATCACATAATTAGATTACTTCTGTTGATTCTCCGTAATGCTGAGGATTTCGCATATATCTTCTTTTGGTAGTCCACATCCTTGATTGATATGTTATCTTAGATGTTCATCTAATAAAGTCTATAATTAGGCTAATGTACTCTTCATTGTATAATACCGAATACACAAATATCATATTTCTCTCCTCCTCATATTTCATATCTTGGTATCATACTTAGTGCTATTCCTTTCGCGTATGTGCGTATATTCCCCATTAGTCAAATTCTATGTGTTGTGGTAAAAAATTCCATGTGCTGCTCATAATCTGACTTGCAGGTGAGAGGAGTGTTGAAATATTGTCTCACATCACTTGACAACGGGTTTTATATGCTCTTTATATTGAAGTGATTTCCCTCCACTTATCAGCTTAAGCTTTCAGAATAATTAGTCCTACAAATTCTCATATGATATCAGAGCATGAAGTTTTGAATTCAAACCAAAAGTACGACCTATGCATGAGGAGGTGTCAGAATATTTAAATATTAAACTACGCTTTCATCTAATAATTTAAGCTTTTCGGTTGGACGTTCTAACCCATTTTTCAGTAGTTACAATTGATAAAATCATGCATGCGCATGAAAGTTTGGCTCATATGGAAAATTGCACATCAAATTCGTTATAATCCTGCTCAAGCAAGCGGCATCCATTGAACTATTTTCAAAGCTTCAACCAACCCCGACTTGCTAATCTTGCATTTGATTTTACGACACACTCCTTGTTGATAGTTTGTTTGTATAACAACCAAAGAGGTGCCTTGTCCCACATTGAAAATATATGAGTGTTTGGACTAATATATGAGTGTTTGGACCTTACAATACCCGTGTGCGGGTATATGATTTTGGTGCGACTATTAGGTGCATTTACTATTTTTTTATATTCAAATTTATAGTTTTTAAAACATGAAAAGTTGTGTCCTTTTAAAACAATATGCCTGTGCACAAAAGATTTCACTTTTATAAATTAAAAAATTTACGGTTAATATTTTTCACTTTTCAATTTTCTTTTCTTTCTTAAATTATAGCCTTTATTATCCAATTGTTTCTTTTTTAGAGTTCTTAAAGAAATACCAAAATTGCTATATGGTATTCTCATTTTGAGATTTTATTGTATCTTGATGGATTTTTACCGGTAGCCATTAGCAACTTTGTAGGGGCAAACAATTCCTTAAAAACAGTGCATTTACACCTCGAAGTCAAATTCCATTCTTCCCAATTAATTTTTGCAACACTCTTTTTGCTAAGCATCTCCAATGTGGAATAATATTATTCCCCTACTTCAAGTTCTTCCAATGTGGAACAATCTCTTGTCTTAACCCTTCTTTTTAACTCTCCTATTCTCGTTTCAGCTATCGTTTTTTTTTTTTAAGACCTTGATGGAGATCAGCATGGTCACGATAGCTTCATCATTGGAGACCCTAGAGAGGGATAACAAATTTCAGCTCATTAATATATCCAGTTATGAAGCATCTGTCGCTCAAGCTATTAAACCTCTAAGTTAGGAGCCAACCAAGTACACATTTATTACTTCCTACCATATCAATGACCTAATGGGGGACTTCCTTTTTCACCTTGATGACTATCTTCATCTGTCATCCCAACTTCGTGCAAGATTTCATTTATTGAGATATTCATTAAGCATCGATGCATTAGAGGGTCCACATAATTGACAAACGGCTCCGATACCACTTATTGAAACGTGGTGCAGATGTCCATGGACTTACTATAGGAATATCATCGAGAGGAAAGTATAAGTTTGAGTAATTAACATATCTAGCTAGATTGACATCTATTAAAAAAGAATTATGAGCCAATTAGATAATCAATTACTCTACATCACATCAATTACTCAATGTTGTACTCTATTTTAGTACCACCTCACATTAGTGACCTGATGATTTGTAGCTTCTTTGGATTATTTTATTGGTCGATCAACTTAGTTGCATGGCCTCAGGCCTTCCTAATGGCATTTATAGTTTAACATTGTTGCATGCTTTGCGTCTGGTTTCGATTGTGTTAGCGCACTAATTTCATATTGCATTTGATTAATGTGACATCCATGGATTAACTCACTAAGGTATTATCCGATTTGGCCCGTCCCAAACTGAGCCTCATGGTTTTGTCATTTAACGTACAGGTGGGTACCTTCTCAAAAGGTCACCCATCCTAGGAGTGCTCCCGCTTGAGCATACTTAACTTTGGAGTTCCAAAGCCAAATGTTACCATGACGTCAAAAGGCGCCTCCGTGAGTTAAATCCAGTTTTCACATATATATATATTCCAGAATCGCTCTTCCTCTATTAGGTGCACAGTTCGATTCATTCCTGCCTCCTTCGTCATCCTAGAAGTCTGTTAGGAGCCACTCCTTGTCCAAACTCTCTGGCCTCAGCGATCACTTCCCGCCCTTGTTGATACGGGTTGTTACAGGCCCATTAGCTTCCGCGTGGTTTGTCCCCAAACCGTACACCTATTGGAGGGGGTCCCGCTTTGATACCATAATGTGACATTTTTATATTAACTCAATGAGGTGCCTTTTGACGTAAATGCAACGCTTGGCTTTGGAACTCCAAAATTAAGCGTGCTCAGGTGGGAGCTCTCCCAAGATGGGTGACCTCTTGGGAAGGTGCCTACCTATGTACCAAAGGACAAAACCGTGAGATTCGATATGGGATGGGCTAAAGCGGACAATACCTAAGTGAGTTAATCCAAGGATGTCACAATTAATGCCACTCATTATTACAGTAATAACTACTGTATATCAAAACCTAATTCCAAGTTAGTGAATATGTACATATTAGACAAAATCTTTAAGTAATAAATCATAAAAAAAAAACTCGTGATGTCTAAATTTAATCAACCACTACACAAGATAAAAATATAGAATGATTGTTTGATTCGTTCTTCCTATTCAATAGTAGTATAGATATAGTTATAGATATAGATAAATCAACAGTTAAAATATTATATGATTTATTATACTTTAATGATGAATAATGATAATTTTAAATGGATGATGTTGATATCATGAGTTATAACGACAATCAACATTTTCTTATTTTTTTGGTTATCATCCACATTATTTTAATTAAATATACAAGATTTGTACAACAATCTAAATTTGAATATATCATTTGTAATTACCATTTATATTAAATTAACTAAAATGGGATGTTCCGATTAGGGATTTTTCGATCTAGGCAACGGTTGCCTGTGGTAGCGTAACCCCAGGCAACCATTGCTTGGGTGGTCACTTGGGTCACGTGGCCTCGTCGTCCCATCACCAGCCTCTCGTCGGCCTCCCTCGTGTAAAGAAGATGAATAGTATCAACGAGGGCAAAATCGAAAAACGGAAAAATTTGGTGAAGGTAGTTTTGGAAGAAAATAAATATATATAACCATAGGAGAAGCCTTCCGCAAATACTGAAAGCCCAATGCCAACATTTAACTAAAGGGGTTTAAGAAAACTTTTCCAAACACCCCATATTTTTCCAAGGGGCTTTGAAAGCTCAAAGCCCCCTTTCTAAAGCTAAATTAAACACACCCTATGTTTCTCCACGCACAAGCAAAGATGCACGCACGAGCATGTGCACAGAGAGAGAGAGAGAGAGAGAGAGAGATGAGTGACATCTGCTGGCGAGGGCTCGCAGGCCCTCGCTAAGTGGCCGACAACCCCCTGTTGAACCTTAACAATAAAATAAAAATTTATAAAATAATAAAAAGTTCAAAAAAAAATCCAATTCAGCATTGATCATGCCATGTAAGTTGGCCAATGTTCACGTCATCAATTTCTACTCAAAATTGGACATATATACAACATTGACAATTTGTTAGAAGGTTTAGAATTACATTGACCAAATTGAAATGTTTAGGACTGAATCGGTACAAGTGTTACAAGTTTATAACTTTTTTGGTAATTTTTTCCTTGAACATCGAAATACTTTATTATTGTTTGGCCAAAAACAAAAGAAAACCGCAGGGGAAAATATGGCGAGTGCATTGGAAAAAATTTTAAAGGAGGCTCTATCCCCCTTAGAACCCGTTAGGGTTTCCTCCTTCTTGTTGGTAGCCACCGCTTGAGCCCTCTTTGCAGAGACGTCCTTGAGGGAGGTATCTCCCTCCCTCCCCCATCCCCCTCTATCTTCCTCTACCCTCTTTAAAGCTTGCTTAGTCTTTACTTTTTCTTTTTCTAGCTTTGTCAGTCTTTTTTTTTTTTTTT
>BCNH02000009.1:11437089-11454790 GCA_001662345.2 Metrosideros polymorpha var. glaberrima
CATATTTAGGAATGCTCTAGGTGAATTGGTATCCTACGCGATGCTTAGGCGGTTAACTCGCTGAGATTTATATCTCATTTGTTATTGTTAACCATTTTTCAGGTCCGTAGAATGGAAGGTCGATGGGTACGATTCAAGGTACCCCTGGTGTAGAGGAGATAGGTTAACCCCGACCCCAGTTCCTCTTTTTGTTGGTCGTGTAGGAAGTGGCCCGATAGTGAGGACTTGTAAATATAAACTTCCTAGGGTTAACATGTTGATAAATAAAAAGGTGTGGTTTGTTAATGCTGTTTGTTCTGTTATTAGTGCTGCTGTTTTTCCTGCTATCCCTGCTGTCAGGGGTTGTTTATGTTTCCGCATGCGCTAATTGAAAGATAAAAGGAATGGGTCGTCGATGCGTCCTGGGACGTCGAAATTTTTATTGACCCAATGGTTAAGTGACAGGGATGGTCGCGCGCTCGAAGGTTCGGGGCGTGACAGGGAGTTTTTACTCTCCGGAACTAGATGTAAATATAGATCTTGGAGTTTCAGGTATTTGACTTGTGTTCTTTCAACATATTGATATTTGTGACATTGCACGACGATGGTAATGAGCACGTCGTATCTAGACATGTACCGTAGAGTGGGAGATCTCGATATGTGCTATTTACTATATTTGGTGATAGGCCGCTAAATACTTACGGTGATTAATCTATTCTTAAGGGATGAGAATGAGCTCCCAACTGAAGACTTTGCTTTGTTATTCGCCTTCACGCTTTTGTTTTGTTCGGCAGTTATTTGGGTTTTGCTAAGCTTGAATGCCTTCTATGTATCTTTTGAGTATTATTCTAATATATGAATGGCATTTTTTTCTCGGCCAAAAAAAAAAAAGGAAAAAAATTGAAGAAAGTTAATTGTCGTGGAGACAATTTTTGTGGTACGAGGAAGCGTCAACGCCAAATTCTCTTCTCTCTCTCTCTTTGCTAGGATTGTGCGATTGGAAAAGGAAATGATGCAAAGGCACAAGTGTACAAGCATGACCAAATGCGAATTTTACCCCACATCTATCACTAATACTAATAGTGCCTTCGTGGTCGCATATATGCGAGAGGACAAATGAATGAGGATGGTCCCTCATTCGCCTTTTGTGTCCTTTTTTAATTCCGAATAAATAAATAAATAAATATATATATATCAAATTCTTGCCTTTCCTTTTCCGGATGCCACCTACTTTTTTTTCTTTTCCTTTTTCTTTTTCTTTTTCTTTTTCTCTTCTTGCTTTCAGGTACATTTTATTATTGTTCTCTCTCGAGTCTCCTTTCCAAGTGACATTAAGCGATCCTTGCGAAATTTGCTAATTATGTGATTAAACGCTTAAATTTAAATGCGTGTAATTATAGTCCGAATCACAACATTTCCGATATAGAACAATCTAGAGAACGTGTGTGTCATCTTGTAAAGGGAGCCTTACTCGACGCACATTAACAAGGCTGTTTGCATGCATCCATGAGGATTAGTCGGGCAGTAAAATGAAGATATCCTTTATTATGTCAAGGAAAAAAAAAGGTGATCTTATGCGTTCTCTATGCTTGTGGACAAGTTTGATTCCTTTATTTTATTTGTCACGTGTATTGAATACTACATTGTTTTCTTCTTCTTTCTGATATGCTAGTCTATTCCAAAGATCTTCACATATGCGAGTTCGACTATAACGGTGTTGGAAATTGAAAAAGTTTTGCTGTACTTTCTTGGATTGCACAGGCCAATCTCAACCTTACTGTTGTGAGATAATACGAAAACTATTGAATCTAGCAATTCAATATCAATGTGAGAAGACGACAAATAACTAGAAAAATAATTAATGAACGATAAAGATATCAATGATTTAATATGGTCCGATTCGAGTGTCGGTACCCTCTCCAAGCACTTAATGGCTAATTCAATGAAAATTTGGTCATTTTTTGGATTTAGTGTATCAATGGCGAATAAGAAGAAAGTTTAGTGCACTAGATAAAAAAAAATCTCTCTTCAGTGATCTAATAAAAATTCCTACGTAATTCTAATAATTCAAGTGAGGTTTACTCGAACATAGGCAATAAGGCTTTTCTTATCCATATATGCTTGGGTTATTATCCTTCTTAAGATTAGTTGGTAAGTTGAAGATTTCAATTTACTCAGAACACATGGAATTTTTTTTTTGTTAACGAGTGTCTCATATTCCATAAAATAAACATTTTTCATTTTTAATTTCCTAATTGCACGTAATATGAGGGAGACGGCGCATCAGAAATAAAAATATTTCTTTAATTAAACGTTTAGACACTCGTTGAAGTTTCAGCGTACACGGATTATCAAGACTTCTCAACTGTAAGGAGCAATTTTTTTTTAGCATACCAGCCATAATACATAGAGAAAAGTATAATCACCAATTCTAGAAAAAAAGAAGAAGTATAATCACCAGGAAAAAAGGTTGGCTATGATGTAATTCGTTTTAGTCTTTCTAACCAGAATAATATCTCAAGAATTATAAAATATGTGTTTATTTTCTTTAAGGATTAACCCTATCGCTGGAGTACAATTTCGACTTTCAAAAAAAAAAAAAAAAAGGAGTTGAAATCACTTATAGAATACCACTTTGATCGACCCAAATAGGTAATTTCATTTATGCTTGCACGAATAGGCAGTACTACAAAGTTGTTTCAATGATGCTTGTTTCATTAATTCATGGCCTTAGCATTTCGAAAATGCCTAAAGCTCAAAGTTAGTCCTCACTAGCCTTGAGTTTTCAACCTTCTCAATGCTAGCTTTCACCTCAAATCCCTTTAAGAATGGTTACCAAACACCCCAAATTTTCCTCAATGGGTTTTCAAAATACTGAACCCAAATGCACCTGTAGTACTTCATGTTCACATAAGCATCAATGAAATTATTTAGGCATAGCTTGGATAATTTCTCAACTTCAAACGCAGCAGCACAAATTTGCGATCGAGCAATAATATATAAGAGATACAACATTAGACCAGCTATCTAAAGTTGCCACTAAATGTTGGATTAAAAGAATGTAATTATATCCAAATTGCTTGTTTGAAAAATGGGTAACCCCACCTAATGATGTTAAAGCCCTAACCAACCATTTTCCCTTAAAGGGTATATCTAGATACAGTCTATGATGCCAAAAAACCAAGACTCTTGATACCTTATTTACTTAAAATCCAAGGCTCTCCTGAATCTTTTGACCCACCAAACCTTAGGGTTGCATTTAAGACTCAGTTTCTTCAACCATTGGTCCAACAAGATTAAACCCACTATACACGAACATATGTTATTCAATCATAGGTTTATATTTTTATTCTTAAATGCGGAAAAAAATGAAAGGCTGTCCAATTCAAAGGCGCCAGTCATGTCATGCACCAGTCATCCAGAGGTGTGGGTTCATTTTTGAGAAAGAAACAAGGTGTAGTTTCTGAAGACACAAGGAAACAACATAGGAAAATGCTGGCCAGTCTGGCCAGATCAAGATTTATCAGTCATTTTCCACATTGGTCAGGAAAAGTTTGCTCTAATACTAAGTTCATTTCAAACATATGAAACATTATTATATCTCATCTTCTGTGGTCACCTTCTCCTGTGGCATGAGTGATGAGTAAAAACAATTGATACTGATGTTATTTTATATTATTTTGATTAAGATATTGGTGCTGAGGACATTCTTGAAACCCCCTCTTCTCTCTCTCCTTGTCAGCACACATGGTAAAGAATTCTTCAACATTTTTGTCTCACATTTTTGTAGTGACAGACAAGGGAACAGATAAAATAATCCACATGACTTGGATTAGAAGGCAATGCTTACCTAGAATAATATTTAAAGACCCACAAGGTACAGATCTACTTCTGGATAACACACCCTGAAAATGAGTGATTCCACTATTGAATCTTGAGGGAAATTACAGAGATACTGTTTTTCTGTCTCTTGGCCAATGGAAAACATCATGGGTATAATCAAACTATTGCATCTGCATCATCTTGATTAAACCTCAAATGGGTATTATGATCAAACAAATTCAATTTGCTTTAAGATGAAAGTGAAAGATGTTTTCCCCAACACTTTTGCTAAAACTAATGTTAAAAAAGAACACACGAATTGGGGGGGCGGTTGTTGTATGTTCTTGGGACTTGGGAAGCATACACGAGCATGTCCTTCTCAAATGGGGTCACTTTCTGGGTTCAGATCGATTGCATTAACCGAGAGGACCAAAACATTCTCATGGTATGTCTCCACCCCTTTTCCAAGCATAATTACGCCTCCCCCCCTTTTTCTTTTTATTGTCTGCTTTTCCTTTCCCAATTCCACCTTTCCCACTGTCCAAACCCACGCAAACAATTGGAGAAAATAGAAATAAATTGAGAAAGGAGAGGGAGAAGCAATTGGAATTTAAAGATGAGCGAGTGTGGTAGTGATTCTTTCGTTATTGGGGACAACTTTCAGCCGTGGCCCGCTCTTCATTGATAACGACCCTGAAATAATTGAAAGAGGTTGCACTTCCTAAAGAGAAAAAAGGACTTTTTCGATATTGAACTCGTATAAGTTATTCTAAACAAGCATTATGGGCTATTTTTTTAAAAAAATTTATTTTGAAATGGGGATCGACTTTAAAAAAAAAAAAAATTCAAATGCGTATGTACTATTCATTTGAAAGGATTGGGAGAAACGAAATTCTCGACACGTTATGCAAATAATACAAAAAGAAGCAAAAAATCTTGACATGAGAACAAGAGGGTAATGCAATGCCGTGATGCACATCCACAAGGTGGTCCTCCAATCCGGAGGGGGAGGGGGTCCACGTGGCAGCAGCCGGCAAGGGATGGCCTCGGCCACGTGGGAAATGTGGTCCAAAGGTCTCGCCCCCAGGTTTGAGCTGCGACACGTGTCCGGAAAAGAGAGGTGACAGGCTGGTGGGCCAAGAGCGTGGGATTGGGAGAGGGTTCGTCATTTTTCCCTCTTTTCCCCTCTCCTTTCTCAAATCTTGTTCTTGTTTTTTTTAAATGCGAAGATAGAATTCGGTCAAAGAGGGACGGAGGTTTGACTATATTTGGTGCGAGGCGATAACCGAGGTATCGAGATCTATCTTGACGCCTGTATCTCTTGACACTGATTCTTAAATTCTACTACCTATCAATATTGGTATTCAACTCGTGTCATGCTGCGTGCGCGGGGTGAAGTAGATACATAAAAAGAAGAAAAAAATTATCCAAAAAATGCACTGAAAAACGAGATGCTATTTACTAATTGGTGGAGAAATGGGGGAATTATGCAAAATGCTCTTTTGGGGGTCTTGGGGCTTTGCATGATTGCGTGGGTCTCTTTTGTTTTTGGTCCAACCGCGCCATGAACGGTCAAATCAGGAGACCCTCCCCTTTCGCTCGCATCATTGGAGATCACACCTGGCTATGATACTTACCTTAACGTTCCACCGGAGCCAATGCTTGGTGACCTCTTTCTTGCTCAAGATCGAAGCCCAATCTTGTATTGGATTTATGCTTCAATGAGCAAGAGTAGGAGTCAATTTCCTTTGTTACCGATTAATTAGGACCAAGCTTTAGCCCATAGGCCTTTAAGTGGATGGGCCGGGTCCATATCCTTGTTTGATCATACTCATTTGTGCATTTTTTTTACTACCGTTAAATTCCGAGATTGAAAGGCGAGACTTCTCGTTAGTCGGGTCACTTCGAGCCAAGTGGAGAGAGGAGTGGCCAAGTCGGTCGGTCATCATGAGCAGTTATCCGAGAGAAGAGAGGCCTCGGAGTTCATTTCGTAACGCGCACCATAGTTCATCGATAGGTAATAAACAAATTTCATATTTTTTTATGAATTCGGTATCGAATGGGGGGTTGGCCGAGGCTGCCGCCCTTAGACACTGGAGTTTGAGCAATCTTTTTTCAATAGTTATACAATATAGTCTGTGGCATTTTTAAGCAAAAAGTAATTATATATCTCGCCATTTGAGCTACCACCATGTTGTAAAGTTTTCTTATATCTCACTCGCACCCCTAACTTAGGTTTTTTTTTTTTTGGGTCATATAACTTAAGTTAATACAAGAGAGTAAATACATATTGAATTAGACAGATTCATACTCAAAGCCCAAAATGCTATTTTTAAACCAACTAGCCCAAAATCCGTTTGAAGTGACGATTTGTAGCCTCTTAGCCATGTCCAAGGTCCAACTCAAATTCCCATGTATCTTATGTTTCTACTGCTAGCCCACTAACAATCTACAGACTTTCGAAAGTCCATTTGGGTGGCTTATCGACTCTAAACCAACTCTAAAAAAAATAATAGAATAAATGGTTCATGAATTTTGATTTAATATATAATATTGTCTCCAAACTTTTAATCTGTGTAATGTGGCATCTGAATTTTGGCACGATATGCAATGTCATCCTTAAACTTTTAATTTGTTCAATGTGATCTTTGAACTATTGGTAAATGTTTAGTGTAACCCATAGATTATATAAACAATTTTCTTTATTTAAGGATCACATTAAACATTTTAGAACAAAACTTAGAGTTCACATTAAACAAATTGAAAATTGAAAATTGGCATTTCATATTAAATCAAAATTCATGAATGACTTGTGTTATTTTTTCATTTCAAATTTTGTGTTGAATGCATAAACTTTGAAGAGCACTCTTGCTAGAGCTAATCTTGACCTAATCTATCATATTAAAGTTGGGTATGAATGCTTGTGGTTGCCATGTGGATATGATGTGGCGCCATGTGGAAATTCATTGGTGATTTGGATTGTAGATTTATGTATTGGAACTATTGCATGATTTAAAATAGCTTAGCTATGTATAAGTGATTTTTTAACAATAAACGCTTCTGAATACTCTGAAAATTAGGATCGACCATTTTCAAAATATATGCTAATAGCAGCATCATATTTAATTTTATAACAAGCGCTGGAAAATTTCAACGGTCATTCTGAAAGTTCAATGAAAAAACGAGTATTTCTCCATAATTTCAACAAACATGTGGAAGACTAAAGTTTTTGAAAATTACGTACATACATATGCTTCAAGTAAAGGTACAAGTACATTACTATTAGAGATATCTACACTAGCAAAAGTGATATGACTTAATTTAGGAAAATTATTTTAACGTCAAGAGGAAACTCATATATGATCAATTAGTGAAATTTTAAGTGGATTAAAATAATTTATTAACATAATCTATACTATTACCTAGACCATTGTATAAAGCAAAGTGGACCTCATACTTTTAAGGGATCTCAATCTCTTTTCCCTTACAAAATATCCTTAATTGCTTATTTTACAAGTATTATGTACATGAACAATTGCGTAACTACCTAATTGTTTTTTTCGACCAAAAAAAAAAAAACTACAGAATTTTTTTTATCCTCTCATGTTTCAATATAGATACACAGAATTTTTTTAAAAGGATTATAGATCGTAAAATGCTTTTTTTCTTTCCATATATACACATATAATTTCTTTGAATTGTGTGTTTTTTACTTGAAAATTGTTTTTAATTAATAAAATACTTCGTGACAATGTAGTTTTCGGTGCTTTAGATATCAATCTTTAGTCTACACGCAACACCTGTGCATATTCATTAGTATTATATAAAGCAAAGGAGAATTCCTACTTGAAAGACATTACGATTTTTTTGTTCTTTCTCAATATATCCTCAATTAATTGATTATATTTGGTATCTCACATATTTCAATTTTAAATTTGATTTTACTCTCTTACATATGACGTTACCCAAACAATATTGGATTCTTGAAGCATTTTTCCCTTCTTACATGTGTACTAGGGGTGAGCACTGTGAACCGCCCAAATGGAGAACTAGCTCAAACTGGTCGATTTGATTCGGTTCCTGAGGGTACGGTCCGGTTCTCAGTTCTGGAGGGGGGGGGGATTGGGCTGGACCGGACCACCTGGACTAAACCGGTCTATATATATATATATTTCTTATTTCTTATTTCTTAAACCTAAATTCACTCACGCGGTCGCCTCCTTAGTCCTTTCCCTCTCCAGTACAATGTATAGATACTTTATGTTTGGAGTTCATGGTATAGATGTATGTTTCCAACTGAGTCATTACTTTTATTTCTGCACTAAATGCCTTTGTTTACCAGGATTTCACTTGATTTACTGGTTTTGAAAAATTGGGAACCGAGACCATCGGTCCGGTTCCCGGTTCCTAAGGGAACCGAACCAACCCAGATTGTGCACACCCCTAATTCTTCATATCGTGCGAACAATTTCCCTTCATCACTTAACATTTCAAATATTTCATGATAAGACAATTTTGAAAGATATTTTGAAATATCAAATTTTTACATACAGGCAAGTTGCGTACAGTTTTATTAGTTAATGATGATTGGTGCAGCTTCTTACTAAGCAGAACTGCACGTCAATGTCTTATTCTCTGTCCCATTAGACCTGTCGTTTGTTCTCTTACCTTCGTAAACTAGAATCGTACAAAACATTTCATCTCTCCTGGTGCCCATTCACGTTTTCGTGATATACTGATCATTCATGTCATTATAAATACATGGCAGTTTCGAGTTAAGTCGTATTGTGTTGTGTTAAATTCGACTCTATCTATAGATTATTATGTCGGGCTGTATTCTTGTATCGTTGTAAGAATTGTCACCCTTGAACTTGGTTAGGGAACATTAGAGTGATTACCCAAAAGGGACGTGAAATATTTGAACACCCCCTTTTACGTGCAAGGAATTGACGAATTGATAGTCTCATGTTATGTTAGATTGTCCAATCCAAAAGCTTAAGTCGACAGGTGGAGCGATACTACATGATCGACATCTTGGGGGAAAAAGAGAAGGGAAATGCCTATTGATGCATACCATCATCTTGTTGCTGATCTCATAATGATTTAAGTTTGGGTCTTAAAGAAAAGAAAAAAAAAAGCAGGCACACAAGACACGGTCCAGCTACACTACAAATGACAAAATAAAAAAATTAATAAAGCGACGGTTGTTGTCGTAATCTTTGGCGTGGTTCGGTTGTTGAAAAGCCAACCCTGGTTCTTCAATGAAATGTCGACTGCTATTTGAATAAATATGACCAGGCCAGTCTGGCCAAGGAAGAGAAGCCATGGCTGTCCTATATGAGAAATATTTTGGAGTCAATTTAACATTTCTTGCTTCTGTACTTGTTCGGCCAAGCCTGGCTTGCTTAGTCACTGTTTGTTGAATAGAACAAGTGATTGTGTCAACAGGCAATCAACAACTGTCTGTCAAATGGGTTGGCTCAGAAAATTGCTGAAAGGTTCTGCTTCCAACTCCAGGATACCATCGGACTACGACGAGGATCGCGACTGGGACGAGCCTCGTGATTCGTCGGTACTTAATCAGCTGTTGCAGATCTATTTGTCTTTCCTTTTGAGCAAGAAAGAACTAGCTGGCGTTTGGTTATTCTGATTTGCACCCGAAAGTTCATGTCGTGGTAGATTAAATCTTTGCAGTGTAACGCTTTGATAGAGTTTTAATTCGTCCTTGAAAATTGCTCATATCATTTGGCGTAGGATGACGTATTGGACAGTGAGAGGGAAGAAACACATTACGCAACTGCTCTTTCTTCAGCTGATGAAAATGAAGCAGGTAAAGTGACAAACTTGATACAGCGGTGACATTGCCAAGTGAATTGGACTCCCCTACTCTGTTCAGTCTGTTGTATGACAAAACATTTGATAGACAAAGTTGGATTTCTTGCGACTCTCCCTACCCTTTTCCTCTTTTTTCCCAGGATTTGTAGTAGAAAGTCGAGTTTTTGAATTTACTCGGAAATTGTGATATTGTGAAGGTTCTTTTAGAAGAATGTCGCTACGGAAAAGTAACAGAACTAATTAAAAGGATGCGATTTGCGAGCTGTAACATTACCATTATTGCTTGGCCAGTGGAGCTGAAAAGCCTTTGTGCTCTTTGAACTCACCATAGACTGAGCATACTTCAAGTAATTTATCATTACTTGAACACGGGATATACAGGGGAGATTTCACTGAAATGGCATCTTTCACATGAAGCAGTTTGTCTGATTTCAGACTACTGATGTTGTTCAGAGGGAGACCAACAGTCCGATGATGGTCAATCAGAGACTGGTGATGGACAATATTCCGAAGCCAGCCACTTGGAGGACGAAGATGAGAGCCTCGCCGAGGCTCTCCAACGAAGTTCAGCTTTCAATTTAAATCCTCTGTGGGAACTTGAGAACATATTTCCCCCTTTTCCATTCTCTTTTCATTCTGTGGACAGGTATGGTGCTGACTGCTGAGACTTCACCCTCCCTTTTCTGAATATAGTGGCCAACATTTACGTTCTCATTCATACAGGTCAACCAATGATGCATAAAACAAAACAAAGATATGATTTTCATTTTCCTTAGCAAGTAATGATAGAATAATGCATCCTTTGGTGAGTGAAATTGGATGTAGAACCAGCTCAATCCTAGTTTTCAGAATCTACCATAGCTATATTTTCCTCCAATTGTCATGCTCCAATTATTAGCTGGTATGGCTTAAGGGGCTAGTTGTTAGCCTAGTTGATGCAGACCATCCACTCCAGATGCTAATCAAAGTTGGCTATGCTATTGTCATGTAAATTGGAGTTCAATTTCTCATTTGCAGTTAGTCTTCTGACTTTTCTGGTTTTGTTAACCATGGCTCGTGTTGATGTTAATTACCCTCTGGCTCATGATGAGCTTCTGAAATTCGGACTAACCCTTGTCAGATCACGCAATAGGGAGCGTCATCGACCAATATGTTATGTTTGCAAGAACCTGGTAAGTGATTAGGCTTTTCATCAACTTCTTTTTTGAGAAGTTTACTCTGGCTGTGATGGATCAAGTGCTCTTTTTTTTTTTCAATTTCTCTGCTGTGACTAAGTTTTTAACATTGACTATACATGATGACTGAACTTTATCACTTGATCATACAGATCCCAGTAGATTCTTCCGGACATTTTCAATATAGGTCCAACCATTTCTGGCGACAGAAGTATTGTCCCTCACACACACGCGACGGAACTCATCGTTGTTGCAGTTGTAGGAGGTTGGAGGTTGGTTCTACCAATCCAAACGTGCTTATATATTTCTTCTTGCCATAGCAACGAAATTAATTGGAAAACATGTGAATGGTAAAATGATGACAAACACAAGCATCAGAACAAGTTTTTTGTAATTTCTATTGCTAAGCTTTCAAATTCGCAGCCAAGGGACACGACATTTTCTTCCCTAACTGATGGTCGGAAGCTGTGTCTGGATTGCCTCGACTCTTCGATTATGAATACAGATCAATGCCAGCCCTTGTACCACGAAGTGTGCGAGTTTTACAAGAACTTAAACATGAAGGTGCATCAGACAATTCCGTTATACTTGGTCGAGAGACAAGTCCTCAATGAAGTCGAAAAAAGCGAAAACAAGGTAAGCGAAAAGGGCAACAAACAGGTGTTATTCTATGTCGATGCTGATCGAGAAGTCATTGTGTACCTTTACTTTTGACAGGGACATCATTTGTTCGGTGAGATAAGAGGAGTCACCATTGAAAGGGAATGCAGCATCGATGCCGTACGACATCCTGTCCTAAAAATTTTCTTTGCAGATATAATCATCTCAATAAGTCAGTCCCCCCTTCAAATTACTTGTGATTATGGATAGTAATTCATTTCTCTTCCTGTTCATCGACTCTTCAGATTGTAGAGCAATCGAGGATCAGGGACGGCCACAAGACCAAAGTAAAAACTTAGCGATACAAACTGGTCGCTTACTCAGAGGTCATAGCAATCATCATTTTGTATGGTTTCCCAAGGTAGCACACAACTAATTGCTTATCAGATTCATCTTATTCTGTGCTTCAGAAAATGCCCATCTTTGTTATGAACTATGACAATGCAGACTTTAACCATTTTCAGGTTGTTAACCGGGAGAATCCTCGCTCACGAAATGATGCATGCGTGGCTCCGACTCGAAGGTTCTCTCTCTCTCTCTCTCTCTCGCTCGCGCCCCCCACTCTGTGGTGGGTGATTGCTCGAGCAACTTATCTGCTCTTATATTCTGCATAACTCAAATTAAAAGGGGAAGAAAACTTGGCATTGGATGATAGGTTATCCATTTATAAGCCTAGAGGTGGAAGAAGGCCTTTGTGAAGTCATGGCTCATATGTGGTTGGAGTCTCAAATCTCATCCATGTCTACAAGTCATAATCACTTCGAGAGAAGGCTTGCTGAGTATCTCAAGTACGATACCGAGTCGCGAACATCACATCCTTATGGAACCGGGTTTCGACGGGTGAAGAGGGTGATCAGCATGCACAGCCTCAAAGGAACAATGACTTATATCCGTATGACCGATACATTTCCTGGATGAATTGTGTTCCCAACCGAGCCTGTCGAACTCTACAGCAACATTTCACGAGGCAGTGGTTCTTTGAATTCAGGATGTTGGATACATGAAGACTATTGAACAGCAGGCAGGTTCATACGTTTCATCTGCTTAAGTGCATCCACTTTAAGCATTGTCCCCAGTGAGGGTTGGCTAGTACGACGATTCTACTGTTCCATAGGGCAAATATGAGAACAATGCGACAGACATTGATGATCTGCAAAACTCGTTGGTAACAAAATTTTGACCGACGCCTTGTTCAGTCGGCAACATGTTGATTAGTTACCGACTCGTTTCCGAAATGCCAATCCGTATTGATTGTTTCAAATTACCAGCTATTTCAATAGTTTACCGACTCTGATTTTTGAAGTTTTACATCCTTATCCATGTTTCATTGCCCTGTTATAATCTCACCTTGAATAGTTTGGAGCAAACAATTCTATCATTGAAGAGTTTTTCCAATATGAACATGCATGGCCTGGGGAGTGGTTGATGTATATCCCATTATTTGTTGGGAAACCTTTCTTGCAGAGTTGACCTGATGGAAGTTTCCATTCCGAGATCGACCAACCCATCGACTTAATCATCTATTGACATGTGGGCTGCAAAATTATGGTTAACCACCACATGAGGGCGGAGGTCTCGCCGTCTCTGTGCTTCACAAGATTTGGAAAAGACAGCAGATAGAAAATAGGATGTATCGATGAGCATCGCACTTTGGTGCCCCTAGTTGCTTCTTGTGTTGTCGCTCAGATGTATTAATATTCTGATTTAGAAGACATGTTCGGTTTGCTTGTGAATAAAGTTTTACTCATCAGGAAAAAAAGAAAAGAAAATAGGAACATGATACCCATATGCTATACTACAAGTTGTATTACAATAAGAGATTTGATATAACTAATGATTAAGAGCCAATGATGAAGAACTCTCATGCAGAATATGCCTTTGTTTTTATTCAAGGTCATTAGAGAGTTGACTAGATGGAGTTAGATATATGACCAGCACATCAGCAATTATAATAATCTTTCGAAAATTAGAGGACTCTTGTAACCACACCAAACCTTTTGTCTATGGCGGTACTACTCTATTGATCTGGATCAGAGTGTGCTCCTTTTGGTGAGAGCGATAGTTGAAAATTGATTCATCACTGCAACAGGGGTCATACCCTTTTCACCTCATGGGTTGGCTGAAAAGAATTCTCAAGGGTTTTACTTCTAACTCCAGACGGAGATCTAATGGGAGCTGTGAGGATGATGATCGTCGTTCTTGCTCCGATGAGCCCAACGATATGGAGGTAATACAAGAAGTGTGAACTTGGGGTTAACTGTTATTCTTGTATTCTTTCGGGGTTTATTCATGGGTGGTTATAATGCCCTAGAGGTATCACTGTATAAGTGGGGTTTTGGGAATTGATAGCTGCAACAGAAGAGTGTTTAAACAGTTGTAGGACCTCAATGTGCAGGACGAATCGACAGAGGGCGAGGAAGAAGAAACGGACTACCAAATTGCCCGCATTCGTTCCTTTTCAGAATATGGTCGAGGTAAATTGCGCCGTGGTTCATGAAATTTTTCTCCGACATTGACTTAAGGACAATTCAGATCCAAACTAGACCACAGTTTTACATGTTCCCAAATGCATACTTCTTCTTGTTGTCTGACGAAATGTAGAACCTAGAACTTGTCGCAGTCACATTGGAAACCTTTTCACTAAAAGCACCTAGATTCCTGAACAGTGTCTCTATACCATGTATCTTTGGCGATGCTTGATTCAAAGAATGTCATTCAGCAGACGATCTCTATGGAGCGGCATCAACCAAGGACTGGGAACAATACGACGAACGACCCGTCCAGTGTTTCCAACAGAGTTTGGCCTTCGAATCATTCTCCCTGTTTGACATTGCAAACATATTCCAACCACTTCCGTACTCATTTTATCCCGACAACGGGTTCTCATCTATATAGTCACTTCTACTTTATTCGCTACTCCTTACCCAATGCAATGTGAATGTTGCTTGTGGGAGAAAAGAAAGAAGAAGGTGAATTTGTTCGTAAACGATTCATTTGCTTCCTTCCATACCACAACAGGCAAGCCTTTCTGCAACCAGAATGTGTCCCCTCTTATGCGTCGCATGGTTCGCTTGCTGGTCACGAGGTTTCTGTCTATGAGGATCACTCTACCATTGACAAAGATCACCACCTCTACCACCACCATGACCACCACCGTCGTCATCGTCCAATATGCTACATTTGCGGGCAACCTGTAAGAGTTTACTTTCTTCTTTCGGCGACTTTTCCTCAAGCAGGATCTATTAACTGGATACTTTTGGATGTTTGAATCTTTCATATGTTCAACCAAAGTATAAATTCACTAAACCTTCTGTGTTTTCCCTTGCCTTTTCTTGGTTACAGATCCCAGTGGATGCAAATGGCCGTCTTCTGTACGGTCGACATCCTTTTTGGCGACAAAAGTATTGTCGTGCCCATAAGAGAGACGGGACACCTTCTTGTTGTGGTTGCGAAAGATTGAAGGTAGGTTCCCTCTCAATTTAGATGCCCTCTTATATTAGTTTGGAAACAAATTCCTAACATTTAAGGACGGATCTAAAGCAAAACATGTTGTCAAGGAAATTGAAGTTCATGGTAGGAAATTTTCTATTTTGTCGTTTTAGAAAGATGATGTATTTCGTATAATAAACAACGAGGAATATTTAGGACAATAACCCTTAACTTTTATTTTTACATCACTAGTGTTTGACTTTTAAGATTATTAACCCAATAAGATTCTTAATCTCTCATATTATGTCAATATTGTACAAGATTTCGACGGATAGATAATGTTTTCGAACATAGAGACAGACCTAATAGTAAAGTTCAGTCATCCCATCTATGCCAATGTACCAATCCTCATGTTTGGAAATAATCACTCATCCTTCTTCAAATTTCACGATTAAAAGCATAATTTTGTATATATAGCCCTCAGATTTGGAAGGTTCTTCAGTTAAAAATTCATACTAATGCTTCTTTAAACTTTCTGGTGGGGCCAATATCTAAGCGTGATCTCATGAAGTTGGGGGGCCGGCCCCCCCTCTAAATCAGCCCGTGCAAACATCATAAACGGCGCGACTATCTACAAATATTACACCGAGAAGACAAATCAAATCACTATAAAGTTAACCTCTATAAACAACTACATTTGCAAGTGTCATACTTGTAATTTCAAATAGTATGGTAAGTGTAAAAAAAAAAAAAAGCTGTTGATAAAAAAATGTTCGATGACTTTTTTTAGGTAACTTGTCGGTAGATTGCTTGCTGACACTTACGAAATTACCAATTTGTTTAAAGTTAGTAAAATGACCAATGTCTGTACTAATTTGTTTATTTTTATTTGCATAGCTTACTAATGCTTTGACTTTACCAACTCTTTTGTGAAATTACCAACCTAAATTAGAGCTACTTTAAATTTTGTCAGATTAAATTTCCAACTTATTTTGAATCATCAACTCTCATTTGAGTTACTTACCTAAGTTTATTTGTTTTTGATTTAATAACTCTTTTTATAGAGTTGCCAACTTTTATTTGTCTTGATTAAAAATCTCTTATATTTACTAAATTTCAACCTAAAGTAATCGTGATTTACCAATTTTTCTTCCTTTTTCTTGGTCAGATTTTTGTTCTCTTATTTAATTAACACCTAATATTAGGTGACCAAATCTCATTTAAATTTCTTACTTCTATTCATTTGTTTTTTTTATTTGCCAGCCTTTCTTGTCGTTTACAAAATACTTACCTAAATTAGTCCCATTTATCAACTTTTCTTTGATTAAACCAACTCTTTTGCATTGGCAAATCTTATCGACTTACTTACCAAGTATATTTTTCTGTTAATTTTTTTTTTTTTACCCACTGACTTACGCGGAAAATTTAATTTAAGTGGTGAACTTTCTCCGAGTGAGCATTGATAGTTCTGGACTTCTAACTCTCTGATTAGTTATCAATGTTTAGAAAAAAGATATATTTATTTGTTGTAGTTACTTATTTTGAATATAATATATGGAAAAAAAAGCTTTGAGAACAATCTCTTCTTCTTCTTTTTTTTTTTTTGTCGGCAGAACAATCTCTTCTTCTTAAAAGCTTTACATTTATAGGGGATGCAAGCTTGACTACACAACCAACGAGAGATATTAATTTACATGTATTCCATCTTCATATGGTCTCACAGCGACTCTTTTGTGAAGTTTGAACTTATTTGACTCAATTAATCAATTATATTTTCATAATAAGTATAAGAATGCCAAGTATATTTTATATAAGATAATGCAGTGCCCCATCACCCCGTGAAGGAAAAAATCGCCCCGACCCTGCCCCGCATGTGGTCTTGGGGCAGTGGTTGACTATTTTTTGAAGTTCCTAGCTTGTTTGACTTTATTAAACCAACCCATTAGTTCATTCCTTTTTAAAAGCTATCTATGCAGGCAATTTCTTCTTATTAATTAATTAATCAGAACACTACAAATGTTATAAAAATAAATAAAATGGGGTTAATGTCATTAAAAACCTCAAATTGATACACATGTGATAAATATACCACAAACTTATCTTTTACCATGAAAACTCCCAAACTAGTGCACCTGTGACAAATTCATCCCAAACTTAGTTTCTTTTAAAATAATAATAATTTAATTGACGTTTCTTCAATTAGCTTAGTTTTTAACGACATGACTCAGTTTATCTTCTCTAACAAACCCTAAAATTTGGGGTAAATTTGTCACAAATGTACCAATTTAAGGTTTTTAGTAGTCAAAAAATTAGTTTAAGGTAAATTTGTCACATGTGTATTGGTTTGGAGTTTTTCGTGGTAATAACCCTAAAAAAATGCCAAAATTTCTCAAAATATAATGCGGCGCCTCATGGGCCCCATCAACCCATGAAGGAAAAACTGCCCCACTGCATAAGGGCGGCAGCAAGGCAAGTTTTCAGCTTGAGGGGGCCTAATACCCTAAAAAACCCTCAACTTTAACTCTAGTCTCATTTATACTCTAAACCTTTTTTGTCTCATAAAAAACTTTCAACTTTTGGTCCAGTTTCAATTCTACCTTAAACTTCTTCTTTTTTGTCTCATATAAAGACAACCAATTTTAGGTCTAGTCCCAATTATATCATAAACTTGTTTTTATCTCATAAAAAATTATAAACTTTTACTTGAGTCTCATATTTGTCCCGTTAACACTCTGTCCAAAATTGTCCTTAGTGATGTGTCATTTTCATGTCATTGCTCTAATTCCCCCCCCCCCCCCCCC
>BCNH02000009.1:11454803-11492111 GCA_001662345.2 Metrosideros polymorpha var. glaberrima
CCCCCCCCCTCCCTCCCAATTTAGATCCAAGAAGGGGTCTTTGGAGATGAATTTCCACGTCAGCCCAAACGACGTCTTCTTGGATATGAAATTTGGAAAAAAAAAATTAGAGCAATTATGGTTGCCCTTCTTCAATTGCTTTTACTTTTAATAGACTTCCTTTAATCTTGCTCGAGGATATTTAATTTTGCGCTCAATATTCAATCTCTCATGCTTGGGAGTCTTCCATCTCTCGTGATTGGAGAGCTCACACTTGGGATGCTCAAACAGCTCGCTATCGAGAGTTTTCCATCTCTTAGTTGTCAAGAGAAATTTTGAACGGATGGTTAATGAGAGCAGATTTGGGGCTCAAGTAAAAGTTTGTGGTTTTTTACGAGGTAAAGAAAAGTTAATGGTAGAATTGAGATTGGATCAAAAGTTGAGGTTCTTTATGAGACGAAAAAGTTTAGGGTAGAATTTGGCTTAGAGCTAAAGTTGAGGATTTTTTATGAAACGAAAGATAATTTATGGTAAAATTGGGACTAAATCTAAAGTTTGAGAGTTTTTTAGGGTATTAAGCCGCCTGAAGGGTGGGATAGAAAATGTGAGCCTCGTCTTGCCTTGTGCCCATCCCTATGCGGCTCCGTCCCCCTATTCTCCATGTCCTATAATTTCTTTCACTTGCCTATTGACCAGCTATAACTCATTTTGAATAATTTGAGGTCAAAAGTACTCACGTTAGAAGCATATATCTATGCATGTCTAAAAAAAATAAAAAAATAAAAAAATAAAAAGGGTTAGGTTAAACGTGTTCATGTTTACCAACTTTTTTTGAAGCTTGCACAAACTCCTCAACCATTAGGAGAAGTCGCTAATGCTTGCGAAACATGTGCAGCCTAGGGGATCGACATATTCGACCCTGAGCGACGGTCGGTGGTTATGCTCCGAATGTCTCGACTCTGCAATAATGGATGATCGTGCATTCAAAGCTCTCGAACGCGAAATGCGAGGATTCTACGAAGGCTTAGTCATGAACGAATACCTAGCACAAGCAGAAAAGATTGTAAGATGAAATTCCATTCATGATCATAGTCATGCTTCTCAAATTCTAGCTAAATTCGGCTCGCTGTTTCACACGATTTGCTTGCTTAAAGACTCATTTACCCGATCGCTTGGCAAATCGGTTTAATAGTCCGCTACCTAGCATCATTCTTTGGCATCATTGACGAGATTCCGACGAACTTTTCTGTGTCTTGGATTCCTGAGCTAAGGATTTGCAAAACTTTCTCGTCCCACGGCCCTAAACCTAAGTTTCTGCTCTGCACTTGATAGGGGCATCATCGACTGAATGGGACATATGGAGTGACGACGTGGTACATCGATCCTATTTATACTGTATGTGCTTATTTGCACTTGAGATTTTCTCATTTTTCACATTGTTTACTCGTTTCAATTTAGCAACAGAGTGATAACCTTTCTTTTAATTTCAGACTGTGGAGAAACCAAAGATTGATGCGGACAATAGAATTATAGGTATAGAAAGAGAAAATCATATGCTAGTCGCCCACACAAGGGTTGCAGCCATAAGAGTTTTGGATGGTCTCCCGAGGTACTTTTCTTCCTCCCTCGCCTTTCCCATCATTATAATTTCGAATCAAGGCCTAATTCAAAAAAATAATAATAATTTAATAATTCGAATTGAGACTAGTTATCTTTTGATGAGAGACTTGACCAGAAAATTTGATGTTTTGTACAGGTTGTTCACAGGGCAAATCCTCGCTCACGAGATGATGCATGCGTGGGTCAAACTTGAAGGTTCTTCTCCTCTTGATTATGATGTAGTCTTTCACTCTAATTTAAACCTTAATATGTCCAGAAAATCAACTAGTTTCTAGTGTGATCCATTACACTGTCGATGCCGCACATCATTATGCTTTTAACTCCTAAGATCATTGATTGAGTAGTTATACGTTTTGTCTCTATGCGACAAATAGCAACGAGAGACTTTTCGTAACAAAGAAAAGAAAAGAAAGAACATAAGAAATCTGATAAGTAGATTAGTGAATTGCCACTTTTTTTGGGGGGATGGCATATGACATAAAAAAGTGCAACACTGCAATTCACTGCATAATAATATGTTGTGATCCGACATTAGGGTCTTGAACTAGAAAATTGTCGTGTGTTCGACAGGTTATCTCCAGTTGGGTCACGAGGTGGAAGAAGGCATTTGTGAAGTTTTGGCTCACAAGTGGTTGGGTTCTCAAATCCGGTCCATGTCTAAGAGCAAAGCTGCACCATCTCCACGGTTCGACTTCCAGAAAAGGCTTGCCAAGTTTCTCCAGCATGGGATCGAATCAAGAACTGATTATCCTTATGGCACTGGATTTCAATTAGTGAAAAGGGCGACGGACATGTACGGCCTTAACGGCACGCTCGATCACATACGGATGACGGGAAGCTTTCCTAGATGATCTATACAACCCTTTTTAAAGAATTCTCCTTGTTTATATATGGCCTGTCTGATGATTGATTATGTAATTTTGATCTCTGTCTACTTATAAATCAAGAACATGATATGGGTTTGGCTTAGTAATAAGATGAATATTATAAAAAGTATCAAATGCTAGAAACATTGGCTGGCTTCCTTGTGATTCAATTTTCTTTTGTGTTGTCTTGACATTTATTCGGTTCATCTAAGATTTGCTTGAGTCGTCTTCTCCGCGTGCTATCCTAAGAAAGGGAGATGCATGGGATTGTGATTGTGACTTGTGAGCGCAACAGAGATTCGGTTCCCAGTGCACAAGATGCAAGCATGTAATATTGAGGTCACTCACGCAAATTCTGGACTCACGTGTTACCTAGCCCATGTGGTTAGCAGGGTTTTCTATTAGCTTGGGGTTTACCTACTTTGTCGAACTTCCTTGTTACAACAAATTGTTCTTAACATTTATGGAAATTTATTAATTGGTTAAGCGGATGAGCGATAACTATGATTTGGTGACATGCATATACCTACCGATAACTTTCTAGGCATTCAGATAGGCAGAAGATCAATAGGCAGGCCGAGACGACGGGTTCCCATAGCGTTGGGTAAACGGGTCATAACTTTTAATTCAAGAAGAGCTACAGGGCCATAATACCAATTGGGAAAGCTCGTTTTTGGAGAAATGCTGTGGCCGAAAGGGTTCTCCGTTTGCAATGGTTTCGGATCTCAAATCCAACGTTTAGGCATGTTTTGGGACACATTTCTATCTATTTTATGTGTTCTTTTAGCCCTTTGTTTTGTTTTCCAAACTTCTCCGTCAGTTGGTATTAGAGCCAGCAAAATTGCTAGAGAGTGGAGCCATGCTTGGTGTTGACCCAATGGGAGAAACTGTCAAGCTGACGAAGAACAGGTGGTACAGGCCTTATGGACATTTAGAGGCCTGTTTGGTAATGCTCATGTTTATTTGATTTCTATTCTTTTGTTCTTGAGAATAGAGAAAGAACATAAATCCGCTTGGTACAGAATTGTTCTTTTGTAATCCCCATGGATGTAGGTCACTACGACCAAACCACGTAAATCTGATGTCCGAGTTCTGTCTATTTTATTGTTTGATTGCTTGCTTTTCGTAACACTTTCTGTGACCCAAGCCGATGCTTGAATAGCATTTGACCTGAACTGAAAACTCGGTTTGGTGTAGGATGAAGCATTGGATAGTGAGAGAGAAGAAACATATTATGCAACTATTCTTTCTTCAGCCGAAGAAAAATGAAGCAGGTAAAATGGTAAACTTGATACAGCAGTGACTCTGCCAAGTGAATTGGACTCGCCTACTCTGTTGAATGACACAACATTCTATGGATAACGTTGGATTTCTTGCAACTCTCCCCGTCCCTTTCCTTAATTTCCCAGGATTTGATGTAGAAAATCGAATTTCAATGTACTTGGAAATTGTGATCCTCTAAAGGTTCTTTAAGAAGTGCTACTAGGGAAAAGAAAAAGAACAAATTAAAGGGATGCGCTTTGTGAGCCGTCTTATTGCCATTCGTGATCGGCCAGGGGAGCTGAAAAGCCTTTGTGCTCTTTGAACTCTCCACAAACTGAGCACATATCTTAGCAATTTATCATTTCTTGAACATGGGTTTACAGGGGACAGTTCACTAAAATGGCATCTTTTATAAGCAGCAGTTTGCCTGACTCCAGACTACTAATGTTGTTCAGGGGAAGACCAACGGTCCGATGATGGTCAGTCCGAGATTGGCGATGAACAATATTACAAAGCCAGCCACTTGGTGAATGAAGATGAGCGACTCGCCGAGGCTCTCCAACAAAGTTTAGTCTTCAATTCAGATCCTCTGTGGGAAATCAAGAACATATTTCCTCATTTTCCATTGTCGTTTTATTCTATGGACAGGTAATGGTGCTGTCTGCTGAGACTTCGCATCCTTTTTCTGAATATAGTGGCCAACAATTACATTGTCATTCTTACCACTACTTTCTACCAAATTTTTTTTTTCTTACAACTACAGGAACATAACGAGGCCGTGGTTCTTTGAATTAAATTCAATACATGATTAATGGAGGGCAGGCTCACTCCCGTTTTTGAAGTTTACATCGTTATTCAAGTTTCACGGCCTTGTTATAAACTTACCCTGAATAGTTTGAAGCAAAAAAGATCTATCATTGAATGGTTTTCCAACATAATCATGCATTGTCTGGGGGTTTGTTAGTAGAAAACCTTTATTGCAGAGTTGACCTGATGGAAGTTACGGAATCAAAATCGACCAACCCATCGACTAAATCATCTACTGAACTATGAGTTGCATCATTATGGTTAATCACCGCATTATGGGGAAGGTCTTGCTGCGTCGGTGCTTCCAATTGACATTGTTCTCATGGAGGGTCAATATACTCGAGTTGGTGGGTCAAAATTACTAGTCCGCCTCCTGCTAAGTTTGGAAAGAAATCTCATGGATGCTATGGAGCTGAGTACATTGGCAAATGTTTTTTCCCAAGGTTGAAGTTGTTGAGAAAAATGTACACGACCTTAATCCAGCATATCTCTGAAAAATCTCCATGTCATACTTCCATGCCCCTGGTCACTTCTTGTTACTCAGATGTACTGATGTTCTGATTTAGAACACATGTTCGGTTTTCTTGTGCGCTGCTCCAGACGGAGATCTAATGGAAGCTGTGAGGATGATGAACGATGTTCTTGTTCCTATGAGCCCAACGATAAGAAGGTAATACAAGAAGTATAAGTTGGGGGTTATTTGTTACTCTTGTATTTATTTGTGGTTAATTCGTGAGTGGTTATATTGCACAAGAAGTACAACTGCATTAAGTTGGGTGTTGGAAAATGATAGCTGCAATAGAACAGTGTTAAACAGTGCTAGGACCTCAATGTGCAGGACGAATCAGCGGAGGGCGAGGAAGAAGGAATGGACTACCAAATCGCCGGCACTTGTTCCGTCTCAGAAGACGGTCAAAGTAAATCAGACCGTTGTTCATGAAACTTTTCTCCGACAAACCTTACGGTTTTATATATTCCTAATTGCATATATCTTCTTGTTGTGACCAAATTTAGAACCTAGAACTTGTTGCAGTCACATTGGAAACCTATTTACATAAAAGTATTTTAGTTTCCTTGACAATGTCTCTTTACCATCCTGTTCAGATGAATGGTGAATGTCACGCAGCGGACGATCTCTATGGAGCGGTATTGACACCTAAAATTTGACCTTTTTTTAGAATTAATTTTATTAATTAGTTGCATAAAAAATTAAGGGACCGACCCCGACCCCTAACAAGAATATTAAATCATTTTCATATAGTTTTCTGCATTTACATAATCATGCATTTTGCATTTTAATTGGACTGGTGGCAAAATTGTACTTCAAACAAACGCGTGAACTAGGCCAAACCCATCATGAAATTCGGCCGAACATATGGGGATAAGAGCCGAAATTTTAAGAAGCCCTAGGGCCTAATTAGGACTTGATTCAGCCCACTTAAATTATAACTAGGGTAAACGCCTTTAATTAAAGCTCATTAATTAGAAAAAGGCCTAACTTAAGCCTGCAAGAGACTGAACAAGCCCACAAAGGACTTGTGGCATTCGGCCAGCCCATGTCTAAAGGGGCTTGGCCGAATGTCACCCTAGATTGAGCCAATTCAATGCAATTTGACCTTCTAGGGACTAAATTGAAAAGATAATTAAAGTTTAGGGTCAGATGTGCAAATATAAGAAAGTCGAGGCCCTTGACAGGCAAATACTTCTCCTATATATACCTTGTTACGCCTAACTAACTGTTGATAAAGTGTAGGATTCGAAAGAAGAGTCTCATCCTTGTCATTGAATTCGGCATTTGACTCAATGGGAGTGGAAGCAATCTTGTTAACAGTGAGGCCAGTATGAGAAATAAGATCAATAGCATATTTTGCTTGAGATAGATAATAACCAATAGCAAATGGCCAATTCTTGAGAAATGATTTCGTGGGGATATGCTATCTCCTATTAGTAGCTTTTGAACAAGCAGAAGATATTCATTATATTCATCTTATCTAATGTACCTAGTATGGTACATTTGTATTCTACATTCTAAGTTCATCTCCCTATCCAATGTATGTATTTATTCAATACATTGATATTAATGATAAGTGCATCATTATGTTCCTATAAATATGAGCTTAGTTTTCATCATTGGATAGAGTTGAAATAAAGAAATTTCTCATGTGGCTTTTTCTACTATCTTTGGTGTTTATCTGCTTTCTCTACTTAATCTCTCTCTATTCTCTCTATTATATACTTGCAACTCAATATTTTACAACATGTTATCAGCATAAAGATCTACCAACTGAGTAAATAATTTTTGCAAGGTAAGTGTTCTCTTTGTTTTCTTTAATCAACTTATACTTCATTTTCTTCTTTATTTTTCTTTTTCTTGGCCTGAAACCAATTTCAAATCTAAAAGTATCATTCTGCTCTTGAAGTAGCGGTGGATATTTGGAAATCCTTCTAATTAATTTAAAGATTCATTTTGGTACAGAATTATGGCAAATATTGAAAAGCCCAAATTCTACATCCTGGAAGTGAGTGGAAATAATTATACATCCTAGTGCCTTGACATGGAAATGCACCTCCAAGGGCAAGGTCTCGCTAATGCAATTATAGAAGATAAAACCTCAAATGCAAAAGATAAAGCAAATGCACTGATTTTTATTTGTCGTCATTTGCATGGAAGCCAACAGACTCAATATTTATCCGTTCGAGACCCTTAGACATTGTAGAAGAGGTTGAAGGATAGGTATGATCATACTAAGACTGTTTTTCTCCCTCAAGCACAATATGACTGGCAAAATCTCAAGTTGCAAGATTTTAAATCAATGTCTAACTATAATTCCGCTTTATTTGATATTGTTTCTTGGCTTGAGTTATGCGGTATCAAGCTCACTGATGCGGAACTATTAGAGAAAACTTTCTCCACCTTCCATGCTTCGAATATTGTATTGCAACAGCAATACCGGCAGCGTCAATTGACCACATACTCTGAATTAATTTCTATGCTCCTCACTGCTGATCAAACTAATGAATTGTTGCTAAAAAATCATGATCTTAGACCTGTTGGCTCAAAAGCATTGCCTAAAGCACATGCTAACTTTGAGAAAAATACTGGCCATTTTAAGGGCTATAAGCGCAGGCAAGAATATAATTCTTGAAGGGGTGGTAGGAAATTTAACCACCCTAGGAAATATAACTTTGGCCCGAATCATGACAAAGAAAAGAAGCCAAAGAAGGTGACTAATGAAAGTATTTACCATCGTTGTGGCATGACTGGGCACTGGTCACGTACTTGTCGTACGCCAAAGCACTTTGTTGATCTATACCATGTATCTTTAAAAAATACAAGCAAGCGTGGTGAATCTCACGCCATTGAAATCAATCATACTACTATAATCACTGTTGAGGCCAACAATATCTCTATTGGTGGGACTCCTCTTACTCTTGAAGTAGCAAATGCATCCATGGATGTCTCTGATTTCTTTGAGGACCTCTTATTGCTTTGACGAGGCATTAGTCTAGTGGATAGTAACTTAGACTTCGAAATTTTATAATTCTAATAATTTCTTTTCTAGTTTTTTTTCTTTAAATGTATTAGCTTTTATTGTTCTTTAATATGGTTATGTAATGAAATGCTTATAAACCTTATATAATAGGGATATGTTCACAATAAGTCCTAAAACTTACAGGGAAAGTGCGTTTGAGTCCTAAAACTTTCAGAAGGTTCAAACAAGTCCTAAAACTTGTCCATACGGTTCAAAAAAGTCCTAAAACTTGTCGATATGTTTCAAAAAAGTCATTTCCGTTAGTTCCATCAAATTTGGTGACGGAAAATGCTGATGTGCTGTTTCTCTCTCCTACGTGGCCAATAATTCAATTGACATTAGCCCACAAGCCAATACGATGTCGTTTCTGTTCTGCCCCTCACTTGTCCCCTCTCCTGAATCACTTCTGCCCTCTGTCTCCGCTTCTTCAAACCTAAGCCCCAAATCGAGTGACTAGTCGAGCAGCGAGTTTTGGGTGGGAGAGTCGATGACAAATTCAGGGGCAACGGTGCGGCGACGGCGAGTCAAACGGCAAGTCGAGTGTGGCGACAACGAGTGGAGCTGTGACGACAAGTCGAGCGCGGTGATGGCAAGTCGAGTGTGGTGGTGACGGTGAGTGGAGCTGTGACGGCGAGTCGAGTGCGGCGATAACGAGTCGAGTGCGAGGACAACGAGTGGAGCTGCGACGGCAAGTCAAGCGGTGACGGCGAGTATGCTTACTTGCTCACAATAATCACTTCCTTGCTCTTGTGTCGATACGAGTAAATTGGGTGATGCTTTAATGTCTTGCATAGTTTTGCTTTTTTGGCGTTCACGAATTCAGTTGTGAGGGTGATTGTGATCTTTTACCTGAGCGGCGAGCAGTGCTGCATCTTCATAAAAGAAGACGCTTAGGAAAAAGTTTGGTTATGTCTGTTGCATTTAAACTACTGGTGAAAGAACATGGCCAATAGGGTGCTGAACATATAGGACATTCCATGCATTTTGCACTTCAAAACTATGAGCATTCTAACTTAGAATACATTTTTTCCTTTTTTTCAATGACAGAGAAAGGAAGACATTTTTTATGAGTATCCAAGAGATGGCATTCTTGTGATTGATCCTAATATTTGTGGAGGAAACATCTGAAGTGTGAATTGCTTGTGAATCAATAAACTGCTTCATAAAGTCAAAAAGGTATTGTTGGGAGCACTTTCTATTCGTGTGGATCAATTGACATGGAAATCTAGTTAACTTTAGGTTCTACACATTCAAGATTACAAAAGGCGAAAGTTTTCATGATATTCTGATTGATCATTTTTTTCGTACAGATATGGAATAGAATAGTCCTATTATTTCAACACTTCTGTGAACTTCATTTACAAGGGTTGTCTACTGCCGATCGACGATGTGTTTTCCTACTAAACTCTGTGCTGAATGTGCAAGAAATGTTCCACTATGCTGAACGACTGATATGATCGGTAAGTTGAGATGTAATTGAAAAAATAACAAAATATTCTTTCATAAAAGAAGACACTTAGGAAAAAGTTTCTCTGTCGAACGTGTGAGATATTCTTTCATAGTACCATTGATTTGATTGTTCTAGCTTTGTTGGCTTTGCTAGTTTGCAGCCAAGATATGCTTTCTTAATATGGCGACAAGAAGAATGAGAGCATTGACATCTAAATCAGATAGTGTAACTGTTAATGAGGTTGAATCCGAGCTAACATGCTACTGTGGTCTTTGATCACCAATTCTTACTGCAAAGACAAAGAAAAATGCAAGACGAAGGTTTCGTGGATGTGCTAAGTTTGATGGTCCAAGTTGCTGCAATTTCTTCATGTGGGTTGACCCAAAGATACCGGATCAAGCAAGGGACATGATAGTCAACCTCCTTGAAAGAAATCAAGCACTATGCGAATCAAGCCAATCGAGGTGCAATGAGGTTGATGTGAGCACATTGATAGCTGAAATGAAGATGCAAAGGGCGAAACATAGATGTTTAAAGGAGGAGCTTGAACGAGTGAAGCAAGAAAAGATGATATATCAATTGGCATTTGTCCTATGCATGTGTTGTATCATTATGTTGGTTGTATGTAATGTGAAAGTTAGTGGGAAGTTTTTAAGTCTTCCATAATATCTTGTTTCTAAGTTTCTAAGACTAGTTATTCGGTAGGTGCTAATAACTTCATGTTACAAAGTGTGAACGTGACGTCCAAGATGAAAAGGACGGTTATGTAGATGGATCAACTAGCCTGATATTTGTTTCTCCTTTTAACTATGGTTCGATCTTTTTGCTATCAGTTGACTGCGATTCATGACCGGATAGAATCAGGGTTTGCTGGTGTTGACACCTAAATTTTGACCCTCATTTAGTTTTTATTTAGAATTTATTAAATTGCAAAAAAAAAAATTGGAGACTGACCCCGGCCCCTACCAAGAATATCTAATTTGATTACATTTAGTTTGCATTTAGACTTAGGAGCATTTTCCTTAAATTTTCAGCATAATTGAAACATGCATTTTTTTTTTTGCATTAAAAAATTGAACCCTCATCCGCAAGCCCCACTATTGAGCATCCGACGCAATTGTGATCCATCATCCACCGTTCGAGTCATGGCCAATCTCGATCCGTGAGTTCAAAGAGGAAAACGAATATCCGCAAATTCAAATTAGGATCGGTGGTGAATGTTTTGGAGAAGATATTTGATATTTCAAATAAAAATAACAACTTTGCGGCCATATCTTTCCATTTCGAATTGTTTAGCTTATCTTTTATTTTGCATATATAATGCGTAAGAGACGGGGGGAAAAAGAAGAAGAAGGGGTCGGCAATTCTTATTCAGAAAATTCAGAGAGGCGCATGTGAGAGAGAGAACTCGGTGGCCGAGCTTTCCCTGGCGACCTTGAATCCTTAGGCCGGCGACGCCACACGAAGCCATCGCACCTCCACCGTGAAGTCCAGTGTGTAAAACTCAAAGGCTCCAGTGAAGTAGAATCTTTCAAGTTCCAGACCGAGCCTCCTGCCACGCTCTGCCCATTCAGATCAGTCCATACTTCCTCTCGTGAAGTCTCTCAATTCTGGCGTTCCTTCGACAAATGTTAATCAACGTTTTGGCTATCTGACGAACCCCACTGCACCGACAACCAATCTGATCGTGGAGTTTTGGAAAGTCAAAGAATTTTGATATAGAAGACAAGGGAGATCCCGCAACTGGAATAACCCCAGCAAGTCTTAAGACTTGGAAGTAATTGACGTGTCTTGCTTCTGTTTTGTCCAGATTTGTTGAAGAAAGTCCGTGAACTTGTGTGTTACACTCAATACACATAAAGAAGACAAAAGGAGTCAATAGCACTAAGAAGGCAAATAGCGAAGAGGAAAATTTGCTTGCAAGCGGAGAAGAAGTCAAACTCCTGAATGTACATCTATGTGCGTGCACCTCCGGCCATTGTTCCTCTGCCATCCTTCGAGCCTCATCCGATTGATCCAAATTCAGAAAATTTCCGGATAAGATAATTTTTATTTTATTTTATTTTCTTATTTAATGTTATCTCCTAATTCTGTTTTCTAGTTTTTTTTTTTTAAAAAAATGTGAATCTTCCGGATGAGATAATATCGCGTTAGAGATAACGTGATATTATCTTTAAAATTAGGCACATTATCTTAGGAGATTTTATGTTTTTATTTTTTCGTGGTTGCTTATCTTTATGATTATGATTGTGATTTAATTTGCACATTAATAAATAATTTTGCTCATAGTATATGCTCCCATCGTGCCTATGTCCCGAGGAAAATGTGCATTGGGTGACGTCTGACTTCGATTCAGAAGTATGATTGTACTCGCACATAGAAATTATACATCACATTCTCGATTATGAGAATCGGATTGATAATTTCAAAATAGGATTTCAAAATCTGCCCTATGTATTTAGGGACGATGGTTATTCTATAAATTAATTCACTTTCTGGCCCCAATTCAGGGGAATGCTGTGAAATCGAAAATCGAAATTAAAGGTATATTATGGGCAAGATTAATTATTTTTGTTCAAATTATTCATTCTTGTTTAATATAATCAATCATAAAAAAATACCAAAAAATACTCATCGTATGCATGTCATCTTTGCCATGTCATAAGTCTAGGTTCGTTTAATACCATGCCTGGGTTCATGCATTATTTCCATGTCTAGATTCATTAATGCCATGTTTAGGTTCATTTAATATAGTTTTTTAGGTGCATTCATATAAAATTAAATGTCTAGGTTCATTTATTATTTAACCTTAGTCATTAGGATTAATTAATTAAATTGCCTGTCATATAGTATAGTCACATGACATTTTTTGCCCGTCATTTAGAAAAGGTAAGTTTAGGGTCATAAATGTATGTCATTTAATTTTACGTCGTTAGACTTAGATCATTTAATTAAATGCATTTCATTTTAGAATATGGTTGCATTAGCATTG
This sequence comes from Metrosideros polymorpha var. glaberrima, assembly GCA_001662345.2. Taxonomy (NCBI): domain Eukaryota; kingdom Viridiplantae; phylum Streptophyta; class Magnoliopsida; order Myrtales; family Myrtaceae; genus Metrosideros; species Metrosideros polymorpha. Next base: position 11,467,314 of record BCNH02000009.1, read on the forward strand.
CATTCAATAAAAGAAAACCCCAAAAACATTAATCTACATTGCCAATCAAAGAATTTTCGTAAAAAATGGGTACCGAAAGGGCGTTAATAGAAATATTAGCGTAATCAAGTTCCCGAACTCATTTAATCTCTGGTTCGTAGAAATAAAGTATATCTCTCTATACTTTATTTAGGTTTCTAATCGACCTACCATAAACGATTAGTGGCGACTCCATTTTAAATCTTTTGTATGTTAATACCGAACTTTAAGTTGCAATTTGGTAGGACTTGGGAGGGTCTGAGCTAGGTTAGTTAATTAAATTAAATTGGTAATCCATTAACTTAGGTTTCGGCGAAATTTAGGTCGCGACAGCTGGTCTTAGCAGTTTGAGGAAATCCTATCCGCTAAACTTGAGGTAAACATCTCCATTCCTGCTGTTAATGCATGTGTTTGCAGTCCAAGTACTACTAGCTTTTGTGCGTTGACCTTTGAGATCACTTCGTTAATCTCATATTCTTTTAGAGCCCTTCACGAAATGGAGTTTAGAAGTAAGAGTACACGTAAACTGGAAAATTACTCTCTATGTATCATAAATGGACATGACTTTTAGGCTGCGAGGTCTATTACCTTCTGCAGGTTGATGGGTATGTCAAGATTTTTGCTGGGGTGGGGCATGGTTGGACTGTGAGGTATAAAGACAAAGATGAAGGGGCGATGAAGTCTACTGAAGAAGCCCATAAGGACATGCTGGACTGGTTCACCAAGCACTTGAAGTGAAGATGGACTTAGTCACCTTACACTGCATCTACATATCCAAGGAATAGAATGAAAAAGCACGATTGTTGCTAGCAGTAGCAGCCTATCATTTGACGGAGCCGAATGCTGATTAGGAACCGTATTTCTTATGCATATGTAATTTAGCTTAGATTAAATAGAACCTGGCCATTCGTGTCTTGAGATAAATGGAAGAGCTTTGTGGGTCTTTGAGTTTGCGTGGGGGCATTGCCCACTCTCTTGTACATAGCATGTAGTTCCTAGGTCAACTAAAACCTGGATATTTTCCTAGCATATAGCATCTGTGATTGTGAGCATATTAATTTACAGATTGCGTAATATTTGCTCAATGTCGAAAGCAACCAAAGAAAATAAGTGTGCACAAAGCTGCGCTATTGGTCTAACCACTCAGTGCAAGGTTCAAAAGATTTAAAATTGACTAATCTTTAAGATAATTCACTAAAGAATTTGTATGGCAAGACAGCATCTTTTAGGTGAAGTAGTTGTAAAAAATTATCTTCGCTAGTTGGAGAGGGAACTTCGTCCACGTAATCTAAAAAAATGTCCAGGATTGACCCTGATGCAAAATTTTCACCTTGAATTCCCTTATGTTGTTTGTCCTGTAGATGGTCTTAACACAATAAACATAAGAACCGCACGTGCTGTCCACAGGACAGGGACATGTTGTCTCATACAAAAAGAATCGCAAGTGTTGTTTGTCCTGTAGATGGTCTTAACACAATAAACATAAGAACCGCACGTGCTGTCCACAGGACAGGGACATGTTGTCTCATACAAAAAGAATCACAAGTGTTGTTTGTCCTGTAGATGGTCTTAACACAATAAACATAAGAACTACATGTACTGTCCATAGGACAGGGACATGTTTGTCTCATACAAAAAGAATCGCAAGCGTTGTTTGTCCTGTAGATGTTCTTAACACAATAAACATAAGAACCGCATGCACTGTCCATAGGTCAATGCACGTCCTTACACTTCAAAAACTAGGTACATGTTTGTCTCATACAAAAAGTTAACCATTTCATTAGGTTCATGTTTGTCTCATACAAAAAAACCAAATCATAAGTGATAAAAACAACCATGTTCAGCCAGTACATCAATCCAAGTCTTTGGTCTCTGGTGGTCCAGCAGGTTCAGCATTCACTTGATTCGTAAGTCTTGAGCTTTCCCTTGTATATGGTGTACCTCCTGTGACTCTCTTCCAAACAATAGGCTTTTGAGGAGCTATTGTAATAAGAGATGATTGAGGTTGGGAACTCGTTTGGGATTATGACGGTGGCTTTGGCTTTACAGCAACATGCTTTTGAGGAATTCTTAATGATTGAGGTTGGGAACTCGCTTGGAGTTGTGATGGTCCCAGTGCCTTTGGCTTTACAGCAACATGTTTTCGATGACAATTTCTTAATGATTGAGGTTGGCAACTATCCTGCTGTTGTGATGGTGGTTGCGATGGTGGCTTTGGCTTTACAGCCACATGCTTTTGAGGATGAGGTTGTGCACTGGCTTGTGGATGTGGCAAGCTATGCACTGGGTTAGGGATGTGCCAAACTACTCCTTTGTCTGGTAGTTTCAATAATCTTGCACCAGCTGTGCCAGTCTACAAAAGAATGTGCAGATTTTTAGCTCAAAGAGATGGTCAGTTGCTATTATAAAATGTTTAAACCAACTCACATTGAGAACTTGAATGTTTGTCCTAGGATTTGTGTCAACGCCTAATCCTACCATTTTTTTCTTCTTCAGTTGTGATTGTCCTTGCATCATGTCCATGTCAATTGTCGGTCTTTTAAATTGGAAAAAAAAAATTTGCACATGAGAATATAGTCATAACACATGAATGCATGGGGATTGAGGTATTACTCGCTGGGATTTTCTAAGGTCTCCCCTGAGCTATTGCACTAGCTTGAGCACAAAAAATTCCTTGTTGATCAACACTAGCTTCAGCAAAAGTATTGGCATTTCCACTGCATCCACTTACATTAGCACTAGCCCGACATCTTGTCACATCTGCACTAGACTGAGCAAAAGCATTGGCTTGCCCACTATTATCTTGTTCAGGTACACTAGCTTCTGCAAAAGCACTTGCCTGCCCACTATTGTTTTCTGCAGGTGCATTGGCTTCTATAGAAGCAGTGGCCTGCCCACTATTCCCTCCTTCAGATGCACTTGTTGTTGCTGTAGCTTTAGCCTACATACATACTTATTGTCATTAACCTGAAACCTTCAAATTTAAAACTTACAATACATATCATTAAAGTCAACATTCTACCACAACTTACTTGTCTTTTTTTGGGCATTGATCCAATGGAATTGGCCTGAGATTAAGCTCTAGGCGCATTAGCATTGGATGTACATACATTGGCCTGAGCATTGGCCTGAGAAGAACATGGCAAGCATTAATTGACAACATATTAAGACAACAAGCTTAGAATCAACATGATTAACTAGTTGAAGAAATACCTTTTTCAGAGGACATCCCTTGCAGTTATGTCCAACCACATTGCAGGCAGAACAAGTCATTCGCTTACCTTATTTAGTCATTCTGTCACCTTTTACAAGCTCAATTGGTTGCTTTCTTCTGTTCTTTTTAGGCCTACCAGGCATCTTTTTAATTGGTGGGGGCTGAGGAGGTTCTTTGTTGGTTTTCTCCCAAAATTTCTGACCTCTCACAACAGGCATCATGAATTGGTAAGCACTTAGGTATTTCTCCTTGTTAAAGCACTCAGTTAGGTAGTCACCCGGATCTTTCTTCCTGTAGTGTATTGCACAAATGGCATGACAACATAGAATTCCACTAACTTGCCACGCTCCACAAGAACAAGTCTCTAAATGATTCAAGTAAACAACATATATGTCACCACTTTCCTTAATTTCGAATTCATCATCTCCATTCCATACCTCCTCACAATACCTACTGGCAGTTGTATTCTGATGTAACTTCTGTATAATCCTTGGACCATGATTTCTTGTCCATTTAGCACATGCATCCCTCTTATTATGCATTCTATTCATAATGATAATTCTAATGTCCTCTAGCATACTCACGATGGCCTTGCACCTAGCTTCCACGCACCTACCATTGAAAGCTTCACTAAGATTATTATCAATAACATCACATTTTATGTTGGTGTCAAAGAAGGCTTTACACCAGTGTTTTGGTTTAGTATGGAATAGATCATCATGACCTTGTGGAGTCATTTCCTTCAATCTCTGTCTATGCACCTCAAAATCTGACATATTAGTACTCTTAGCACATTTCCAAAATTGCCTCATCAACTGCTTTTCTTTGTATTTTTTACCCCAATTAGAACATATGTGCCTTGCACACATCCTATGTTCTGTGTTTGGCAAAAGTTCAACTACTGAAAGGATGAGACCTTGTCAAGTACAAAAAAAAGTAAAACATTAATGCTAATATTCATTACATACAGTGTCGCAAACAAATTAAAGATGAGTAATAATAGTATTGCATACCTTTTGTTGGTCACTTATTAAAGCCCAACCATTGCCATTATCCATGTCGAGGTCTTCCTTCAACAAGTTGATAAACCAGGTCCATGTGTCCTTATTCTTGATTCTTACAACTGCCCATGCCACTGGATACATTTGGTTGTTGGCATCCCTTCCTACAGCACACAACAACTCACCTTTAATCAAACCCTTCAAGAAACATCAATCTAGTCCAATGATCTTTTGACATCCTGCCAAAAATCCTTTCCTGCAAGCATCAAAGCAAATGTAAGCCCTATCAAATAATGGTAGGGAATCTAGCAATGTCATTTCAACTTTCATTTTAAATGTGCTTGTGGCGCTTGCAATGTAAAGCTCTCCCAAGTAGTTGTACATCTGTGCATACTCCTTCTTATAATTGCCTTGGAGTTCCTTGAACACTTTCAGCTTTGTTCTCCTGCATTGACCCAAAGTGACATTCACCCCCAACTATTCTCTAATTAGTCTCTTCAATTGAGGTGCATTGATTTTAGGCATTGCAGAAATGAGAACCATGAAGTGTTTGGCTAAATAAGTACTGGAAACTCTCTTATTCTCGAAGGTGATACTGCATATATGCTCATCCATGTATTTTTTCAAATGAAATGATCCAGTATTGCTGTCAAGAGCGCCATAAATCATCTAGTTACAATTGCTTTGAGTACACCTAGCTCTTACAAATCTACTAGTATTCTTGGTGTATTTAATTGCTCTTTGCTCAGCCACAGAGTACCTCAAATTGCATCTTTGAACTCATTTGCATCCTCAAATGTCATGCCCACAACAAATACTGGATCCCTACCACTTCGATCATACGATGGAAACCTACTCTTACTCCTTGAAATAACATCACCTTCCTCCTCCTCTTCACTCTTATCATCTAAACCCGAATGAAGACTTTCTTCCTCATCTGAATGATAATACTCTATTTCGTACCCAGAGTCAATGTCTAATTGGGAATTACCAACTGCCTTAATGTTAGTTCCAATGTTGAGCCTATATCTCGTTGAAAGTTCCTTTAAATTTTTCCTTGCATCAACCAATTCAAAATCATTATTGTTACTAAGGTGTTTCACATCAACCAAATTACATGCATCATCATCCTCCCTCTCATCCACATCAGACAAACCTCTATTTACCATCTCAGCTCCTCCTATCTTAGCAATTGTCTCTTCATCATCGACATGCTCAACATACAATTCAATATTTTCATAATGTAAATAATGTTATAATAGATCTATCACATCGGTATTATCCTATAAATACCTAAGAGTTACCCCATCTTCAAGAATGGTACTTCCAAGAACTCTATAAAATAGTTTCTCTATTTTAGGCCCACCCAAAGCCTCAATAGCTTCAATTATATTGGACAATGAATTCTTACTTAAGTCTATTTCAACAACATCAGCCCTTCCACCTACATATTCCAAAGGTGGTCCAACTTGAAATTGACCTCCTAAGAAAACAGTGACATAAACCTTGTTGTCGGCCATTAGACCTACAAGGGAACGAAAACAAATGGCACTTTCAATCGTTAAAATTTATTTAAAAACTACTACCTTACAAGGAAATGCATAGGATAAACAAGAACAAATGTAATTTGATAGGTTGAATTGGGAAAAAAAAAATCAGTTTTATGAAAGAATATTTTGTTATTTTTTCAATTACATCTCAACTTACCAATCAAATTAGTCGTCTAGCACAGTCAGTACGGTGGAACATTTCTTGCACATTCAGCACAGAGTTTAGTAGGAAAACACATCATCGATCGGCAGTAGACAACCCTTGTAAATGAAGTTCACAAAAGTGTTGAAATAACATGACTATTCTATTCCATATCTGTACGAAAAAAAATGATCAATCAAAATATCATGAAAACTTTCGCCTTTTGTAGTCTTGAATGTGTAGAACCTAAAGTTAACTACATTTCCATGTCAGTTGATCCACACGAATAGAAAGTGCTCCCAACAATACCTTTTTGACTTTATGAAGCAGTTTATTGATTCACAAGCAATTCACACTTCAGATGTTTCCTCCACAAATATTAGGATCAATCACAAGAATGCCATCTCTTGGATACCCATAAAAAAATGTCTTCCTTTCTCTATCACCGGAAAAAAGAAGAAGGAAAAAATGTATTCTAAGTTCAAATGCTCACAGTTTTGAAATGCAAAATGCATAGAATATCCTATATGTTCTGCACCCTGTTGGCCGTGTTCTTTCACCAGCAGTTTAAATGCAGCAGACATAACCAAACTTTTTCCTAAGCGTCTTCTTTTATGAAGATGCAGCACTGCTCGCCGCTCAAGTAAAAGATCACAATCACCCTCACAACTGAATTCGTGAACGCCAGAAAAAGTGAAACTGTGCAAGACATTAAAGCATCACCCAATTTACTTGTATCGACACAAGAGCAAGGAAGTGATTATTGTGAGCAAGTAAGCATACCATTGCTACTCGACTCGCCATTGCCGCTCCACTCGTCGTCGCTGCGCTCGCCATCGCAGCTCCCCTCGCTGTCCCCGCACTTGACTTGTCGTCGCCGCACTCGACTTGCCGTCGCTGCGCTCGACTCGCCGTCGCAACTCCACTCATTGTCGCCGCACTCGACTCGCCGTCACCGCGCTCAACTTGCCACTCCACTCGCCACTCCACTCGCCGTCGCCCCTTGATTTGTCGCCGACTCTCCTGCCCAAAACTTGCTGCTCGACTGGTCGCTCGATTTGGGGCTTAGGTTTGAAGAAGCGGAGACAGAGGGTAGAAGTGATTCGGGAGAGAAGGCAAGTGAGGGGCAGAATAGAAACGACGTCGTATTGGCTTGTGGGCTAATGTCAATTGAATTATTGGCCATGTAGGAGAGAGAAACGACACATCAGCATTTTCTGTCACCAAATTTGACGGAACTAATGGAAATGACTTTTTTGAAACATTTTGACAAGTTTTAGGACTTCTTTGAACCGTATGGACAAGTTTTAGGATTTGTTTGAACCTTTTGAAAGTTTTAAAACTCAAACGCACTTTCCCTATAAGTTTTAGGACTTATTGTGAACATATCACTATATAATATTCATTATTTTGAAATTTTATTTGATTCTATAACTAATATGCAAATTTTATGATACTTGACACATGAAGTTGTCAACATAAATGCAAATGGAAAATACTGAGAAAAAGGAAGATGTTTGTTTGCTTAATAGTGCATCAACACGTACCATATTTCGTAGTAGACACTTTTTCTTGAGTATGACATTGCGTAAGGCACATGTCCATACAATATCAGGTCCTATTCCGATTATTGATGGTTTTGGGAATGCCACAATTGTTTTGCCAAATGACACCATCCTACATATTGAGGATGCGTTTCTAAGCAGTAGATCAAAAAGGAATCTGCTCAGCTTCAAAGATGTATGCTGTAATAGGTACCATATTGAGACTATTTATGAGCAAAATAAAGAATATATTGGCATTACTTCTTATAAGATGGGCCTGAAGACCATCTATGGGAAGCTAGAAGCTTCTTCTATGGGTTTGTATTGTGTCATGATTAAGGCTGTTGAAACCTATGCCACCACATCTTGGAGATTGGTAAACCTTGATAAGTTTGGACTGTAGCATGATTGCCTTGGTCACCCTGGCGCTTCAATGATGCGTAGAATAATTCAGAATACGAAAGGACACCCTTTAAAGGATGCAAAGGTACTGTTGTTCAAAGCTTATAATTGTGAAACTTGTTCACAAGAAAAACTCATTATCAAACATTCTACAACAAATGTTAATCTTGAATCCCCTTTATTCATGCAAAGAATTCAGGGTGATATTTGTAGACCAATACAACCACCAAGTGAACCGTTTCGATATTTTATGGTATTAGTGGACGCATCCTGTAGATGGTCCCATGTTTGCCTATTATCTACGCACAATGTCACCTTTACACGTTTACTTGCGCAGATTATAAAGCTCCGGGCACAATTCCTTGATTATCCAATTAAAAGCATAATGATGGATAATGCTGGTGAATTTACATCAAAGAGTTTTGATGCATATTGTGCTTCACTTGGAATTGAGGTTGAGCACCTGGTTGCATATGTTCATACTCAAAATGGATTGGCAGAATGCTTGATTAAACATATCCAAATCACTATCCATACTCTATTATTGAGAACGAATCTCAATGATACAGCATGGGGTCATGTAGTTTTGCATGCAGCAGCCCTAATAAGATTGCACCCCACTACTAGTCTCTTGCAATCTCCCATTCAAATGGTTCTTGGTTATGAATTTGATATTTCACATTTACGCACCTTTGATTGTGTAGTACAGGTGCCTGTAGCACCGCCAAAAAGAACAAAATGGGTCCCCAATGCCGTTTGGACATTTGTGTTGGGTTTAATTCACCGTCCATCATTAGGTGCTTGGAACCAACTACTGGTGATCTTTTTACTGCCAGATTCGCAGATTGTCATTTTGATGAGACTGTGTTTCCATCAATTGAGACACCTACAACTTCCATGGCTGCAAAGCAGAAACCAGTTAAAGTTTTCTTCTGGAATAAGAAAAATTTATCTCAATTAGACCAAAGAGCTTCTGAGTGTGAAAATGAGGTATAGCGCATAATCCATTTACAGGCTATGGCCAATAGACTTCCCGACACATTTAATGATGCAGCTAAAGTAACAAAGTCTCATATTCCAGCTGCAAATGCTTCAGCTAGGATCGTTGTTCCCGAAGGACAGGCTAAAATGGATAAAAATCCCCCACACTTGAAGCGTGGTAAACTGATAAGATCAAAAGACATTGTTCCTCGAAAACGAAGAGGAAAAAAAATCAGGAATCCGCTCTAGAAGAGCCTAGTGTTGTGCTTGCTCCCAAAGAGCTTATTGCCCATGAAGAGGCACAAACCCATAAAAAGATCACCAACCCTAGGAATACTGAGAATTCCATTACATATTGTAATGAGATTTGGGATCGGAATGAAATCATCATTGATGATGTTTTTGCATTCTCAATTACTCATAAAATTATGGATGATGATTGTGAATCGCAATCCACTATTGAATGTCGTCAAAGGCAAGATTGGCCTAAGTGGGAGGAAGCAATTAATGCTGCATTAACTTCCCTAGCTAAACGAGAAGTTTTTGGACCCGTAACTTGAATCCCCGATAATGTAAAGCCCGTTAGATATAAATGGGTATTTATGCGAAAACGAAATGAGAAAAACGAGGTTATCAGGTATAAAGCTCGACTTGTTGCCCAAGGATTCTCCTAGAGACCTGGGATTGATTATGATGAGACATATTCACCTGTGATGGATATAATTACATTTCGTTTTCTAATTAGTCTGGTAGTCTCTAAAAGATTGGAAATGCGTCTTATGGACGTTGTGACGGCATATCAATATGGCTCATTAGACTCTGATATTTATATGAAAATTCTCGAGGGATTCAAAATGCCTGATGCATGCACTCCCCGCAAATTATTCTCAATAAAATTGCAAAGATCTTTGTACGAGTTAAAGTGATTCGGTTGCATGTGGTATCAACGCCTAAGTGAGTGCCTAATTAAGGAAAGGTACAAGAATGATCCTATCTGCCCATGCGTGTTTATTAAGAAATCAAAAATCAGATTTGCTATTGTAGCAGTTTATGTCGATGATATAAATTTAATTGGAACTCTAGAAGAGTTAGTTAAAATTACTGAGTATTTGAAAATGGAGTTTGAAGTTAAAGATTTGGGTAAAACCAAACTTTGTCTTGGTTTAGAGCTTAAGCATAAAGCAAATGGAATAATTGTCCATCAATCAGCATACATTAAAAGATTACTTAAATGCATCAACATGGACAAGGTTCACCTATTGAGCACCCCTATGATTGTAAGGTCTCTAGATCCCCAAAAGGATCCGTTTCATCTTAGAGAATCTGATGAAGAGATACTTGGTCATGAAGTATCATATCTCAATGCAATTGGGGCTTTGATGTACTTGGCACAATGTACGAGGCCAGATATTGCTTTTGCGGTAAATTTATTGGCACGTCTTCTTTCTGACCCAACTTAGAGACACTGGAATGGAGTTAAACGTATTTTTCGTTATCTCCGAGGAACCATAGATTTGGGATTATATTATTCCAAAGATTCCACTATATCTGGTTTAGTTGGATATGCTGATGCCGGATATAAATCTGATCCACATAAGGCTCGCTCTCAAATCGGTTAATTATTTTATTATAATGGCACTGCCATTTCTTGGCGTTCTACGAAGCAATTGCTAGTAGCTACATCTTCTAACCACTCTGAGATTATTGCTTTATATGAAGCTGAAAGAGAGTGTGTTTGGTTAAGATTCATTGTAACACATATTCACAATTGTTGTTGTTTAACACTGGTTACAAATTCTCCCACTATCATTTATGAAATGTTGCTTGTGTTGCACAAGTTAGGGGAGGATATAGCAAAGGTGATAGGACTAAGCATATCTCGCCGAAATTTTTCTATTCTCACGAACTCCAAGAAAGTTGACAAATTGATGTTAAACAGATTTAATCCATAAATAATTTTGCAAATCTTTTTACTAAATCATTGCCAACATTAACTTTTGAGAAATTAATATATGGCATTGGTATGCGGTGAGTTCACAAGATGAAAAATTGACTAGCCCCAGCAATAGCTATATGGCTTTATTGAGGGGAGAGATATTACGAACTATGCATTGCACTCTTTTTCCCTTTTGTCCCACTGGGTTTTTCCGACTTAAGGTTTTTAATGAGGCAGTATCATGCACATTTGTAATATAATGAATACTATGAATATTCAAGGGGGAGTGTTATGAAATGCATGAATGAATATTCATTATATTTATCCTATCTAATGTACCTAGTATGATACATTTGTATCTTACACTCTAAGTTCATCTTCCTATCCAATATATGTATTTATTCAATACATCGATATTAATGATAAGTGCATTCTTGTGTTCCTATAAATAGGAGTTTAGTTTTCGTCATTGGATAGAGTTGAAATAAAGAAATTTCTCATGTGGTTTTCTCTACTATCTTTGGTATTTATCTACTTTCTCTACTTAATCTCTATCTATTCTATCTATTATATACTTGCAACTCAATATTTTACTATATATATATATATATATATATAAACAGGTCGGCAATTTTCATTGAGAATACACACGGATAGAACGTGAGAGAGGTGAGGTAATGGGGGAGAAGAAAAAGAAAAGGGAGAAGTCTTCTCGGCAGCCATCTTTCACGAAGTTGAATGCTTTCACCCAGCGGAGGAATTCATGTCGCTCAAGGAAAAGAAGACAACTTAGTGATCTCTTTTCCACAACTCTCCAGCCGCGACACGACCAGCCGACGATCCTGTTGCCATGACGGTTAGGAGCCAGTAACCTTGCAGCCTGACGTGAATCCTTGACGGCGATTAGACGAGAATTCCAGCTGCGCTTCCTCATCAACGAAGCAACGACTGCGACAGTCCCTGCTTCACCGAGAGTTTCTGTTTTTGCAGGTCTTAAGGAAACCACTGACGATGGACGAGCTGCGAGACCACGCATACGACAAACAATCCCGAGGCCACGATCTCTATTGGTGCCACTGCTTCCTGACGAGTTTGCTACCAAATCCCGACGCCACTGACCGACCGCATCGACGAGTTCCACAGTATTGTAGCCCCAACACACTACATACGGTCACCAAACCTGGAGCCAAGAGGATCGTGGGATTTCCAAGCTTAAGAATTGAGGAGAACACTGGAAGGAGCAAACTCGGTCAAAAGGGGTTTGAGAATTCTCAGGATATATCTATCACAAACTCATCCTCGTATACAAGTGTGTTACGTGTCCAGCACTTGCACGAATTATCTCTTTTAATGTTACTCATCCAGGGTGTTCTATCCCCCATTAGCAGTGGTCGCAGTGCTCCTCCGCGAAGGTCTTACACGAGCAACACTTCAAAGAGTCCTTTGCTGCTCAAATCAGCGTCACGCGACCACCGTTGAGAGTGCTTGCCCCTCACCACGAGCACAGCCGCGGGACCCTTGCCAAGCCACCACTGGTGATTCCAGTCACCGAGCAGTCACCATGAGCAATCCTGCGAGCCACCGTCCAGCCATCCGATGTGATTCTGCACCGCTGTTTCGCATCCTAAGCCGCCCGACGAGATCACAAGCCGATCCGATTTCCATTCAAATTAGGAAAGGTGATATCCTAAAAGGGTAAATTTCCTATCTTAAGTTGATTGGATATATTTGGTTGCCTATTTGGATGTGCATAGTATCTAACATGTATCTTTGAGCCATAGGTAATTAATTGGGGATTATTCCCTAATTTGCAAATGCACCTATCTATTAGGCCTTAGACAGATTATTAATTATCATCATGGGTTTGAATTTGATGTGTTGATTTGTAAGGCATTAGATCAATTGTCGAATTCAAAATAGCAGAATCTCAAGATGATTTATCCGCTTTCCTATTTTGAGTCAATTTGATTGGGTGGATTTTATCTTTATTATATTTGCTTGGACGTTTAAAATTCTAAAGAAATTTCATTTAGGATAGATATCATGTAGATAGGATTGCGTGTCATTTTAGGATAGATTGCATTCTTAGGATAGACATTCTAATTTACAATATTTGAATTTTAGATAATGTTAGATAACATTCTTTAATTTACTTTAATTCCTAGAATAGGGTAGATTCTAGATAAATTTTCCTAGTTTATATAGAGATATGATTTCTAGAATATATTTAATTTGATTCCTAGTTAGGATAGATTATTTTAGGATAATTTAAATTAATTTTCTTAGGATAAGATTTCTTGACAGGATAGTATCTTGAGATAGGTTCTAGAATTCTAGAATAGATTTTTAAATTAAATTAGGAATAGGATAGGTTTAATTCCTAGTTTAGAGTAGATAATATCATTTTCTAGATGGTTAAATTTCATTGATTATTAATTTCGAATTTCAAGAAAAAGATAAAAATATCATTTGCGTGTCACATAGTATAGGTTGTGCCACGTCATAAATGCATGTCATATAGTTAGGGTGATTTAGGTTTTTTTTTTTTTTTGGTCGAATGGGGGATTTAATTAGAATGCATAATATATGTAGTTGAATTTATTTTTGTCCGTCATTAGGGTTAGGTCATCTAATTAATATGTCATATAGTTTGTATGTCATTTAATTAGCATATCATGTAAATGCATGCTAGGTTAGATTAATTAATCATGTAGCTTGCATATTAATTTGGTTACATTAGTTGCATGCCATTTAGGGATAGTCATGCAATTAATTTAATTTTATGCCATGGTAGTTTAAAAGTTATTTCATGGCATACATATGCATTAGAATAGTTGCATATAGTTTTTCTTATGTCATTGCATTTAGATTAGATTCATGGATTGCACATAGGTTAGTTTTTTCCCTAAAAAAGTGAATAAAAAGAAAGAGTAATTGTCTTGGTGTATGCTCCCTTACAATTTGTCTACACTTGATTTTGGGTGTTAATTTCATTGATTGCGTGTCACGCCCCGAGACCTCGAGCGCGCGACCATCCCTGTCACTTGTCCAATGGTCAATAAAATTTCGACGTCCCAGGACGCGTCAACGAACCATTTTTTTTTTTATCTTTCAATTAGTGCATGCAGAAACATAAACAACTCCTGACAGCGGGGATAGCAGGAAAAACAGCATCACCAACAATAGAACAAACAGCAATACCAAAACACACCTTTTTATTTATCAACATGTTAACCCTAGGAAGTCTATGTTTACAAGCCCTTACACTTGGGCCACTTCCTACCGGACCAACAAAAAGATACCTAAGGTCGGGTTAACTTATCTCCGCTATACTACAGGATTAGCAAAAAGAGGTCGGTTTTCCCAAGCCCAACCTAAAACTAGTGATATCCAGGAGGGGTCTCGGGATCATTCTCCGCATCAGGGTCAGTATCCGGGTCCTCCACAGCACCATCCAGGATCACTCCATCAGATGAATCCCAAGCCGCTCCTCCAGGTCCACCTTCGTTAGGACCTCAAAGCCCCTCAGTGGGCCAAAAAGGCCATCGCCATGCCGGAGGAACCACGCCTTGAACCGGTGGGGGACCAAGTGCGCTATCCACTCGTCGACCCAGATGGTCGTAATGTGAAGCTCGAAATGGTAGTCCTTACCAGGGATCATATGCATTTTTATTTCGAGGCTCTGATCCATAGGAACCCCGAAACGCACTATCTTGGCATTCATCCTAACGGTCTGAAAATAGTTAACAACAACTAATGAGATAAAATCTCAGTAAGTTAACCGCCTAAACCTCGCGTAGGACACCAATTCACTCAGAGCATCCCTAAGCATGCCATCTAATGCGGGTTTAAGCAACTCACTCATCAAGTAAATAACAATTCACAGGCATTCTTACCTTGCCTTGGTACATGCACACGCCTTGCAGGTTATCCGTTATAATCACATTCTAAACCCAAGTAGCAGCCACGACAGGTAATCAAATACAGTCTCATTCTTCTTTCTATTTAATCACCGCACTCATAAAACGTGCTCATGCCGTAACTCGTTGTCATAACCCGCGTAAAGTTCACGCCTCAGGTGTACGACGTCGCCACAACCCGCGTAAGGTTCACGCCTCAGGTGTGCGACAGTTGGCCTCGTCAGGTTCAACTATACCCCGTGTCAACACGCATCAGGGTTGCTCGCGTAAAATGCCTCAGGCTCGATTCTTAACCCCGCGTAAACACGCCTCAGGGTAATAATTCTTAATCCCGCGTAAACACACCTCAGGGTAGTGGTTCTTAACCCCGCGTAAACACGCCTCAGGGTAGGTTTCATCAAACTATCATGAAAATGCCACATTTTCCATACTCAGGCCATGATCATGCTCACACATTAAATATTGTCATTTTCACAATAAAATTCGTACGTGATCACACTGACGTGCTTTTTATGCCAAACTTTGCATGCCTCACTTTTCAGGCCTAACAGATTATTTGACAACATAAAATTCAGCATTCAAGCCCATCGCCACATCAATTACCAATGCCGCATTACACGTACATTATTTTCTACCAAAATCCTTTTAGGCACATGGAAGGTAAATTCTACGGCCAATCTCATTATAAACGTGCCCAGCATAATCAGCATAAAATTTATGCATTAACTCAACTCGGGTTAATTAACCCAACCCGAGTTAATTAACCCAACCAGGGTTAATTAACCTAACCAAGATTAGTTTAACCTAACCAAGGTTAACTATCCTAACCAAGATTAACTTAACCTAACTATAGTTTAGCCAAATTAACCATAGTTAAGAGTCTAATTGCATCTTAACTAACCCTAAGTGCAATTAGTAACCTAATCAAGGATTAGGGGGTAAACTCACCGTTTAACGGCGAGACTACCACGGCGACGACGGTAGCGACGGCGTGAAGACGGTGACGGTGGCGGTTTGCTTGGTGGCCGGCGGCAAGGTGGGCGGCAAGAGGGTGGTTCACGGTGATGGATGGCACGGCGCGGTGGTGACAGCACGGCAGCGCAGCGTGGCTCACGGTGGTTCAGTGATGGCTTGGTGGTGAACCGGTGGTGGTTTGGTGGTCGGCGAAGGGGGCGGCGGTGAGGTGGTGGTGGTGGCCGAATGATATAAGGAAAAGAGAGAGAGAGGTCTTGCAAGAAGGAAAATGAAAAGTGAAGAGTGAAAAGCAGAGAGAGAGTGGTCTTGCAACTTCATTTAACCAAGGTTGCAATAATGCAACCTTTTCCATAATATCTCATTTGTTGTCTTGAATTTTCAAGACAATATCCAAGCCAATTAATTGAGAAAAGATGGAAAGCAATGGAGAGAGAGAGAGAGGAAGATAGGTTCGGCCAAGGGGGGGAGGGGGGCAAGTAGAAAAGCAAGACAAATCTTTAACTAGTTTTGTCTTAGGTCAATAGATGTAGCTTTCCAAAAACTTAATGTTTTTGGCTTCTTGCAAATTAAGATTACTTGACTTAATGTGAGAAATCAAGACAAGATAAGATAAGATGAGGCAAGGGGGAGGGGGGCCTCATTTTTGGCCACCAAGGAGGAAGAAGGAAGATTGCAAGACAAGCTTTGTCTTGAATCATTAAATGTAATCTTCCAAAAATTTCACTTTCAAGAAGGGCAAAAGTGTAATTTCCACCCTTGACACTATTCATACGGACCGGCACTATTCATGTGGGCCTTGTACTATTCACGTGGGCTTGGCTCAAATTTTTATGGGCCCAACGGGCTTAAGATTCAATGGGTTCTTCATTTTGGGCCAACGGGGGCAAAATGGTAATTTTCCAATTTGGCACTATTCACGGCCCGCACTACTCAAGTGGGCTTGACACTGCTCACATGGGCTCGGGTTTGAATTTGACGGGCCCAATGGGCTAAAAACCCAATAGGTTCTTAAAAAGGGCCAAAAATGGGCTTCGGGGGGTAAAATGGTAATTTTCCATTATGGGCCTTCTTGAAATCCGAAAATAAAAGAAATTAGGCCCGGCAGTTCGTGCCCAGCCCAAAACGTCTCTTCTGTGAAAAATTAGGGTTTTTCTGCAAAAGTCGAAGTCGTTTCTATTGACCTAAAACGACGACGTCTAAAGCGCGCCGATTCCTTTAAATATAAATTTTGGCGCTTTGATTTCACCACTCGCGCCTTGCCCGAGTGGTATCCGGGAATGAAACTAATGGTCCGATCCTGGGTTCGAAACTTGGAGGCGGCGACTTCAGTTGCTCCGGTTGCCCCTCCTCCCTTACTCGCGCGCCATGTTCATTAAATAAAACTTTTGGCGCTTCTGTCTCACCGTTCGAACTTCAGTCGAGTGGTAAGAGATGGCACAGTCCGAAGTCCCGAGTTCGAAACTCACAGACGACGACTTTGGTTGATTCTCCTCCGTTAATCGCGTGCCGTATACTTTAAATAAAACCTTTGGCGTTGTTATCTCAAAAGTCATGCCTTAGCCGAGTGGCAGGCGCACGAGATGCGCACGAGACAGCGGAGGTCCGCGGTTCGAAACCCGTGGATGACGGCTGTAACATCCTGATTTCTGGCTCACTAGTTTAAGGCGCAGAGAATAACATTTGGACATGTTACTCCATAACATCCGATGGACTTGAGCCATGAATTATAGTCCGATGAAGATTATTGGACCTTAAATGATTAAGAGCCAAGTATGGGGCTGTGATATCCCGAATTTTGACTGTTTGGATTAATCAAAGGACGATTCTCGAAATTCAATTGGAAACAGGGATGATCGGATTTTTAGTTATATTTGTGCAAAATTAAAAGAAAGAAAAGAAAAGAAGAAAATGAAAACAGAGGCCGTCACTCGCGGGTTTCGAACTGCAGACCTCCGCTGTCTCGTGCACGTCTCGTGCGCTTGCCACTCGGCTAAGGCACGACTGTTGGGACACCTGTGAGTTTTGAACTCGGGACTTTGGACTATGCCGCCTCTTACCACTTGACTGAAGTTCGAACGGTGAGACAGAACCGCCAAAAGTTTTATTTAATGGAAACGGCGCACGAGTAAAGGGAGGAGGGGCAATCGGAGCAACCGAAGTCGCCGCCTCCAAGTTTCGAACCCAGGATCGGACCATTAGTTTCATTCCCGGATACCACTCGGCCGAGACGCGAGTGATGAAATCAAAGCGCCAAAATTTATATTTAAAGGAATCGGCGCGCTTCAGACGTCGTCGTTTTAGGTCAACAGAAACGACTTCAACTTTTGCAGAAAAACCCTAATTTTTCGCAGAAGAGACGTTTTGGGCTGGGCATGAACCGATGGGCCTAAATTCTTTTATTTTCGGATTACAAGAGAGCCCGTAATGGAAAGTTACCGTTTTAACCCCGAAGCCCATTTTTGGCCCATTTTAAGAACCTATTGGGTTTTTAGTCCATTGGGACCATCAAATTCAAACCCGAGCCCATGTGAATAGTGTCAAGTCCACTTGAGTAGTGCAGGTCGTGAATAGTACCGAATGAATAGTACCAAATTGGGAAAAGACCATTTTACCCCCGATGGCCCTTTTTGGCCCAAAATGAAGAACCCATTGGATCTTAAGCCCGTTGGGCCCGTAAAAATTCAAGCCAAGCCCATGTGAATAGTACAAGGCCCATGTGAATAGTGCCGGCCCGTATGAATAGTGTCGAGCGTGGAAAAGACCATTTTTCCCTTCTAGAAGCTTGGACTTTTTGGGCAAAAATTTAATGGAGGAAAGACAAGAATAATTAAGGGCTTACTTGGTCTTCTCTCTCTCTCTCTCCTTGTCCCTTTCTCTCTTGTCAAATTATTAGGTAAGTTGTCCTGAATTATTAGAAGACAATAAGTCAAGTTGTCTTGAAATTAAGAGCCAAATTGGATAAGAATTATGAGTTGCATTAATTGAGGGGCAATAATACAACTTGAAGACAGAAAAGGCAAGACAACTCTCTCTCTCTTTTTCACTTTTCATTTCTCTCTTTTTCCTCTCAAATTCGGAGCTCCCCCTCTCTCTTTCATTTTCTCCACTTTTCCTTCTTGTTTTGGCTCCCAAATCTTGCCGCCGAAACCCCCAAGCCATACCACACCTTTGCCAAGCTCAAGCCGCGCTCTTGGGGCCGTTCGAGGCGCCGTTGCCGCCGTACATCGCCGTGTAGCCGCGCCGTGCCGAGCCGAGTCTAGCCACCATAAATACCCATTTTCCGTCTACGCGCCGTAGCTGAGCCGCCACCATCACCGTCTTCACGCCGTCGCCACCGTCGTCGCCGTGGTAGTCTCGCCATTAAACGGTGAGTTTACCCCCTCATCCTTGATTAGGTTACTAATTGCACTTAGGGTTAGTTAAGATGCAATTAGACTCTTAACTATGGTTAATTTGGCTAAATTATAGTTAGGTTAAGTTAATCTTGGTTAAGATAGTTAACCTTGGTTAGGTTATGCTAATCTTGATTAGGATAGTTAACCTTGGTTAGGTTAAACTAATCTTGGTTAGGTTGGGTTAATTAACCCGAGTTGAGTTAATGCTTAGAATTTTATGCTGATTATGCTGGGCACGTTTATAATGAGATTGGCCATAGAATTTACCTTCCATGTGCCTAAAAAGATTTTGGTAGAAAATAATGTACGTGTAATGCGGCATTGGTAATTGATGTGGCGATGTGCTCGAATGCTGAATTTTATGTTGTCGAATAATCTGTTAGGCCTGAAAAGTGAGGCATGCAAAGTTTGGCATAAAAAGCACGTCGGTGTAACCACGTGCGAATTTTATTATGAAAATGACAATATTTGATGTGTAAGCATGATCATGGCCTGAGTACGGAAAATGTGGCATTTTTATGATAGTTTGATGAAACCTACCCTGAGGCGTGTTTACGCGGGGTTAAGAATTATTACCTTGAGGCGTGTTTACGCGGGGCTAAGAATTACTACCCTGAGGCGTGTTTACGCGGGGTTAAGAATTGAGCCTGAGGCGTTTTACGCGGGCTACCCTAATGCGTGTTGACGCGGGGTATAGTTGAGCCTGACGAGGCCAACTGTCGCACACCTGAGGCGTGAACTTTACGCGGGTTGTGGCGACGTCGCACACCTGAGGCGTGAACTTTACGCGGGTGGTGACGACGAGTCATGGCATGAGCATGGATTATAGTGGCATTATGAAATTGGTATGCATGTGTGCTCGTGTGATCACAAAAGTGTACTGACCCTCAATGGTGATTGGGGATGATGCCCGGATGATTTATGACCCGGATGCCCAGATGATTTGTGACATAGATGCTTGAGAACGATGACAATAATCGGAACACGTTAGGATGTATTGTGTACGAGAAATGAGGTTGTGTTCTGATTACATGCCTTGGCTGATGCATTGTTTTAGAATGCTATTATAACTGATAACATGCAGGGCGTGTGCATGTATCAAGGCGAGGTAAGAATGCCTATGATTTGTTGGTTGATTAGTGAGTGGGTTGCTCGAACCCGTTATAGGTTGAGTAGAGCGAGCGTTACTCGCTATTGATTTGCCATCGACATTAAGTTGCATGTTTAGGGTTCACCCTAGGTGAATTGGCATCCTATGCGAGACTTAGGCGGTTAACTTACTGAGATTTTATCTCACTCGTTGTTGTTAACTGTTTTTCAGGACCTTAGGCTGGAAAGTCGTCGTGTGCGGTTGAAGGTGCCTTTGCGTAGAGGAGATAGGTTAACCCAAGCCTCGATATGAGGGCTTGTAATTATACACTTCCCAGGGTTAACCAGTTTATTAATAAAAAAAATGTGTTTTGGTTTGGCTGTTTTCCTGCTATCCCTACTGTCGGGTGTTTGTTTTCGCGTCCGCATGCGTAAATCAAAAGATAAAATGAATGGGTCGACGACGCGTCCTGGGACGTCGCATTTCTAATGACCCAAGAGAAGAGAAACATCGGGATGGTCGCGCGCTCGAGGGCCGGGGTGTGACAACGGCCTCTGTTTCCATTCTCTTCTTTTTTTTCCCTTTTTGCAAATTGTTCTAAAACAATTAATTTTGACGATCGTCCTTCGATTATTTCATACTGTCGAAAATTCATAATAGTACAGTATTCCACATCGTCGAAAATCGGGATATCACATTGCGCACCCGTGTGATAACATTTGCTATGATAGTGACTTAGGTTAAAATCAATTCCATGCTGCTTGCATAAATATTTTCATAAAATGAAAGGTACTGAAAGTGCATTAGAATAATATCTAGCGTAAAACTTAGACTCTCTAGTTCATAGGAATAAAGTGTTTTTTTCCCGATATTTTTATTTAAGTGTCTAATCAACTTACCATTAATTGATTAGTCGATTAGTGGCGACTACAAGTTAGATAATTTTTTAGCAGAGCTTGGGAGAGCTCGAGTTAAGTTAGTTTATTTGATTAACTTAGCAATCCAGTAGCCTGAATTGAAAATTAAGGTGACCAAGGACTGGTTACAATATGAAGAACTGAAAATTGGAGGATGAAGATGAACGGAGCCGCCCAGTCTCTCCATCAAAATTGGGCCTTCGAGTCATCCTCACCTTTTGACATTGCAAAAATATTCCAACCCTTTTCCGTTCTCAATTTATCCCGGTAATGGGTGCTCGTCTATATACACACTTCTATTTTTATTTTTTTTTCACTCCTCTTTACCCAATTCAATATGAATTGTTGTTTGTGGGAGAAAAGAAAAAAGAAGAAGAAGGTGAGTTTGTTCATAAAAGATTCATTGGCTTCATTCTATTCTACAGGCAAGCTCTTCGGCGTCCAGATTGTGTCCGTTCTTATGCTTCCAATGGTCCGCTTAATATCACGAGGTTCCGATGTAGCTTTATTTCAATTAAATTACTGCACAATACTCTAAATGCTATTATTATTGTAAAATCTGAAATATGTTGTGATGATAGGTTTTTCAGTCTGAGGATCACTCAATTTATCAGAATATTGACAAAGACCACAACCTCAACCACCACCACCACCACCACCACCAATCAACATCATTCTCGTCCAATATGCTTTGTTTGCGGGCAACATGTAAGAGTTTTTTTTTTTTTAAATAGGTATACTATAAGTCCTAAAACTTGTTATGAAAATGTAATTGAATACTAAGACTATAAAATAAAATAAAAAAAGTACAATCAAATCCTAAAACTATCACAAAAGTGCAATCAAACGGAATGACTTGTTTGAACTGATTTGATAAGTTTTATGATACAATTGCATTTTTTTTGAAAATTTTAGGATTCAGAGTGCACTTTTGTGACAAATGCATTTTTTGAAAGTTTTAGAACTCAATTACATTTTTGTGGACTTCCAATGCACTTAACCTTTTCTTTTTTTTGCAACTTTTTGTCAAGCAAAATCTATTAACCGGATACTTTTAGATATTTGAATTCTTGATGTGATCAACTAAAGTGTAAATTCACTAATGGTTTGTTTGGTAACAATTCTGTTCCCAGGAATAATTTTTAAGCAAAAATGATTTTTTCAGATTTTGTTGTCAAGATTTTTTTTTTGCTTATTGTTATTTTGTTCCAAATCTGTTCCTAAAAACCGAAAAATTAGTTGACGTTACCATACAGATTTCTATTCTTTTTTTATTCTCAAGAATAAAAGAACATAAATTAAAGAAATATGAGGGTAACCCGAAGAGCTCTAAATCTTCCGTCTGTTTTCTTTCCTTGCCTTTTTTTGGTTACAGATCCCAGTGGATGCAAAAGGCCGTCTTCTGTTCCATCAGCATCCTTTCTGGCGACAAAAGTACTGTCGTCCGCATAAGAGAGATGAGACACCTTGTTGTTGTGGTTGCAAAAGATTGGAGGTAGGTTCCCTCTCAATTAGATGCCAAATTAACATCCACTAATAATTGGTTTTTTTTTTAGCAAATGTACAACAAAGAACCTTGTTAAGAAAATTGAAGTTCATTCTTTTCAATAATTAACCTGTATCATGGTCAGTAATTTTCTTTTTATCCTTTTAGAAAGATGATGTATTTCACAAAATAAATAACCTAGGATATATAATTTTTTCATAAATGTGGGCCTAATTTCATAAATAACCCTCAACTTTAGGTCTAGTCTCAATTCTGTCCCGAACTTTTTTTTACCTCAGAAAAAACCATAAACTTTAGGCATAATCTCAAATCTACCTTCAACATTTTTTTGTTATAAAAAAACCTTAAACTTTAGGTTCAATCTCAAACCTATTCCAAACTTCTTTTTTTTCAGAAAAAAAAAACCTCAAACTTTAGGTTCAATGCCAAATCTACCAAAAACTTTTTTTTGTTTAAGAGAAAAATCATCAATTTATGCTCCAATCCAAAATCTGCCCGCATTAATTGCTTGTCCAAAAAATGCCATTAGTCGTTCCTAATTTTTCTATCCTAAAATGATTTCATTTTCAAGATATTTTCTCGTGTCACATTGTTGATGTCAATTTGTTATCCACGTAAAAATGACACATTAAGTTGGAACTAGACCACATGGGTAGATTTGAGAATAGATTGAAACTTGGTTGTTGTTTTTAGACAAAACAAAATTTGGGATAGATTTGGGATTAGACCTAAAGTTTGGGATTATTTTTTAGACAAAAAAAAATTTCATGGCAGATTTGGGACTTACCTAAAGTTTGGGGTTTTTTAGGAAATTTGGCCCAAAAATGTGTAACTAACTTAATCTTAGCACAATAGCTATAAACTATTTTCCCTATGTCACACCCCAGCCCTCGAGCGCGCGACCATCCCGATGTTTCTCTTTTCTTGGGTCATTAGAAATGCGACGTCCCAGGACGCGTCGTCGACCCATTCATTTTATCTTTTGATTTACGCATGCGGAAGCGAAAACAAACACCCGACAGCAGGGATAGCAGGAAAACAGCCAAACCAAAATACATTTTATTAATAAACTGGTTAACCCTGAGAAGTGTATAATTACAAGCCCTCACATCGAGGCTCGGGTTAACCTATCTCCTCTACGCAAAGGCACCTTCAACTGCACCCGACGACGTTCCAGCTTAAGGTCCTGAAAAACGGTTAACAACAACGAGTGAGATAAAATCTCAGTAAGTCAACCGCCTAAGCCTCGCGTAGGATACCAATTCACCCAGAGCATCCCTAAGCATGCCATCTAATGCAGGTTCGAGCAACTCACTCACCGATCAACCAACAAATCACAGGCGTTCTTACCTCGCCTTGATACATGCACACGCCCTGCATGTTATCAGTTATAATCGCATACTAAAACGAAGCAGCAGCCACGGCAGGTAATCACATACAATCTCATTTCTTGTACACAATGCATCATAACGTGTTCTAATTATTGTTACCGTTCTCAAGTATCCGGGTCACAAATCATCTGGGCATCCGGGTCACAAATCATCCGGGCATCCGGGTCACAAATCATCCGGGCATCATCCCCAATCACCATTGAGGGTCAGTACACTTTTGTGATCACATGAGTACACAGGTACACTAATTTCATAATGCCACTATAATCCATGCTCATGCCATCACTCGTCGTCACCACCCGCGTAAAGTTCACGCCTCAGGTGTGCGACGTCGCCACAACCCGCGTAAGGTTCACGCCTCAGGTGTGCGACAGTTGGCCTCGTCAGGCTCAACTATACCCCGCGTCAACACGCATTAGGGTAGCCCGTGTAAAACGCCTCAAGCTCAATTCTTAACCTCGCGTAAACACGCATCAAGGTAATAATTCTTAACCCCGCGTAAACACGCCTCAGGGTAGGTTTCATCAAACTATCATGGAAATGCCACATTTTCTGCACTCATGCCATGATCATGCTCACACATCAAATATTGTCATTTTCACAATAAAATTCGCACGTGTGAAATCAGACAAAATCTCATTTCCTCTTGCCATTTCACCACGCACTCATGAAACGTGCTCATTCCATAACCCGTCGTCACAACTCGCGTAAAGTTCACGCCTCAGGTGTACAACGTCGCCACTACCCGCATAAAGTTCACGCCTCAGGTGTGCGACAGTTGGCCTCGTCAGGCTCAACTAACCCCGCGTCAACAC
>BCNH02000009.1:11493334-11507903 GCA_001662345.2 Metrosideros polymorpha var. glaberrima
TTTTCCCAATTTGGCACTATTCATTCGGTACTATTCACGGTCCGCACTACTCAAGTGGACTTGACACTATTCACATGGGCTCATGTTTGAATTTGATGGTCCCAATGGGCTAAAAACCCAATAAGTTCTTAAAATGGGCCAAAAATGGGCTTCGGGGGTAAAATGGTAATTTTCCATTATGGGCCCTCTTGAAATCCGAAAATAAAAGAAATTAGGCCCGTCGGTTCGTGCCCAGCCCAAAACGTCTCTTCTGCGAAAAATTATGGTTTTTCTGCAAAAGTTGAAGTCGTTTCTGTTGACCTAAAACGACGACGTCTAAAGCGCGCCGATTCCTTTAAATATAAATTTTGGCGCTTTAGTTTCACCACTCGCACCTTGCTCGAGTGGTATCCGAGAATGAAACAAATGGTCCGATCCTGGGTTTGAAACTTGGAGGCGGCGACTTTCGGTTGCTCCGGTTGCCCCTCCTCCCTTACTCGCCCGCCGTTTCCATTAAATAAAACTTTTGGCGGTTCTGTTTCACCGTTCGAACTTCAATCGAGTGGTAAGAGGCGGCATAGTCCGAAGTCCCGAGTTCGAAACTCACAGGCGACAGCTTCGGTTGATTCTCCTCCGTTAATCGTGTGCCGTATACTTTAAATAAAACCTTTGGCGTTGTTATCCCAACAGTCGTGCCTTGGTCGAGTGGCAAGCGCATAAGACGCGCACGAGACAGCGGAGGTCTGCGGTTCGAAACCCGCGAGCGACGGTCTCTGTTTTCATTTTCTTCTTTTCTTTTCTTTCTTTTATTTTTGCACAAATATAACTAAAAATCCGATCATCCTTGTTTCCAATTGAATTTCGACAATCGTCCTTTGATTAATCCAAACAGTCAGAATTCGGAATATCACAGCCCAATACTTGGCTCTTAATCCTTTAAGGTCCAATACTCTTCATTGGACTATAATTCATGGTTCAAGTCCATAAGATATTATAGAGTAATATATCCAAATGTTATTCTCTGCGCCTTAAACTGGTGAGCCAGAAATCAGGATGTTACACCCTACATCACTAATTCTTGACTTTTTAGGATTATTAGCGTATTAAAATTCTTTCTAACTTTTCAGTTGATAATTAATGATTCCAAACTAGAGACGGACCTAATAGTAAAATTCAATCATTCAATATATGCCAAAGCATTAATTCTCATGTTTGGAAATAATTACTCATTATTCCTCATATTTCACGGTTAGAGGGCTGATTGTTGTAAATATAGCTCCTAAAGTTGGATGGTTTTTTTTTTTGGTTTAAAATTCCTAATAATACTTCCTTACACTTTGGAATGTAAATAAATTGGATGGATATGTAAATGTTTTTGAAAAACTGGGGCTAAAGCATAACTTCATCTAAATCCGCCCATGCAAACATCACGTACGTGTGAATATTTACAAATATTGGACCTAGAGGATAAGTCAAGTCAACAAAGTAAACCTCTAAAACCAACTAAATGTGTAAAGTGCTGAATTTTACGGTTTTGTACCAGAAAACTATTGGGAAAGAAACGGCCAACACTTTCTATCACTTATATGAAATTACCAATTTGTTTATAGTTTGCAAATACTAATTTGTGTACTAACTTACTTTCATTTGCATAAGTTACTAAATAATATTTATCAACTCTTTTTAGAGATTACCAACCTAAATTAACATTGCATACCAATTTTTATCTCATTTAATTACCACGTAATATTAGGTTACCAACTCTTATTTGAGTTACTTACCTATATTTATTTGGGTTTTTCATTTTATTTTTCAGCTTTTTATTTCCGTTTACAAACTTTTAGCTGAATTATTTAACAATACCTTAAATTTACCAACTCTTTTTAGAAAATAGTTACCATAATTAGACTAATTTACCCAATTTTCTCTAATTAAGTTACCAAGTAGTTTTGCATTATCAACTCTCGTTGGACTTATTTACCAAGTTAATTTATATTTTTATTATTTCTATTTTGACCAAGTTTTATTTGTCTTTCTAAACTACGCCTAACTATAATTTAAGCAATTTATTAACTTTTCTCCGAGTGAGGGACTGATTCTGTGTTACCTTGTTTTGTCACGGTGATAAAGGTTGGTAATATCATATGATATTGGGTACATATAAAACTATATTAAGAAAGGAAAATATAGTTGGTACAATATAAGATAGGTTTCTTTTGTCAGATATAAGAGAACTTGATAAATTAACTCAAATAAGAGTTAGTAATGCAAAACTAGTTGGTAACTTAATTGTAGAAAATGATTGGTAAGTAAGGCAAATAAAAGTGGTAACTTAATAGAAAGTTGGCAAGCTTAAAAATAAACCTAAATAATCATTCGTAAGCAACTCAAATGAGAGTTAGTAACCCAGAATTAGTTGGTAACTTAACCAAAGAAAAATTGGCTAGTCACACAAAAAAGTTTGGTAATTAATTAGTAAGAGGCAGTGTTAAAAAAGGTAAACAAATATTGGTAAAGGATAGAATATTTGGTCATACATAAGAGAAAATACTCTCTCTCTCTCTCTCTCTCTCTCTCTCTCTCTCTCTTAGCTGATAGATGCAAAATACTTTTCTTTATTTCATACAAAAATCCCAATTAAATGTTTGCCTAATTAAAATTAGAAAATCTTTTTATAAATAAACAGTACCAGTGCGTACTTTTTTTTTCTCATAATTCATAACAATTTTTTTTTTTCACATAATGACATAAATTTCCGTAAGTTTATAGGAATGGGCATGAGCGGTGGTGGGGCAACTTTTTAGCCCATGGGGACGAGGACAGGGCCGCCAATGCCCATCCTTTAACATTGTCCCAAAGCGACTCGTTTATAAAGTTTGTAACTTGTTTGACTTTGAATAACCAACCCATAAATTCATTTTTCTTAAAGCCCATCCATGCTGCAGTTTCTTACTATTAATTAGTCAGTGATAATACTGTAAATGTTAGAAATGACAAATAATAAAAAATGGCAAATATTTTTCGTAATGTAATGTGGTGCCCCGCTGGGTGTGTCGACCCGTGGAAGAAGAACTGCCCCGTCCGTACAGGGCGCGGGGCGGTGACAGCCTGTGGGGTGGGGACCCCGTCCCAGTCTCGTCCCATGTCCATCCCTATGTGGTTCCCTTCCCTATTTTCCATGTCTTATCATCTCTTTATTTTGCCTAATGATGGGCTGTACATCATTTTGAATTATTGAGATCAAAAGGTCCTCTTACAACAGTAGCATATTTCAATGCATGTCTTTGCCAAAAAAAAAACGATTAGGTTGAATGCGTTCATGTTTACCGACAATCTGTTTTAGCTTGCACAAACTCCCCAACAATTGAGAGAGGTCGCCAATGCTTGAGAAACATTGTGCAGCCTAGAGGATCAACATATTCAACCCTGAACGACGGTCGGCGGTTATGCCAAGAATGTCGTGACTCCGCAATAATGGACGATGGTGCATTTAAAGATCTCGAACGAGAAATACGAGAATTTTATGAATGTTTAGGCATGAAAATCCACCAGGAAACGATTCCACTGTACTTGGTGGACAAGCATTATTTTAAGAAATCCAAGGCACGAGATTAAAAGAATGTAAGATGAAGTTTGTTTTATAATTATCGTCATACTTCTTAGTCTGGCTTGCTTTTTTTATATGATTCGCTCGTTTGAAGACTCATTTACCCGGTTGCTTGGTAAACCAATGTAATTGTCCGCTATCTAGCATTATTCTATGGCATCATCAATGGAATTTTACAGAATTCTAAGCTAAGGAGTTGCAAAAAAATTTCATCCCCCGCTCCTAATCTAAGCGTCTGCTCTGCACTGGATAGGGGCATCATCCACCGGACCGGACAGTTGGACTGACGAGGTCGTACGTCGATCCGATCCATACCGTATGTGCTTCTTTGCACTTGAGATTTTTCTCATTTTTCACATCGTTTACCTGCTTCAATCCAGGTCCGCCCACCTAAGAGTTATATCCATAAGAGTTTTGCATACTCTCCCGAGGTACTTTTCTCTCCTCCGCTTTCCCATCCTTACAATTTCAAAGTAAGATCTCGTTCTAAAAAAAAAAAAACAGAATCAATTTAAGACCAGTTATCTTTGATTGGGGACTTCAGGAGAAATTTTGATGTTTTGTACAGGTTATACACAGGGGAAATCCTCGCTCATGAGATGATGCACGCGTGGCACATACTTGAAATTAACAGTTCGTCTCTTGATTATGATGCAGTTTCTAATTCTAATTTTTAACCATAGCATGTTCAAAAAATCGGCTAGTCTTTTAAAGTTAGGTTGCTAGCCTAGTGTGATCTATTACCCTGTCTAAACCACAAATAATTATGCTTTAACTCCTAAGATCATTAATGGAGTAGTTAAACGTTTTATCCCTTAGGACCTTTGGGTTTTGAACTAGAAAATTGTCATACGTTTGACATTGACAGGTTATCACAAATTGAGTCGGGAGGTGAAAGAAGGCCTTTGTCAAGTTTTGGCTCACATGTGGTTGGGTTCTCAAATCCAGTCCATGTCTGAGAGCGAAGCTGCACCATCTCCACAGTCTGACTTCCAGAAAAGGCTTGCCAAGTTTCGTCAGCATGTAATCGAATCAAGAACTGATCATCCTTATGGCACTGGATTTCAATTAGGGAAGAGGGCGACAGACACTTATGGCCTGAAAGGCATGCTCGATCACATACGTACGACAGGAAGCTTTCCTAGTTGATCTATACATATTTTCAAGAAATTTTCTTGTTTATGTATGGCCATCTCTTCGTCCAAGTATAAACCAAAAGCATGCTTTGAGTTTGGCTCAGTACTAAGATGAATGGTGTGTGTGATGCTAAAAACATTGGCCAGCTTCCTTGCGATTCAATTTTCTTTGGCATTGTCATGAAATTTATTCGGCTCATCCGAGAGTTGCTTGAGCCATCTTCTCTGCATGCAATCCTAAGAAAGGGAGATGCGCATGTGCGCATTAAGAGCAGAACAGAGATTCGGTTCTCACAACACTAGATGCAGACATATCATAATTAGGTCACCCAGTCGAGTTTTCGGATAACGTATTACCTAGCTCATGACCAGGAGTTTCCATCAGCTCCGGGTTTACGTACTTACTTGAACTTCCTAGTAAAAAAATTGTTCTCGACAAACGTGGAAATTTATCAATTGATTCAGCCGATGAGCAACAACTATCCAAAGGTATTATTTTGCGACCTGGACGTGGCTGCTAATAACTTTTTGGAGTGTTCAGATAGGCAAATGATCAGTTAGGCCGGGTTGGACCACGGGGCTACACAGCATCCGGTAAATAAGCCATAACTTTTGATCCAGGAAGAGTTGCAAGGGCCATGATACCAATTCGGAAAGCTCGTTCTTGAGGGACATGCTGTGGTGAAAAGGGTTCTCCGTCTGCACTCGTTTCGGTCCTCAAAATCCATCAGTGTTAGAGCGTTATTTCTAGCCTCGGCTGAAGCTTGATGTCAGTGTAGTCTGATCTTCTCAAAAACAGTGTAGTGTTGTTATGTTTGTGGAAAAGTTCGTGGTACATGTTTGGTTCGTCCCTTAAATAGAGCAGCACGGCTCACCCACAAACCAACGGCCAAACTGATGCGGTGAACAAAACTTACGGGAAATTCGATCCGAAGTGTTTGTGGGAGGGAGGAAACCGAAGCAATGGGATTTCGCTTTTAGCTCGGGCAGAGTTGGCAGACAACAGTGCGATTCATTCAGCTACACGAGATGTCAACGTCATTTGCTAGACTTGCATACTCGACCAAGCAGAGTATAGCAGCTCAGAACTTGGCAACACAGGTGCAGTCAACTCGAGAGGCTGTATAAGCTTTGAAAACTAGAGGAGGGCAACACAGGTGCAGTCGACTCAAGAGGCTGTCAAGCGAAAAAAAACTAGAGGAGGCCAACGCCAAGTCCAAGCTTGTTGCGGACCGTCATCATCGAAAGAGAGTGTTTGCTGCAAGTGATTGATGTGATGGTTTTCTTGCGAAAAGAGTGGTCTGTACGGGCCGTACCAGATGAAGCTGCAGATTAATGATGATGACTATGTTTTGGATCTTCTACATTCCATGAGCGTTTCTTTTGATCCGTTTATTTCACAAAAAAATGAATAATTAGAAAAACATTTTCTAAAAAATAATCGTTTGTATCGCTTGAAATAATTAGTTAGTGAAAGTTATTTAGATGATAAATGTCGCGACCTAAAATTTCCCGTCTCGAAGGGAAGAGATTAGGTTTAGAGGTATCGCTTAAAAAGAATAGGTCGATTTAGGCACGGGATCTCCCGAGCCCATACCCTGCATGATGTTGAATTTTCAATTTTAGGTTCTTTAACAACCTGTGTATTCATGGAGTCGCCACTAACCATTTTAAAGTGGGTAGTTAGAAATCCAATTGAGATGAAGGAGAATCACCTCAATCCTACAGAACTAGAGATTTTAAACTCGGGAACTTGCTTACGTTAATATTGCTATTAACGTCATTTCGATACCTAATTGGTTGGTTGATTTTCTAAGTAATCACGCAATATTGACAGTTTTTTTTATCTTGAGGTTAGGACCATTTGTAGGTGAGCATACAACATGTTTTTTTGTGATTTCCATTTTAAGTTCTAAACTAGGCCTAACCGAGAAAAAAAATAACAATCAAAGCGGTAAGTAAACACGCAATGAATTGAAATGACAAGCTATTCTAAATGCGGAAAGTTAAAGACCCGCAACTCGTCGTGTATTTTTACAAATGATTTGGAGGAGAGATTTCAAGAGATAGGAGATTACAAAGTCTTGTTGATAAACCTTGAGACATGAATCCCTCGGAAGCTTGCCAATGATGAACTGTGTGAATCCTAATCCCAGATTCATTTATCTAAGACTAACTATGGGGATGTTGTTTCGAATCTGAGAATGTACATTGACGGGATTTCCCAATTATCACTTGTCCAAGACCAGGGCATCACTTCCGATCACCAGACACAGAGTGCGGATATAGTACTTTCCCATTACACCAAGACCGAATTTTACTAAAACATCTTTATTCATTGAGAAGGGAGACCCGTGGAACTAAATCCTAAAATATAATCGGTGTGCAATTTGGATTTAGTGGTCTTCGAACCAATTTTATTTGAGAAAGCCTATGTCTAGTTAACTTGTTTTGAAAAGTCTAGACCGGAATGGACATCGGCCTCGCTTACCTTTATTGGATTAGACCACTGTCTTTAGGACCGCCTTGGAATAAATGTCGCCTTGAGGTGTCGAGTCTTCGACATTCGCTCACAACATACACCCTTAAGCATACATTTAATGTCATCAATTTGCAATCAAATTCAATCAAAATAGCCTCGGAATTGGCCTTTGCCTTACATCTTCCTAGCATGCATCTAGCATAGACATACATTTAAAGCTAGGCTAAACGTGCACTTAGGTCAATTAAGACATTGATTATCACACAATCAAACAATTGAGTGAGCCCTAAAGAAAGGATCACTTGACCATTTTTTCGGATTTTATGCTTCAGATTTGGGTCGAAAGAATTAATTTGGAAAACATGTCAAATGGGGTTCAATTGTGATGATTCTGGTGTCACTAGAAATTTTAAGACGTACTCTTCAATGTTGAAGAAGACCATTTAATCCAATTTTAACCCGAAAGACCTGATTTTGGTGATTTACGAAATGCGGTCATGATTTGACCTGAATCTGACACATTTTGGAAGAAAATTTGGTAAAAATAGTAAACCTAATCGAAACTTGTCAAATTTCCACATACACCTGGAAAACCGCGTGCTGAAAAAAATTCATGTTTTAAGTTTTCGCAAAGGAGTCCTCTATTTTGCCCAGTAATTCAATTTTCTCGAGGACTTTTCTGAAAACAGTTTTAGAGGCCAACACCGACCTTGTCCGCATTTTGATTTCTTTAAAAACACCAAAACTTACAATTAAGCCCTGAAATTCTCCAGTATACTATTTAAGACCCTGATAAGACACTTTGTAGTTTTGATTTTTTGCAAAAAAGGATATATACTATGTGATATTTGCATTTTCATTTCTGTGATTTTTTGAAGCTCCAGAACTGACTCAACAAGCAGCATAGATCGAAGCATTTAGTCCTAAGCTAACATGCACATTTTGATCTGAAAATTTTATATGTTGTAGATCCGGATGTTTTCTACAACTTTCATGAATAAATATCTCTCAAAATATGCACACAGAATTCTCCAAAAAATCAATCTTGACGCAAGGTCAGATCTCGCAGCAGCAGAACAAGTCTAAAACAGCAAGAACAGAACAGCAGCAGAATGTGGATCAGTCCTGTGAATTCACGGAAAAGTCGATATCACCAAGCAAAGGATGTTCATTTTTTACGTACAACCACTCAAATCGAAGCTTAGGATGTCGACATCGATTCCCTAGTTGAACGTTTCATCAAAGGAAGTCATTTTCGAACTCTTACCAGGCATTGGAAGTGTTGCTCGTAATGGAATCCATGTAGCTGCGGTCATCAGCTTGCGAACATGCAGCCTGAGTTTGCTGTAAATATATATAATGGATAAAGCTGAGAGCAATTCCACATAAGGACTTGGAAGTCTTCAATCGACTAATTGATGCCTCGTGTCACCGTCAGGCGTTGGGCCCCGTGGTTCTAGTGCGGATCCAATTCACACTTCGCTTTGCATGAACCGTGCTCACGTGATCCCACTGAATTTTAATTATTAGATGACCTCGGTCTCACATGTAGCACTTTTTTGTATTTGAATTTTGTTGTGTAACACATTTTACTTTAGTTTGGAAAAAAAATACTAAAAGTGCTGTACCTTTCATAGGGCACTAAACATTTTGAGCATTCACTTGAGTGCTACATCGGTGAAAAAACGATTAGTTAAGTACCTCCAATAATAAATTCCGGCAATTCATCATACGTGGCATTTTCAATTAAACTTTGACTCCGACATAATTGTTTTGAAATAAATTGAAGTCCAAAGTGGGAAATTCTTCATCTAACTAGGCAAAATGAACGAAAAAATGACGCGTCATTTGAAATTGAGGAAATCTCTCTCTCTCTCTCTCTCTCTCGGGAGTTGAAAGGGCTCTGTTTTTCCACTGCAAAGCTCTGTTTTCTCAAAGGAGAAACAGAGCTCTCTGTTTTAGCCTCTTGTTCGTCTTCATGAGCTCCAGTTCTCGTTCGGAGCAGCTAGGGACAACGAAACTCGAAGAATGGGCGAAAAAGAGATGGGATCTTCAAGCTTAGAGGAGGGAGAGGAGGCCTTGAGGTGAAGAGGAGGCCATGAGTTTCAAATTCAACATTTTACCTCGCACACGAACTTTGACATTACGTTTATCATCCAACAGGTGATTTTCGTGGCAAATTATCCAAGAAAAGACCACTTAATGGGGTAGCTACCCATGACGCTTTGCTGCAAAAATGTCCTCATGGTTATGTCAAAGGTCTTTTGGGATTTTCAGGCCTGTTGATTTTTGGATCGGTACGTGTTCAATGGTTCATGGGAAGTCAAGGTCTTCATGACACTTTTATTGGTGGTGGTTGGCCCTAAAAATTTTCCAATCCATCGTAAGGGAAAGGTCATGGACCGATTTTTCAGCCTTTTCTTCTTTTGACTAACAAGCCTTCGACTTATAAAGAGAAAGATCCTTGTAATTCCAATCTACTTTTGTTGATTCGGCATCATTTGTCGAAACACAAATTAGCCCCCTTTCCATGTACTCATAAACCAACAACATACATAGTTTGTGTAAGTACAAACCATGAAGCTTAATTATGCTTCTATATTGTACTTCCGTCAATTGTTTCACTTCATTTTGGAAGCTCTTGTCCAAAGATGGGTCCTCTGCCTCAAGAAGGTGAAGTTTCTCCAATGCCGCGTTTTTCCCATTGAGCGATCGCATTCTATAGACACTACCTTGACCTCCACTCACTATGCAATATTCGATGTCAAAGTCTTTTGTTGCATTGATTATGTCTTCATATTCGATTCTCCCATCATAATTCCTTATTGACAAGAAACCTCCATTTTTTTTTTTTTGTCTCAATTGCATTCTCTTTGTTGCACGTCGAAATACAAGCAAGGCCTAAGAACTAAATGGGAAATGAGTATTATCAATAAGTGAATTTAAAAAAAAAACAATATAAATTGTCCAACATTCAACAAGAGCCACAAGTTTATGAACAAGATATAGATATTTTTGGCAGACCACATGAAATTCTCCGGTCTCACTCAAAGGTTAACTCCCAATTATCTAAAAAAAGTCCCTTTATGCTCCTGAAATTGAATATTATTGCTTCGAGTACACTATGTTGTTCAATAATTGAACTTTTGCTATTCCTTCTAATCATCCACTAATCCATTCGTAATCTCATCACAATTATGTCGTTTAATATCAAAACTGACTAGAGAGAAATTGCCAGGAACAGTAATAAAAAAGACTATTGGTTGAAATTGTATGGTCAGAGGAACAAGAAGACTCAAGTCAAAAATAGCTTCCGACATACTTTGCCTAAGTTCAATCGTGGCGGCCCCAAAACCTATTCATAAATTTCCACCGCACCCATATCATTTGATGTTGGAACAATAAGGATGCCGAATCGTCCTAATCTTCATATAGTAGGAGATTTGGTTGGATTGTGCAATAGCTGTAGTTACCAAATCAATTACTGTAACCCATTGTATTGTTCTTTATTAAAAGATAATGAATCCTCTCCAAAGAAAATAAGATGAATTTGGGATTTACAACTGTGGATGTAAGCTTCCAAGGGACTATACTCTTGGCCGTATGAACCACGTTAACCATCGAGTGTTCCTCTTCTCTTCTTTTATCTCTCTTCTAAGACATGATCATTATTAAAAGATGAGTGTATAAATTATTTTTTACACCAGTAATGAACTTATTAAATTCTGAAAAAGAAACTGAATGCAAGCAAATATTTCTTTATTTAACAATATGGGTGGAGAAATAATGAGTGAACTGCGAGTAAAACCGAGGTTGGCTCAGGGATGAATATAGAAGTGCAGATTAGACATATGACATAGGTTGGGTTCCTCACATCTACCAAGCGAAAACATTTCCTTGTAGATTCTATCTATCCAGATTTTGGCTCATATCTTAAATGAACTATCATATTAGTGGGATATTTCATGAATTTGTAGTTACTTACTTGAAGTGGGGTTTCTTAAATAATTATATATAAAATAAAATAAAAATTATGAACTGACGAGGAGGAGGAGCTGAAATGGCTTTCTTTGGTTGAAATGAGTAAATATACGAAGAACAGCTTAGAAGATGGGCTTTGCTGGAATGGGCTTTGGTATCAGAGTTTTTAACTTGGCTTGATCTTACAAACTATGAGAAAAATTGGATCTGCAATAAGATGAACGGATTCACAAGCG
The DNA here is from genome assembly GCA_001662345.2 of Metrosideros polymorpha var. glaberrima. NCBI lineage: Eukaryota > Viridiplantae > Streptophyta > Magnoliopsida > Myrtales > Myrtaceae > Metrosideros > Metrosideros polymorpha. Next base: position 11,504,756 of record BCNH02000009.1, read on the forward strand.
AAGGATGACACAGCGGAGTGAGTCTCAAGCTGAAGCGTTCTGCAGAATCTGCACATCATAGCGAAGCTTCGGCCCCTCCATCGATAGATTATCTCCCTCGCTCGAAAATCTGTAAATTTCATAGCATTTGTCGCGCGGAACTTGTCCACATTCACCAAGAAGTCATAGGTCTTTTGTAAAGAGGATGCGGTTCAAGTGTCGAGAGGAGTCGAGGTCTTTGTGGCTTTGCGTGTTGATTTTGGGACCATCAGAACTAAGATCGTAATGGACACGTGCGGGTCTATTGGGGTTTCATATGTCTATTTTCTGGACCACTACGTGTTACATGGTTCGTGAGAAGTCATGGTCTTTATGAACTTTTCGGTGGCGTTTGGCCTTGAAATTATGAGCTATACCCATCCTTTATAGAACCAATAGCATTACAAAAAACGTGTATGGGTACTCGTGCTCTGAATAGGGTCTAGTGCGGGTCTCAGTATTTCTTAATACTTTGTTTATTGATCATGCATTTTAATCTTATTGGAAAGACAAAAAATAAAGGGATGTCCAATACATATCGCTCCTCGCTCCTATAGCATAGTATGGAGAAAGTTTAACATGTATCAAATATAATTTCTCTACATTTTACGTCCTCGCAAAATCACATTGCTATAGCGGGTACAATTCTACTATTCCGTAAGACGGATCTCTTTCATACTAATAGAATTTCGAAAGAGTTGGTAAATGCCAAAAAAAATGATGGCTAGTCAAAATCTGTATTTCCCGTTTCATATGAATTGTCCTCTTTTGGACAAAAAATACGAAATTCTTTATTTATATTATTTGTTAATGTATAACATACATGGATTTGGCGATAATGGAAAATTCGTCTTTGTCATTGTTATATACATAGGGATATTTCCTATGTAATCGACAACTATTACAATGTTGAAAGGAAAAAACAAAAATCCTCAAAAGAAATACTTAATAGGAAGAGTTACATTGCTGAAATTTAACACTAAAACTCATCATAACCAATGGTATTGAATGGGGCGAGCACTTACGAAATGGAAGAATCCTAGTTGGAAGTAAGATGAGTGATAAGTGTATGAAAACTTCTCATTGTGAGAACAATGAACAACATCTTGTTAATTACAAATTCAAGTGGAACTCATCAAGAGCAGTACTAGAATGCTTTGCAATGACATATTTATGTAGACATAAATTAGTTTCTAGGAATGGATTTACAAGACGATCATTCGTTTCTGTTACAATGGAAAGGTATACATTGCCGATAATCAGAGAAGCTGAATTTCTGCAGCATCATCATTGTGGAGTGGCCGGTAGCCCCTTGGTCGTAAATTTCACGGTTAATTAATGATTGATTTAATTAGAATTTGAACCGGATTATGTATGGAAGTAGGACACGTTCAAGAAGTCAAAGTCTTGGTGGAGTACCCGATTCCAAAAGTCTCTAAGGTCATCGAGTTTCATTTTCATGTACATGGGTCCTATACAGGCTCCAGAAAAGTCTTTGGTCTTTTGTTGTTTCTGTGATGTCTAATCATTAGCCAATGTGAATGAAACGTCAATTTCGAAAATTTCCGTCTTCAATTAAAGAGAAACGATCCTGCAAATACGTAATGAATGTTCTAAACAAGCCAAACAATTATAGCGACAACAACACATTATCACTCATCATGCATTCCGATCTTACTAAAAAGACGAAAAATAAACGACTGCCCGATAAATGCTTCTCACTCCTTAGTAATTTGCAGCATTATTTTATCAACCAACTCTTCACTTGGTGAAACTTATTTGCTAGTATTGGGATAAGTACTTTGTTGGAAAAATATTGGAGGAAATGGAATCAAAATGTAGTCGGACTTTAAGGCGTGTAATCACTTTCTTTTGAGATCAATTTGCCCCATGAAGTTGTTATAAATTACTGGCAAATTTCCTTCAGGATACAACAAAATCACGGTGAGAATACTAGATAACAATTCCAATAAATTTCCTAAAACTCTCTGTGAAACAATGGAAAAATGTGGCTATATCTCCCTTTCTCTTGTTTTAAGGAAGACAAAAAAATGAATGAAGTTTTTGTTCTACTCGTTTTGAAAAGAATTGAACAGAATTGTCCTATTTATAACACAAATAGAACACACCTCTTGATATCTAAACCGCCAATACGGACACACCCATTCATGTCCAAAAAATTACAATTTGGACATAACCCTTCATGTGTGAAAACCGTCATTCAGACATAACTCTTCGAGCATGACAACTGTCAATTTTGGACATACCCTTTTCATGTCCTAAAGCAGACAGTTTTGTCCGAACAGTCAAAAGAGGCAAATAAATTTACATGATAATTAATTTTGAAATTTTAAAAAAATAATTGTTGATTAAGACTTGATTTGGTCCGCAACACACTTCCTCATCTAATAATCACGCACCCGCGCGCAAGTATTGTGGGATCTAGCCCACTCACCCATTTCTCTATTTACAATAATAAATAATGCTTTAACTTATACAGAGACCAAAACTTTCCTTTCTTTCCTATGTATGACAAGAAAAATGCCTTATTTGTTTGTTTGTAAAACAAACACCAACATACTTCACAGTCCCTGTTCTTCTTGTAGGCCTGACGAAGTTTCTGCTAATCCACCTTCCCGCCATACTCCTCGATTATTTCCTTGGAGCTGCGCAAGTGAGATTGAGTGGAAGGGCTTGGCCAACGCTAGTTTTGGAGCTAGAAAAGCTTCCGAAACTTGTTTCATTGTGGGTCGTAACTTCGGATTGCTACTTAAGCAAGCAAGTGCCAGAGAAATTATTAGAACGATACTTCTTGTGACAGAAGTCTCTCTTGGAATTGGCAAGCGCCGGTCCAATAGTTGATGTAGCATAATATCTTGTCTGAAGATTGTTGACATCATTAAGATGATCTCACCTGGATGCTCACCCATTATTATTTCCATTGCTACAACCCCAAAGCCGTATACGTCGCATTTCTCATTGATGACCAAAGTGTAAGCGAGCTCTTAAAAAAAATAACAAAAGGTCATAAATTAGACGAGTCTCGAAACTAAGTTCTCAATCTTAGCTAGTGCATTATCAAATGATAAATATGTAAGCATGATGAAGCGTCAACTTGTTATTACCACAT
>BCNH02000009.1:11522236-11559793 GCA_001662345.2 Metrosideros polymorpha var. glaberrima
GTCCTTGTGCAACTCTACCCAAGCCCATTAGTGTGCCGATCGAATGGTCCTGAAAAAGACAATTGTCGGAATTGAAGTTGACATGACAGGAATTATCCTCACATAGTTTGGATACAGAAATGAGATTGAACTCAAATTCAGGAATGTATAAAACATTTTTAAGGGTAATGTTCTGACTAAGGTGAACCGTACCAATTTTTGAAACATAGGCAACATTCCCATTCAGAAGATGAACTGATATGGGTGATTCAGGTTTGTTCTGAATATTAGAGAAAAAATTTTCGTGGCATATAATGTGGTCACTAGCGCCTGAATCAATTATCCATGTACCAACAAAATTAATATTGCTCTTACGGAACGAAGTACCTGAAAAGCCCTCAGTATTATCGATAGTCCCCAATTGATTGAGTGCCTTCATAATGTTCTGATATTGCTCCTGGGTTATTGTCTAGAGAGTTCTATCAGTCCTATGTGCTGATACCTGATAAACAGAGGATTCCCTTTCCCTTTTTTCTTTTTCAGTTGGTTTTCCATGCAATTTCCAACGTGTATCTATGGTGTGATGTGGGCATTTGCAATAATCACAATATTTACCTTTAATTTTAAAATTGTGCCCCCCCATTCTCTGTGATGATGTGGCACCTCGCGAACCATTGGATGGTCTTGAGTTCGGCGCTGACGTGGCCGCATGGGAGCCGCCTGATTCAGTGAAATAATGAGGGCCATTGGATCCTCTCAAGTGATCTGGACCGTTGATCTGAAAAGTAGTTGACTCCTTAGGGTTGTCTTCTTCTTCTTCGCGTGCAGCAGGGAAAGCAGAAAAGAAAGCAGATCTGGTTGTCTGGTTTGGAGCTCTGGACAGCGACCGGTGGCCGCCGTGGGCTCGTTGTAGCTGGTGCGGCACCCCCATTGATGCGGCGGCAAGAGCCACACTTTCCCTTGTCAGCGCCGTCGCAAGTCATTGGCTTTCCTCTTGGACCGCCAACTGAAAAATGCGGCCGAGCGGTGGTACGGGTTCCATGGCGAGGATTTGTGTCCGTAAAGGTATGTAGCTCTCATTTAGAATCAGCAAGAACTGCGTCGTCTTCTCCCTTTCTCTGATTGCTCGGTACTGTTGGAGCGTTGCTTCCGGTCCGACGAGCTCTTCCTCGACCGCTTTGAGCTCATTCCACAAGGCCGAAAGCCGATTGAAGCAAGCGGTGACCGAGAGGTTCCCTTGTTTCAATTCTGACAAAGCCTGAGTGAGTGTGAAGAGTTTCGCACGGTTGAGTCGACCATACATCTCTCGGATGTTATCCCAAAAAATTTTCAAATCCTCCGTCGGGGGTAATCCGGCGGCAACTTCAGGGGTCAAGCAATTTCCGATCCACGTTCGAACAAGCTGGTTGCATCGCCGCTAATGCCGCTGCAGTCGTTCGTCGGTCGAGAACTAGATGGTTTCGTCAAGGAAGCCGTCCTTGTCCTTTGTGACAAGGGCTCACCGGAGGTCCCTCGCCCAAGTGGTGTAGTGGTTTGCTCCGGCTAGTTGAACGGTGATGAGTCGGAGTTCTGGTCCGTCGGCCGGCGATGTGTAGAGGGGGTCGCCTAGTTCTAGACTATTGCTGGAGGCCCGAAAAAACATGGGCGCGTACCCGGGTTGAGTTGCGTAGGTCTGGTTCCCAAGTCTTGGGCCTGTCTCCTCCATAGGTGCTCCATGTTGTGTCCACGCCTAGCTCGGACCAGCAGCCCATTGACCTTGAAACGGATTCCACTAAAATTGTGGCGGCCAGTGAGCTGTGCCGGGAATTTGCATCGGAGAAGGAACACCTGGTCCAGGAAAGGTGACTGTGGGTGCGGGATCTTTCATCGACTGTTCATCTTGACTCGAATCCACCTGTTTCGAGGCTTGATTTTGAGGTGAATTTGCTTCAGGCTCACGAGCATCACCAAAGGTCACAGTATGATTTTTTGCCATGGTATTGCAGGGTGTGGATTCCTACGGAGTGCTGATTTGTTTCGCAAATTTATGGTGGCGACAACAATTCAGAAATCAAAACACGAAGGCAATCCAAGAAAAATTTTGCGGAAGCTAGGCCAGGAAGGACTGCTCTGATACCATGACAGAAATTGAAGAAAAGAAGACTGGAAAAATGTATTGTATTCTCTTCTACCATGAAAGGAACATGTACAATGATAAACTTATAATACAAGAGAAAGATCAGAAAAAGATATACACAATATTGCCTTCCTATTCTACTGGTCCAATATTCTGAGAATATTCTTAATATCAAATCAAATATAATCTCCAACAGCCAATTCGAAGCATCATTGTATCAATCAACTCTTCACTTGTTGGAATTTATTTGCTAGTATTGGGGCAAAGTACTTCATGGTCCTTGCTCTTTTTTTAGGCTTCATGAAGTTCCCATTGATGCACCTTCCCACCATAATCCTTGATTATAATTTTGGAGCAAAGCAAGTGAGATTGAATGGAAGGCCTTGGCCAACGTTAGTTTTGGAGCTAGAAAAGCTTCCAAAACTTGCCTCATTGTGGGACATGACTTTGGATCACTTCTTATGCAAGCAAGTGCTAGAGAAACTACCAAAATGATACTTCTTGCAATAGAATTCTCTCTTGGGATTGGCAAGCGCGGGTCTAATATTTGATGCAGCATAATATCTTCTTTGAAGAGCGTCAACAACATTAAGATGATCTCACCTAGATGCTCACCCATTATTATTTCCATAGCTACCACCCTGAAGCTGTATACGTTGCATTTTCTATTGACGACCAAAGTATAAGCGAGCTCTGAAAAAAAGAATAAAAAGTGTTAAAGATATGTCTCGAGTTTGAGCCCGAAAAAGAAACTTTCCTAATTCAAGTAGGTTTCCTATGTTTAATAGGTTTCCTAAATTGAATGATTTCCTAATTAGAGAAGGCTTCCTATTTTGGATCCAATCCTTGCCTATAAATAAAAAGTGGATATTCTTTGTAAAGAGTATCAAAGAGGAGTTTTTGTTTGAGAATTACACCTGAAAGCAAGAGAATGTTGAAGCTGATTAAATCTTAGCATAAGATTTGTTAATTCCTTAGTGAGATTGAGAGATTATTTTGTGAGGAATTGTGAAGGCTAAACACTTGTGAGTTATTGGATGTAATTGGGGCTTGGGAAACACCGATAGTGTTTGAGTGACTCAAGTGTGGTTGTAATCTCCATTGTATCACTTTATCTATAGTGGAATTTCGTGCTGCTCTCCCCGTGAACGTAGATCACTACAACTGAACCACGTAAATCTGGTGTTCGATTTATTTTTTTTGTTCTGTCTGTTTTATTGTTTCGATTGTTCGATTTCCTCACATAATGTTCTTAAATCAAATGAGGCTCGATACAAAATTCTTATTTAGCTAGTGCACTTATCAAACGATAAATTTATAATCATGATGAAGCGTCAACTATGATGTTTACCGCATGGGGGTGAAGAATATTGATCTAGTTATGTGCCTATAGTAATAACATTCTAGAAAAGCAACGAGGATTGTTGCTCACCTGGTGCTATATATCCACAAGTGCTCGCAATATCTGTAGTGAGATTAGATGAGAAATTAGGTTCTACGAGTCTTGTTGTGCCAAAATCTGACAAAAAAGCCAGCATATTGTTGTCAAGCAAGATGTTGTTGCTAGATATGTCTCGATGAACGATTAGCCACGCGCAATCATGGTGTAGGTAAGACAAGGCATGTGCCATGTCCCAGACAATTTGGATTCTTTTAGACTAGTCTAGTTCCATCATGTCAACATCATCTCTCAAAGCACAAAATAGACTCCCCCTTTCCATGTACTCATAAACCAAGAACATGCACCGCTTGTGCAAGCAAAATCCATGGAGCTTAATTATGCTTTTATGTCATACTTCTATCAAGTGCGTCACTTCATTTCGAAAGCTCTTGTCAAATTTTCGGTCCTCTGCTTCAAGACGATGAAGTTTCTTCAATGCCACAATTTTCCCATTGGGCAATTGTGCTTTATAGACACTACCATATCCACCTGTTCCAATGCAATATCTAATGTCAAAGTATTTTGTTGCATTGATTATGTCTTCATATGCAATTTTCCCATCATAATTCCATATTGACAAGAAATCTCCATCTTTTTCTACTATCTCCGATTGCATGCTCTTCATTCTACGCCAAAATATGATCAAAGGCCCCAAAACTAAATAGGAAATGAATGGTATAACCATCAGTGGTATAAGTACCATCATAACCCTAGACATTCTTCTCGAACCATCAGTCTTTTCCAAACCTTCATTTCCTTTGAAAGCTCCATAACCAAAATGGGCTAGATTATCTGGAATTTTTCCGGTGAGATGATTGTACGACAAGTCAATGTAATCTATGTGACCAAGAGTAAGAGGGATCATGCCACAAAGCGCATTGATCCAAGTGGATCAGCCTCTGTTCTGCCTCTGTTCTCATGGTAGAATTTTCCAAATTTTCGCTGTCGTCTATATCTCTATAACGAATATGGAACAGAGTATTTGGAATTTTCCCCGTGAGATGATTGTTTGACAAGTCGATGTAACTTAAGTTGGAAACCTTTTTAAAATTGGGAATTGAACCATGCAGAGAATTTTCCGAAGATTGAGATAGCTTAACATGACCAAACTCCCAAGTTCATGAGGGATTTTTCCATAGAAGTGGTTAAAACTCAAATCTAGCTTAGTGAGACTCCTTAAATCTCCTATTTCCAATGGAATGGCACAATCAAATCCCTTCTCCTCTAAATCTAGAACCGTCAAGCTAATTAAATGGGCTAGAGATGAAGAGATGGGCAAGTGAAGTAGTTAAAGCTCAGCCTCAACTCAATCAAGCTCTTTAAATTACCTATTTCTGCCGGGATAGATCCGCTAAGTTTGTTCTGTTCCATACTCAAATATACCAAGTTTGTCAAGTTCCCTATTTCTGGAGGAATAGATCCATCAAAGGAGTTTCCTCCCAAATAGAGATGCGTCAAATTGGACAAGAGACCAAGAGACGGAGGGATCATGCCATTAAGCAAATTGTAATTGAGATCCAGGTGGATCAGCCTCTTTAGATTTACCAATTCGGAGGGGATAGGACTATTGATATAATTACCCTGAATGTCAATATCTTCTAATGTGGTGAGGTTTCGGAGACAAAGAGGTAACTCACCGGAGAAAGAATTGTAGGACAAATTGAGGTGCCTGAGCTTTGGGAGTGTACATATTTAAAGGGGAATGATACCGACGAGGGCATTATATGGCACCGCAAGAGAGGCAAGATACAGGAGCAGAGAGAAATTCATGTTGCTCAAATTACTTGAGGAGCCTCCTGGTATGTTTATTCGACGACGCTTCCAGAAGCACCGCATGAAATGCCCCACCACATGCAATGTGATAAGGAAGTGTCGCTCGTAATGAAGTCAGGCCACCACCCACTGCAAAGAAGAGCATCTACCTCTGTTTTGGTCGCAATGGCAGGGTAGTTGTGGGAGAGAGATATCGCAATAAGGATCCATGTAGCTGCGGTCATCAGCTCACGAACATGCAAGCGGACGGGTTCGCTTACGAGATTCAAACGAATCGTGTAAAATATGTTCATGATTTATAGAGAGAGGAGGTCTTTCTTGCTGGGAAGTGGAAGGCCTGCCTTTGCTGTATTATATAAGGGCAATCCAAAGAAATAACTTGTGGGATATAAAAGGGTAATTTACCAATAACCTGTCCTCCTCTGGATAGATCACAGAGAATCCCAGAATCTCTCTTTTGTTTACTTTTTCTCTGGCATTTTGTCTTGTTCTTCGAGACGACTTGAAGTCTTCTTGCACCGAGAAAGCATTTTGTCTTGTGTTTTAGTGCGGATCCAATTCGCACTTTGTATTCCATGAACCGGACGCGCAAGAATGATTTTGTGATATCCATAATTTTCGACCAATGTACTAAAATCGAATTCAATTGATTTGAACCACGAATTCTAATTTGACTAAGGCCGCGTTTGGTTCAGCATTTCAAATGGACTTTAGGGCTGTAAAGTCCCTTGACCAAATGCAATCCTGTTTGGCAACTGCATTTGACTCACTTTGGGGAAATGCAATTGCATCTCCAAAGCTCCCTAAAGTCCCTTAGCCCAAGGCAGGTCCGAAGGTACTTTGAGAAGTTGCATTTCCGGAATGCAAGTTGGCACAATTCATGAATTGGACGGAGTCCGGCAACAATTGTCGGTGGATCGCCCGACGCCAGCGACTGCTATCGGGGGGTCGCCCGAAGCCGGCGATCACCGTCGGAGGGTCGCCCAAAGCCGGTGATCGTCGCTAGAGGGTTGCTCGATGCCGACAACCACCGTCGGGAAGGAGATTACAATCACACTCGAATCACTCAAACATTCACAGTGTTTCTCAAAACTCCTATTACATTCAATAACCCACAAGTGTTTAGCCCCACAATTTCTCACGGAAATAATCTTTCAATCTCACGAAAGAATTATACACAAATTCTTTTCACAAGAATTTAATTGGCTTCAACGCTTGAATTCTTCAACGTGTAATTCACGAACAGAAGCTCCTCATTAATGATCTTCACAAAGAACATCCGCTTCTTATTTATAAGCAAGAGCGGATCCAAAATAGGAAACCTTCTCCAATTGGGAAAACAATTCAATTAGCTCGAGCTCACGTACTAATGGAGCTCAACGTGAAGAACAGTAAGATGCAAACATCCATCACAAGCGCCCATCATTTGCTCTAATCAATTCTAACGAGACAGAATACAACATATACATACACTACCTCTTGCGCGTGGAGGGGAAGCCGCAGGCACGCCGCAACGGTTCTCCTGGAGGTGGAAGCTGCGTTGTCCACATCTCACGCGTAGCGTGTGCGTCTTGTTCCTTTTCTTACCAAAGCTTCCCGTTCCCTTACCCTGTAAAAACAACCATTTGCAGAATTTTCTTTCTCAGTGATTCACCATTAGGCAATATACATCTCAATTTATGCACAAGCTATAGAGAGAGAGATATTTTACATAACGTGACTATTCCACCAAAAAGTTTTCTTTTGGTTCAAAATAATCAATATGTAGAATCAAAACAAGTGATTGCTAAAATTCACGCGGGAACATACACTTTCAATTTGAAAGAGAGGGTTCGAAAACATATTTATTCTGAATTAGAGGGAGAAATGCACTAGAGTACCGATGTGTACCATGCACCTGAAGTTACATATAGTAATGTCCATCTTTTACCAAAAACAAGCCATTTATGGATATTGTCAGGGGGTTCGTGCAGATCCAGTGGAGTCTAGTGAGAGAGAGAGAGAGAGAGAGAGAGAGAGAGAAAGATGGAAGAACGAGAAAATCTTACTATGGTGCTGAGGAGGAGGAAGGAGAAACCATAATTTGTCTAGTGAAGAAATGTTAGCCGCATGTGAAGATGGTTTTATATCTCAAAGAGTTCGCTGATGCAGCTCTGGAGGCGACGACGGAGGTAGAGAGGGCTCAGGACCCAGCAACTGCGATCGGCGGGACTCTTGGGGGAGGCAAAGGCGGTGGGGAACACGCTGGAGAAAGAGGGAGAGTGTCTTCGTTGTTCTTCTCTAAGAGAATAGGTAACAAAGCCTTTGAGAATTGAAAAGAGAAGAGAGTTTTAAGCGGGAGTCAAAATGTGAGCATTCATTGTTGCTTGTGCTTAGGGCTTTCCACAGCCTGCTACTTAGAGGACAGAGAAAAGATGGACTTTCAATTTTTAATTTTTTATTGCATGTAGAACTCTAGAGAATTTTGTGTCAAAATAATCGAACTATTCCTCCAAAAGTGTAGCCCACAATGATTGATAATGTTTCATGAAATCATGTCTCAAATTATGTGCCCACATAATTCATGATTGATAATGCTCTTGCCACTTATTATGGCATAGACATGGACATCTAAATAAGTGGTCATGCTTCATTCTCTCAAGATCCATGAGGAGGACCTTTATCATAAAATTCATATGATTATTGTAAGTTATAGTTCAATCTTAGTCCCAATAGAAAAGATCTATCATTGCAGTTTGAATCTTTACCTCAATCAAATGTTCCATCAAGCACTCAGGATATTCGCCTTTTGAATGGAGCTGAGTAAGCTTGCACACGCCATGTGGGCCAATGACGTTGTGATTACAAGCCACCGAATAGTTTCTCCTTTTTAAGGGCTGAAGTCTTTACTTTTTTTTATTCAGCCCCAGTTTTGACCAAGTCAAAAGAGATAAAAAAAAAAAAAAGGGCAATATTACAGTCGTGATAAACGGCTGTGATGCATCCAATCGGCTAGACTCGGGTGCATATGAGAAAATTCCCATACGAGAGAGGGTGGGTCCGAGATATCAGTGCGAACCTTCAAAATCCGCCTCTGTACTTCTCCTAGTCTCGTCGGCTCGTAAACCCATTCGGCAAGCTCCGAACTGTGTCCTCGTTGCATCCTCCTGAAGAGAAACCATGCTGGAATTCTTCTTCTCCGTCGCATTCCGGTAACCTTTGTCGTAGTGGGTCGTCTCTTTGCTTTCCTCTCCTAGAGGGATGATGCCAAGCCTTTGTGAAAGTTCATGGTAATCGTTGCCCGCACCGAAGGTGCTTGATGTTTTGCCTGGCATCTGATTCCTCTCGTTTAGGGTAGTAATCTTCGTGTTTCGGCTCTTGACTGCACCCTGTTTCTACGTTCTCCCTCTTCTCTTCCTTGCCGTGGGTTTCGTGTTGCTGGGTGTGTCCCAGTCGAAACGTTTGTCGGCGCGGCGGGTGTTTGATGAATCCAGTCAATTCATCCTTCCACTTGTAAAGTCGGCTCTCGGTGTCGTTTTGGCCGAACCAGTCATGACATTCAGGAGCGACTTTGATCTGTCATGCATTTGACGTTTGAATTCGACAGAAGCCCATGTTCCGCAAGCATTTCTTTTCTGCTGGAACTGGCAGCCTGTTCAACACCTTAAACCAGCAGACTCGCTTGTTTTCTCGTGACCCTTTCCCTAGCAAGGTCTCGCATTACCTTTACAGAGCCAGAGTTATTAATTCCATCCGGCTTGCGCTTCGATCGAATTCCCAGAGTTTGCTTACCACTCTCTTGAATGACCGGCTCTTGGACTCGTTTGTAGTCACTCACGCTCTCCGCTCTGCTCCTTCTGCTGATTCGGCACTCTCAGTTATTGACATTCTTAAATCAAATTTGAATTTTAGTCATACGCAAAGTACCATTTACGCCCTGGCCAACATTTTGGCAAGATTCGGTCGAAGAGAGGAACTTGATGCTTTGGCTGATGCCATTAACGCCAGGAGCTTTAGAAACGTTCGGGTTAGCCATATGGACCTTATGCAGTGGTATGCAGCAACTGAAGACCTTGACTCAGTTCTTGATACTTGGGATAAGTATAGAGGGTTGGACGGACATGCGTGCACAGAATCGTATAACATTGTCATGCACCTATACGCAGAAAAGGGTGAAGATTCCAGGGCTGTGGAGGTATTTCATAGTATGATTATGGAAGGAGCAAACCCTAATTCTAGGACATATACAAATATTATTGAGCACCTTGTGAATTCTGGGAAGCTGGATGCAGCACTGGAGGTTTTCAGTGTTTTACCATTGATGAGAATCAAGCGCACATCGAAACAGTTTTCAATTTTGGCAGAGGGTCTTGTAAGTGTTCAAAGGTTTGATGAGGTGAAGTTTTTACTCAGCAATATGCAAGCTGAAGGTATGCTGCCTGTTCGAGCTCTGCTTTGCTCACTGCAGCATATGAAAGAGGGAGGATATATTCATGAGAATCATGAAATTCTTTCCGAAATGTTGCCAAATGAGAGGATAAAAAGTGTCGAGTATTTTGTAGATGATACCGAAGACGATGATGATGAGGCTGAGGCTGAGGTTGAGGAGGAGGATGACGTTGCTTGTGATGTCAACGAGGTCAATGGGGTCAGATTGAAACCATGGCTAGACCCCAGAGCTTTGGCAAATGCCTTGCAGAGTTGGAGCCCCAATGATGTTTCAGAATTGGAGAATGCAAAGTTTGTGTGGACAACTCGCTTGGTTTGCAAAGTCCTTAGAAATTTCAAATCTCCAGTGGCAGCTTGGAACTTTTTCTGCTGGGTTGCTTGCCAACCAGGGTTTACTCATGATGTTTACACAGTGCAGAGAATGATGACCCTTTTTGCACGACATGGGCATGTCCAATTGGTAAATCAGCTGATGGATAAAATTAGACAGGAGGGACTAAAGCTTCCTTTCAGTACCATTAAATTGATTATCGACTTCTGTGGTGTTTCGAAAGGTCCTGATGCTGCTTTGAAGATTTTTCGTCATGATAGAACTCTCTGTGGTTCTATTTCGAAGTTTAAGCTGATGGTTCTATATTCATCATTGTTACGAACATTGACCAAGTGCAGTAGAAGCTCTGATGCTCTTGAGGTGCTTGATGAAATGATTTTAAATGGCATTTGCCCAGATATTCAAACTTTTTCTGGTTTGATGGATCATTTTGCAAAGCAAGGAGACATCAAGAACGTGCAGAAGATCTTTGGAATGGTTAGGCAGAGTGGCATCGAGCCAGACACTTACATGTTCAAGGTTTTAATACATGGTTATTGCAGGTGTGACAGAGCTGCTCTTGCTTGGAGGGTGTTCGAGGACATGAGAAACTCAAATCTACTTCCTGATTCTTCCTTGAAAGAGTTGCTGGTGAAAAGTCTCTGGAAGGAAGGCAGGAGGAGAGAGGCTGCGATGGTAGAAGATAGTTGTGAGGAGATAAACGATTCTCTTCCTCTTGCTTTACGTGGTCATATATGGACTGTGAGCTCAGCCAACCTCACTCAAGTTTATAATGTCTATGCAAGTAGTTTTACATCAAGCAGTGATCCAACATCAAATGGGGAGGGCTAGTATTCTACTGTAGTTCCAAGTTGCATTCTTCACAACAATCTGAAAACTGTAATTGTTACTTCTGTTAGCCCCTGGACCAAGTTAAGTCTGTCACATAATGGGGCTGCAGATGCAAGCATAATGTAATCTAATTTCTTTTAATTCATTTTTCTGTGCGGATGCAAGCACATAATGTAATTTAATTTCTTTTGAATCATATTTTGTTTGAAGGAAACACCGATGTCTGTTGTCCTGCAGAGTTGCAGTTTGTATCTAGTGCCAAAATCTACATATGCTAGTACTTGCTTTGAAAAAAAAATTTCCATATTAAAAGAAATTATTTGAAGTCTGTTTACTACTTACTGTTGGTTTTCGTACTGTATCATTCTTTCTGTTTTGGTCTTTATTCATCCACAGTCTTCATGTCAATCTTAGATAGACTGGAGATGTGGTCATCTGTCTATGAATGATTTAATGGTCTATGCTAGAAGATCTTGTTTCATTTCCCAAATTGGCTCACATTATCTACAGAGTCTGTATTTGTTTGTACCTTTCAGGATATTAGAAAACACTCTACTTCAACCAGCTGAATCATCTTCCCCCTGCATGCTTCGTATGTTTATGGAGATTTGTTCCGAGGGTTTGTTTGTGTGTGTGGAAGAGCTATTTAGTATTTTCTGCTCAGCACCTTGACCGTGGCCCTTTCTGCTCAATCCTATTTGCTTGATTGATAGTAGATAATACTATAACAAGACAGAGCTGTTCTGCTGTTCTGTCAGACCCTCATACACAATCAATTTTCAGACGGGAGCTTTCGGCCTGCAGCTTGCCAATTCATTCCTTGTTTATTTGTTCATTTTATTTTTAATTATTGTTGTGTTGGACCATATGAACACATTTTTCTGTTTTGGCAGATAAATGTCAGATGGATTACGAGTAAGCTCAGCAAATGGACCTTATGTTCGACAGTCTAGCAACATCATGCTGACCTTCGAGCCCTTGAGGTTAGTCCATAGAAACCATGTCCCTGAGTCAAATTGGTAGGTTGCTAACAAGAGGTCAATCTATGGGATCATATGATGAGACAAAGTGCTGAATTTATATTGAGCCATTTACGGTCTACGGTGAGGAACCTCACATTGATTTTCTAACCTAATCTCTCGGGAATAAGGAATTGACTCGAGTTCAATTTCAAGATGACAAAATTGGGGGAAGTATAATTCTTCGCGAGTCTCGTAGCCAAAAGTCGAAATGGAAGTCTAGGCAACTAGCTTCTTCTATTCCGTGCAGTCATTTCATCAAATCCTTACTCACATGGTAATAAATCCAACTTCGCGAGCGATCCTCCCGTGTATGATATCCCTCTTAGTTACCGATCCGAGATCATGTTCTGTTGGTTTCTTTGTGATTTTTAAATTCTTTAAGTAAGATTTGTGGCTTCAAGAGTTTTGTTTGGCTGACTTTCTAGTGATAAATATGCAGGATGATCTCTCTCGCCGGCCGAACTGGGGTTTCCTCATCTTATACTAATCTGATGCTCATCACATATTCTCTTTAGAAAGCAACTACCAGCCAAAACAAATACAAATTCCATTGCCGCCTATTATTTTCTATTATAGACATACATTGCATGTCAAATTGCTATGCACAAAATCTGTCTTTAAAAAAAATCTATTCACAAAAGCTTATTTAATCATTGGATCCAAATGAGAATTGTTCAATTCAAAGCCACAACAAGAACCTACTTCCAGGTTATATTTGGACAAGAGCTCCCTAATTCCAAGCGAAAGATTCACACTGTAATGGGTTTTCGGCTTTTTCCAACCTCAGAGCTTCACCCTCATAAAACTTAGGTTTGAGAAGCTCAAACCATCCAAGCTGATAGCCAAATGGCCATCTTTCTTTCCTCCTCAAAATCTTTACTTCTTCTGCATTTCTCTGTCTTCATCATCTCTATCACAACCCAACCACTTCCTAGCCCGAGCGTCAACTTCTCATGCTCCGCCAACTTGCCGACCTCGTGCCCAGCATACGTCGCCTACATCGCGCAAGAACCCGAATTGATCGACCTCGGAAACATCTCTGACCTGTTCGGTGTCAGCCGTTTATCCATCTCGCAGGCAAGCAACCTGGCTTCTGAAGACAATCCTTTGTACCCCGGCCAGCTTTTGCTCATACCGATCACATGTGGCTGCAGTGGCGACAGTTTCTTCGCCAACATAACCTATCAGATCAAGAAAGGTAACAATTACTTCCGGGTCTCAATGAGACCTTTTGAGAACCTGACGAACTGGCAAGTTGAAGAGGAAATGAACCCGGGGATCGATCCAGGTATCCTGCAGATTGGAACCAAAGTCACTATTCCTCTCTACTGTAAGTGCCCGGCAAAAGCGGACTCCGAGGCAGGCTTCAACTTTCTTGTTACTTATGTATGGCAGCCCGAAGATGTACTTTCATCGGTGGCCAAAAAGTTCAATGCGACACCTAGCGCCATAGTTAAGGAAAACAATGGAGTGAATCTTACTGCATCCGTTGGTCATCCTGTCCTCATACCGGTATCACAATTGCCAGCTCTTTCTCAACCACTAAATGCTCCTCCGAAGAGAAAAGAATCCAAGCATGAGTGGATTATTATAATTTTAAGCAGTGTAGCAGCAGCTATTTTGGTCGTCGGGTTAGCGTTTTTGCTAGTCTATGTTCGCCGTTTACATGGGAAAGCGATCCCAAAGATTCTGAATCAGAATGCTTCCTGTTGGGAGGACAGAAATCTCATCAAAACTAAGGAGTTCTCAAAAGAAGGGAAATCTGAGTCATCCAAGACGAAGGTCATCCAAGATAAGTTACGTTTCAGCGTTTCAGACTACTTGTGCAAGCCAATCATGTATGGGGCTAGAGAGATCATGGAGGCAACGATGAATCTTGATGAGAATTCTAGGATCGGGGGCTCAGTGTTCCGTGGCACGATCGATGGGAAAGTTTTCGCCGTGAAAACAGAAACTAAGGGCAAAAACACGGAGGAGCTAAAGATTCTACAGAGAGTTAACCATGTGAATCTGATAAAGTTAATGGGTGTTTCGTCAGATGCAAGCGGCAACTTCTTTATGGTATATGAATACGCTGAAAACGGTTCGCTCGATAAGTGGCTGTACCAGCAGCCTTCGTCCTCTTCAGAGTCTGTCAACTTCCTCACTTGGACTCAGAGATTGGGCATCGCGCTCAATGTCGCCAATGGCCTCCAATACCTGCATGAGCATACTCAACCGAGCATCGTCCACGGAGATATCAGAGCGAGCAACATACTTCTGGACTCCAATTTCAAGGCCAAAATATCAAACTTCTCCAAGGCCAGACCAGCTACAAGTGCTGCGATGTTGAAGGTCGATATTAACGCTTATGGATTACATTTGCTAGAGTTACTTTCAGGGAAGCGGGCCATGGGCGTGAGAGAAGTAATGGAGATCTTGGAAGTGGAAGAGAATAGAGAGGAGAGGTTGATGGAATGGATGGATCCAGATTTAATGAGCTTTTATCCGATTCATGACGCGCTGAGCCTAGCAACCTTGGCCCAGGCATGTACAGCAGAGGAATCTTCTGTGAGGCCAAGCATGGCAGAAATTGCGTTTAATCTCTGCGTGCTCACTCAGTCATCTTCTGTGGCGTTGGAAAGGTCTTGGACTACAATAATAGAAGCAGATGAAAGCGTTCGAGTTATCATTCCGGCCACAGCTCGCTGAATCTTTGAGATGCAAGGTTCACGTAAATGTCTTCTCTTTTCATCTTGTAATAAAAGCCAAGACGCACTAGTTTCTGTAAATTTCACGACTCATTGGACTGGAAGTGTGATTTTCCTCCTGAATTCCATTGTAATTGTCTCTTACTTGTAGATTCATCAATGCAAGTATAGTTGAAACTACAATTATATTCATTTTCCTTTCATAAACAATGCCCTGGAAACACTTAACAGTGAACCAAAACTAGGGATAAACTAGCAAAAGTTGACCAGAAATTTTAGTACGAATCTTTTCTACATAAATGCGACATATCGAAAGGTGTTCCTGTCACAACAAGACAAAGGTATTGCTATGAATCATCTCTTTTGCTGTTTCACTAGATATACATGAAATAGGATCTTGTATTCAGTATGAGAACAGAAGAAACGAATATGTAGTCTGTCTGTATCGGTGAGTATCTGTGCTAACGATCCAATTACAGCTCGAAGAAATGCAGAAACTTGGCTACCTCAGGAGGATGTTCTAGGGTTCCCAGGCCAATGATGCCGTGGAGACCTTCGACAGAGACTGCACGATCTCATCCATGACAGGGCGGTCCACAGGATTTTTGTTCAGGCAGCTCTCCATTATTCTGATGACGTATATGGCAAGGTCCAACGGATACGTCTCTCTCATCAAAGGATCAATTAACTGCATCAGTCTCTCGTGCCCGCCATCCTCAGTAAGCACCAAACTCACAACATCATACGCTTGCATGTTTTCTCCTCCACACAAAGAAATGACCTCTTTCCCAGTCATGATTTCCAGCAAGAGAACGCCGAATGCATAGACGTCTAAGTTCACAGAGATCAAACCGTTCTCCAAGTACTCGGGAGCCATATAACCTTTTGTCCCGACGATGTGCCTTGTCAAGGTGAATTCCCCGCCCTCTCCTTCTGTCGATCTTGCGAGTTCAAGACCTGCTATCTTGGCCCTGAAGTCGCTATCGAGAAGAATGTTGCTACTCTTGATGTTCTTGTGGACGTGAGGTGGGGTCGTGAAGCGATGGAGATAATTGAGCCCTGTTGCCACATCCAAAGCGATTTGAATTCTCTGCATCCATGTTAAGAATCTTCCTTCACTGTTGTTTTGGTAAATCCACTCGCTCAAAGGTCCGTTCACTGCATATTCATACACGAAGTACCAATGCCCCTCATTGAAGCATATACCCGAGAATCGTATAAGATTGGAGTGGTTGATCTTGTTCAATATTTCCACTTCCCTCGACACATCCCCGTTCATTTTCTTGATCGCCGCGTAATCTCCATTGATTTTGCCACGGTAGACCGATCCCTTGATCAAACAGCTAGAACTGAAGTTTTCGGTTGCCGCTTGCAGCTCTTTATAAGTGTACACCTTGATGGACTGCGCAACGCTGGATATGCTATCGAGGAAATCCAGGGAGCACTCATCTGACTTCCTATTGCTTGGCTTTACAAATGCCTCAAAGCTATCCGAGACCACGGTCGAGTCAACATTCTCTCTCCTAGTCCTTTTTCTGAAGAACTTAAAGAAAACGACCGTGCCTAACACTGCAATCACAGCAAGTCCACCAAGAACACCAATAGTGACATAAACCCATGTATTTGATCTTTTGCCTGGGGGAGATGTAATTATAGAAGGCGGCGGTGGCGGCGGAGGAGGAGGAGACGGTGACGTGGTCTGAGAACTGGTGGGCGGATTTTCCATTGGTATGAGAAGTGTGGTGAAAGCATAGATGGTGTTCTGTTCAGAGAGTCCATTAGCTTCGTAAGTAGCCGTGACATTCGCTCCGAATCTCGCACTAATATCAGACATGGTATCGCCGGTCACAGTAGCATAGGTCAAGAGATAATTTATACCCGCATCAATCTGGTTTTTTGTTGGACAAGCACACCTAACAGGGACAGTAATTACTTCACCAACAGACAAATTAGAAGCACTAATGTTGTTCACATTCTGGAGAGCTTGGCACGTTGAGAGGGCTTGAAAAGTGTTGTTGGCAATGTACAAGTAGTTATCTCCCGACTGGACAACATAACTGGCATTCTCTTGGTAGTACTGACCTGAACATGAGCAGGTGATGGGGACTATCACCAATCGATCGGTACCAAAGCTCGCGGATTCGGAGACCGAGTTTATCGACGAGACTTGAGACGTGCTCGAGGCAAAGAGAGCCGCGACAGACGAGACCGTGTTGTAAGGGGACCGGGATCTGAAGATGAGGTACGATTGGCAGCTCGTGTTGAGGCCATTGCAGGTGTATCCGAGTCTCGAGGAGGAGTTGTCGACGGTGTTGCAAGCCGTGGTGGTCAATCCCACATAAGGTTGCTGGGCAAGAGCCACCAGAGATGATGAAGGCAAAGTGAGGAGGAAAACGAAGGTCGAGAGAAGGGAGAGGAGAGACAACAGAGCCATCGCTACCTGAAGGAGAGGTTGTGACAGGTTCTTTGTCACGGGTTTGAATATAATTTCACATCTGTTGTGGGTGTTTTTGGAAGTTTTCTGAGCATTGACTTTGTCCGAAGAAGGAAGAGAGACAACAACTTACGGATGGGGCGCAATGCAAGATTGACCGACCCATCTTCAGCTTCTGGATTGTTGGACTCGTCTACATATGGTGCTCCCTACTTTTTACTCCCCCAGTTATCGACAGTCAAGAAGGGAAGGCAAATTAAATACACAGAAGATCGTTCAATGCACGCTAACGCATCTTGCGTATTAACATAGACTATGAATTTTCTGGGTCCGGCTCATGTCATCGCGCTGACCACAGCTAGGAAACGAAGTTTGACACAACTGAAAAACACCAAGTTGGTAAAAATAAAAAAAGCTCTGATGTACGCAACCAGAAAGCAGGATGAGTCAAAAGTTTCAAAAAAGTATTTCCTTTTCTCTTTCTTTCTTTTGTCATCTTTAAAATACAGACAGTAAAGTTTGATTGTTTCTTAAGTTAGTACTGTTGTCTGAGTTGACGAAAGATGATTGGTGGTTACTGTTAGGAGCGCGCAGCAGGGAGATCGCCAAGAGAGAGCCTTAGTCCGAACCTGTTAACATATCTAGTTAGATCCACATTTACTCAATATCTTAAGCCAATAAGTTATGAGCAAATTAAGATATATTAAGTGCTCCACACTACACTAATTCTCCGATGTGAGATTCTCTAACACAACTCACTCGCACATCTTAATAGTTACTACGTTGCGGCGACTGAATAGAGGTTCTGGAAAGAGGTGGCAAAGTTGAGTTTTATAACGTTCTATGTTGTGGCATATCTGTTCACGCAAAACTGGAGTTTTTCTCACATGGTATGGACAAGTCAATGCCTAATTCGAGACGTAAATGCAATGATAAGCTCGTGTTAGGATTCGAGGTTGAGGGCAACCTATGTTTGATCCTCCATTAGTCCATACCACACCGAGTCTCGTTTATAGTCTGACAAAAAGAGACGATTCTTTTGGCATTCTAACAAGGTTCGTCAACCCTCCTAACTTTAGAAACAGCGAGACTCACATCAGTGCTCAATCGAGAACACGGATCTTTCAATACCGCGTGAGAACAAAAATAATAAGTTTAGCACCAGGGTGAATGCTCAGCAACAACATCACCTTAAAATTGAAAAGCTCGAGCAAGTATGATTTGGATAAAAAAAAAAAATGCAAGATCGCCATCTCATTTGAAGCGCACAGCCTACCAGGTACCTTTACACAGGTAATATATTGTAAAGAAAAAGAGAAAGCTCACTCCGAGACAGTAACCGAAGCAATGCCAATTGCAGTGCCAATTAGCAAGCCCGCCCATGCCCCTAATCTCATTTACAACCAGTATAATTCCTAGAATTAGACAAAATATGCCGCCTGCCATGCTGTCTCGTAGTCCATTGGCAATCCAGTCAGGAGTTACGACGAATAAGATAAAACGAGAAACTGCACATTAAGAGATGAGCAGGCACAGCTAGTTAGAAACTATTGATGGAGAAGAACAGCAACTGTGACGTTCAAGTTCTCCAACAGGCACAGTTCTCAGAGTAGAAAGAAAGATTTCAAACCTGTGAAGGTTCGAGGAAAGAAGAGGTTTGCTGCGACGGCAAGAAAAGCAACCCAACGACCAAACTGTCCCCTGCATCATTGTTTGGGTAACATAAGTAACCGAAGCAGAAGGCTGTGAAGAACATCTTCTAGAAAAGGGAGTGTGAATTAAGTCATTTTCCATGCAGACAAAAAGTTATGTATCACAATCTACCTAAGAATTTTGAAGAGCGCAGTGGGAAAACTTGTGACTAGATACAATACAAGAGCAATAGTTTGCATGGATGATTTCCTCCCAGTTCGATTCATGATCAACAAGAATCTGCAAAAGAAAGAAGGTGAATAAATACTTTTGGCTAAGAATAGTCCAGCGACTAGCATACCCCATGCATAAAACAGAACTCAGATCAGAATTAAGGAAAGAGCATGGTAAACTCAAGGCTCGTATTAATAGGGATTAGTACGAAATGAATGATAGTTTGTAGCACTTGCGACATAGTCACTACAAGTCCCAGTCTTCCAATGTGTATATGATACTTTTAAGACGCTTCCCCCAACAATACCACGTCTAAGAATGTCGTATGAACAACCAACATAAATCTTCATGCTGATTATCTTTATTTCACAACCATGTCATCTGCTTTAACAATAACATGCAGTCTAAACGTGACGATTAGTCTACTCAGAAGGAATAGTGTCTCTGAAGAAGTACAGTCAGATAGCACAGCTTCTTGTAAGTGTGCTATCTTTCTGTATAAGTTAAAGCTTGGCATACATCATGATATGACTCTGGCATCTGAAACTGAAGTGCTTTTTCCATTTTCAATTCAGTGTGGTTTTCAAAAACTTATCAATCTGCACCTCCTTAAAAATCTGAACCACATAAAAAGTAGGTCCTTTGGCCAAAATTCAAACTAGAATATAGTCGAAACAGGGAAATTAGGCTTTATTTGACAAACACAGGTTCACTTAATGGAGAAGAAATTGGTTAGGCGACAACCAATAAGAGATTGAAATGATTGAAATGACGTGTAATTTTGCTTTAGAATGCTATAGTCACAATATTTTCGCCTTACTATATCTCTATTCCAAGCTCCTCAGCTCCTTTCTCACACACAATTCCACCACAAGGCAGCACCACATCAAGTTAAAACCTAAGCAAAACGCCCTTGCATCATCACTTAGTCGTTACTTCAATTCATTTGTCCAACAAATGCTACAAGCTTTTGATTTATTCAAACGACTCATCCATACCTGCTCTTCTTTCTGGTCATACAAATCCGAACCAGACTGCATTGCAAACACACAGTTGCAGTATTTTATTTACATGCATCACTGTAACAATTGAGCCAGACTGCATTATAAGATCCTAAGGGCTAAGGATTCACTAGTACCTAAACAATCTTCCATCGCTTCTGAAGACAGTTATTTCACAAGTACACCAATCTGTATCTAACAATGATTGCAGGTTCAAATCTCCAACAACATCTAACTTGGAAGAGATTAAGATAGCAAAAATACAGTATTGCAGTAAGCATTCCATTGTACATCAAATTAACCATATGGCATACATACATGGACACTAAGTTTCGTGGGATAAACATGATTCCAAGCAAACAGTCATCCATTGTCCAAGGCATGGCCAGGAAACATGTCAGAATCTTCTCAAATGCAGCTAAAATGTGAGCAGATTGAGCGGTACCAGTGACGCAGTAGGCAGCAATGTTTTACAACCCTGCTACCCACCAACCACTGACCCACGTAACACGAAGTTTATATACGGTCAGATCATAAAGCCAGGACTAGCAACTATACAAAACTTGTGCTGGAGAATCAAAACCTTATACTTTGCTTTTCGACTTCATTAACAGAAAAGAGAAAAAGAATATTGTCCCAATAAATTCTGAGATCCAATCTACCAAGAGTCATGCATCACCTATAGATGGGATCTTAATGGGGTTTTGCATATGTTGTTTACTCTGCTTAATAGCTGAAGCCTTGGGTATCGGAAATCCTCATATCGCGCTCGCATTTACAATCTTCCCCAATCGTTCTCCACTCAGATTGCAAGAGCACTGGTGTCAACGATCCCACATCACAAACCAAACAATTACCAATCTCTTGTTCTGTGGAGCTTGGCTTCCATCTACTTCCACACTCCAGTCTTATTTCAGTTGCAGAACAATCAAACATTGCATTTTCCATCCTCTAGGCTAAATTCAGCTGACACAGACTCCAAACTAGTATTTGATCTGCACCGTAATTCAAGTTCTTGATTGATTAGTGTACAGGAAGTGGCTCAAATTGCAAACCGTGGAAGCCACAAGTGGTTGAAAGAGCCCGCAAAATTTTCAAAGTTCTGAACCCCATCATCCCTTTTTGCCGAACCTCCGAGCTCAATTGACAAACGTTCGCATCGCCAAATCATCAGTACGTCATGATCCGGCAGCCAATGTTTCAAGAAAATCAAACAAGTAGCGAAGAGAGAGAAACTCACATGGCAGAGATCGTCCCACCCCACTGAAAGGTGGCGAGAGTTCCGCTGCTCGATCCGATCTCGCCATCCATGGGCGCCGAAGCAGCTGGCTGCTGCAGCTGCAACAGCCCACTTCGGTCACTGATAATTACAAGTTCAAGCGATTCTTGAATTCTGATTCCGGCGGAAATCAGTGAACTTCTTTCTTTTTATCTTGACTTTTACTGCACGAGGACGAAAGCTTGCAAGAAGAAGAAGAATATGCGGATTGGCGGCTCCAAGATCCAGGTTGAGAGCGAGCTCCAGCAGTTCTTGGTACCTGATCTCTGACACGCGCACACTCGTGTACGAGATTGTTCCTCGTACCCATTTTATGGGGCCCTCGAATTTTGGTAGAAGAATCGGACAGGGGAATTCATCAGGGAATTAAGCTGCGTTTAATAATCCTTAAGAATTTTAAATTTTGCTTCAGAATTACTTCTGAAGTAAAAATGCATTTGGTAAAAACTTACTTCTGAAACAATTTCCTACTTTTAAATGAGAATTGTGTTTGGTAAAAAAAATTATTCTCTAGGGCCATAAGTGATTCTTTTATATTTTCACTTTATATTTTCCTTCTTCTTTCTTTCTCACGCTCGTAGGCCGCTACCGCTGCCGCTCCCGTCGCCCCCCACCGCTACCACCGATCACCAGCTGGCCGTCACCAGTCATTAGCCGCCAGTTGTCGAATGTCGGTCGCCGATCCTCATCGATGGGTGTGTATTGCTGGTCACCAGTCCCCATCGATGGGTGTGTATTACCGATCGCCAGCCATCGCCAATTACCGGTCGCATGTCCCCGTCGATGGGTTTGTATCGTCGATCGCCAATCGCCGATCGCCAAGCGATGGGCGGTCTTCGACCACCACCGGTCGCCGATCCACGTCGGTTGCCGATCTCCGGCCGCCGTTTGGTAAATTTGCCAGAAACAGAAGTAGAATGAGGACGCGTTTAGTAAACATTCCAGAATTTTATTTCTCATTCTCTTCCAAAATTGATTCTAGCAAGAATTAATTCTTGCCGTAAGTTGAATTCTAGAAAAGAAAAAAAAAACGCACCCTTAGAGTGGGTGGCATCGAATTTCGACCCTGTTTGATATTATGTAGTACGGATCTGCTTGATTTGGAATATGTTGGGTCAAATACGGATCATTACGACTCCGTGGTAAAGCGACGTGGGATAACATTTGAACACCTCTATCACATGTGAGTCGAATTACAAACAAATTTGACTAAATGGACACACATTCATGAAGGGATGACACTTCTTTGATACCATGTTTAGAAAACTGATAGGTGGAGCAATACCACATGAACATCAAGCGCATTTAGAACCCGTTGTTAAGCGATGTGAGATAATATTTTAACAATGTTACTTGTTATCTGGAACCAAGTCGGTCTCAATTGTTCCTAATTTTGGGTTTTATGTTAAGTAGTTGAGATTAAAACTACTTTGGTTTTTAGGATAATAACACAAATAATTCATAAACTGTCCAACGTGCAATATCATCCATGCATTTTTATTTTTTTAATATGGTCCATGATCTTTAGCCCAATGTACAATATCATCTCTAGACTTTTAATTTGTTCAATATAATCCCTGAACTATTGGTATATGTTTAATGTAGTTCTTAGACTATATCAAAATGTTTAAAAGTCAATGACTACATTGAACATTAGACCAATAGTTCAGAGATAGCTTTGAACAAATTAAAAATTCAAGAACAACATTGCACATTGAATCATAATTCATGGACCATTTGTATCATTTTCCCTTGATCTTTTTCCTCTTGAGTTGGTTGTTTGTAAGTTCGAAATTGACTTAATGGGTCAATTTTCAAAAGAAATTATAAAAAAAAAAATGTTCTCGGGATACTTGTTAAACAATCAATTAAGGAAATATTATAATTTTCAACGTGACTACATTGGTGCTAAACACAAACAATATATCAAAATTCAAGTATTTTTCCCTTAAATATATTTAATAAGTGCCATGGATACTCGTCAACAATAATTTTTAAGATAAAGTTTGTTTCTTTCATACCTTATATGTTCACCCACTTTGACTTTACAAGTTGGATTTTCAAGATTCAGAAAAAAAAAGAAGAAGCGGATTTTCAAGAATTTTTTTGAATTATTCTTTCATATGCTCATTTGGTTTTGCAAGGATTTAAATCACTTTGGATTCAGGTACACTTCTTATTCACATCCGCGTTCCCACACGCATGATGGCACTTCACTTCACTTTCAATCTCATCGACACTTAAAGTGAACGACAACACATAATAAAGCCATTTTTTAATCTTTTGCACACAATCACGCTTGCACACACATGATCCAATTAACCTTTTTCTTTTAAATATTTGGAATGCAAGACCGACACGACAAGAGCGAATCACGGCTCGATTCGAGTTCGGGCTCGACCCAGTCATGTCCGGTGGAAAATCATTCCGACGCAGCTCAAGAACGGGCAAGGACTCGGCTCGGACCTACCCTAGTTTCGATTCTCAACGGGCCTTCAGTAGCTTGTCCTCGACTCCTCGATCGTATTTCGGCAACGTGAATTCTTAATGCAATAAAATACGTATCATATGAAGAATGCACAAATCAACCATGCAATCACTTCACCAAACATCAAACCGACGCACTAACTTAATCTAGTAATTTAACTTACCCGTACATTCACTTCATCAAGGCATCAAGTACGCACTAACCTAGAGCTAGTAGTTTCACTTACCCAGAAATTTAGACCTGACGTTGAGAACCTAGGACGTGAAGACGCGACCTTGACGGAGAGAGAGGGAGAGAGAGGAAGTGGCGTGATTTCATTTACTGGGCTAATGATTTTATTTACTGGGCTATTTGCTCATTATTCTATTTTTCAGGAGATCAATAGCATGGCTACACTGTCTACTCCCTTATTCGGTATGCCCATTCGTGTGGACGTCTCAAAACACGAGATCGTCAATGTGGAGTCCAACGCCACGTTCGTTTGAGTCAAGTCGGTGGTATGGATTGACATCAGGACGTAGGAGCCGATACCCTATGTTTTCATCACCTGGCACCTCAACGTTAATGGATTACTCATCGGAACTCTGAGAAACTTCGACAGGCCCTTGGGTTTCCATGACGGAAGGGCGCCATAGGCGAAAGGATGAATCGGGAAGGAGTCCCCTATGTAGTAGTAGTAGTTAACCGGCTTGAACTTCTAAAAAGTTTTGATTGTAAATAGTTTGGGAAGTTTAATGATGGTAGCACGAGGATGTGACGTCCTAGGCATGCCACACCCATGATCCTTCCTTACTTTTTTATTTTATTTTCTCTTATCCTACGGAAGCGAAATGGAAAAGAAATCCAACTAAGCATAGCAGCTTCCTAGACAACCGTATCATAAATACTATTCTATTATATAAGTCTCGTATAATTTACATTACCTATTTTCAATTTTTCCCAAGCTATGTACAACCAAAATTTTTAGGATGTTGGGCTGATCACTGCTACCACAATTAAACTTCCTAAACTATTTACAATAAAAACTTTCGAGAAGTTCAAGCCGATTAACTATTACAACTATTACTACTACATAGGGGACTCCTTCCCTATTAGTCCTTTTGCCTATGGCGCCCTTTCGTTGTGGAAACCCAGGGGCCCATCGAAGTTTCTCAGAGGTCCGATGAGTAATCCATCGATGTTGAGGTGTCAGGCGATGAAAACATAGGGTACTAGTTCCTGCATCCCGACGTCAATCCATACCATCAACTCGACTCTAACGAACGTGGTGTTGGACTCCACGTCAACGACCTCGTGTTTTGAGACGTTCACACGAATGGGCATACTGAATAAGGGAGTAGACAGTGTAGCCATGCTATTGATCTCCGGAAAAATAGAGGAATGAGCAAATAGCACAGTAAATGAAATCACTGAAAGGGTGGCGACCCGACGCTCGACATTGTAAGCAACAATAATAGAGCGATATTGTAGCTATCTTGTGATTCACTTCTTTTGTCGCCATACTCCATATAATGTACAATATCAAAAGTAAACGTGCAAGGATTCGATATATGCATGCACACATCAATTCACTTCACTTTTTACTTGGGTTCATATCACTTCACTTGTTGGGCTCCCCGAACATAAAGCTTGAGGCATCCGGTACAGGGCAACGTTGTTATATGCACAACGGCACTTATTCACATCAACGTTTCCCACACGCACAAAGGCACTTCGCTTCACTTGCAATCTCATCGACAATTAAAATGAACGACGGCACATAATGAACCCCTTTTTTAATCATTTGCACACAATCACACTTACACACGCATGATCCAATTAACATTTTCCTTTTAAATGTTTGGATGCAAGACCAACACGATGGGAGCTAATCATGGCTCGATTCGAGTTCAGGTGAGACCTAGGCTCGACCTGATCAAGTCCGATGGAAAATCATTCCGACGCGGCTCAAGAACAGGCGAGAACTCAGTTTAGACTGGCCCCGGTTTCTATTCTCAACGGGTCTTCTGCCGCTTGTCCTCGACTCCTCAATCATATTCTGGCAACATGAATTCTTAATGCAATAACATACGTATCATATGAAGAATGCACAAATCAATCATGCAATCACTTCACCAAACATCAAACCGACGCACTAACTTAATCTAGTAATTTAACTTACCTATACATTCACTTCATCAAGGCATCAAGTAAATGCACTAACCTAGAGCTAATAGTTTCACTTACCCAGAAATTTGGACCTGATGTTGAGAACCTATGACGTGAAGACACGACCTCGACGAAGAGAGGGAGAGGAAGTGGCGTGAGAGAGAGGGAGTGGCTGAGAGAAAGGGAGAGGGAGAGAGTAGTGAGGTTGGTTTCTAATGGGGGACCATGGTCCTATTTATATTTGTCCCAAAAATCTTTTAATTTATGCTTTTAATGAATTTACATTTTGATGTCTTAACTTAATTGGTCCATTTGTCCAAGCTAATATGATTATATGTGCTCTAATTTATAGGCTAGGTTCTTGTCTTAATTTAATTGGTCCATTTGTCCTAACTATTTTATATTATGTGGCATTTAGAGTATATGAGGTGTCCAGAGGTTAATTAATGGCACATTCATGTCTTAATCTTATTGGTCCACCTTACCCTCCTAAATTAAATATTTCTAAAGTTAATTATTATAAGTTAAGTGTCCATGTACTATTGGTCCACTTGTGTGGTTTAAGAATACTCTACATTAAGCCAAGGTAAGTGTCTATTTATTATTGGTTAAGAGTATTCTAGATCCTTATAATGTGTCTTCCATTAAGCTAAGTTATGTGTCATTTTATTATTGGTCCACTAGTTTAGATTAAGAATATTCTAGAATCATATGTCTTCTTCATTAAGTTAGTTTATTATTGGTCCACATGTTAGACTAAGAATATTCTATAATGTGTCTTTTTCTTCATTATGACATGTGTAAGTATTCTAATCAATTTAAGTAATTTACTTTAATAATTTTTAGACTTGATGATTATTCATTTATTTTCTATGTCCATGGTTACTAATTAAAATATTTAGAGAGAGTCTTTATTTTTACATTCTAGTAATGTCACATAATCTTTCTTATTATAATCCAATAATTAGAGTTTGGTCACGTAAATACAAATTAAATTTGAATTGAAACTATTCGAAATTGAATCAACGGTTAATTGATTGTGGGCGGCAAAATTGGATCGCGATCGAAACGGGTCGGTCACAGCGATTGGGCAAGTCACCCCCTCGACCGGCACTGACAGTTACTGCACTGCCCTTGGTCGGCAGTGCTGGTTAGCCACGGCTGGCCAGAACGGGCCGACGTGCACTGGCCACGCATGGGTTGGGTGTACTTCACCTCAGGCCGTTCGTCGTCTTCACCGAGTCCTTGTCCGATCTTTTGCTGATCCCTTCAATTGATCCTCGATTTATTCTAGACCGTTCTAAGGTTTATGGTTGGCTTGGGGAAGAAGTCGGTTGGCTTTTTGGGTAAGTCTACAGGTGGCTTCTTAAATAAGCTAAATAGTGACTCCTCAAAATTTATTCAAAGAAGACAACACAAACAATTGTCTTATTCTATTATAGGAAAATCAGGATGTCACACTTCGGCTACAATTTTCCCTAGTCTTAAATTAGGTTGAATTTAGATGCATGAATGATTTGGCTTCTTTGGATTAGGTTTCTTCCGAATATGTACGCCGATTAGATTACAATGCTCTGTTTGTTTCGCAAAAAATAACTGATTTCAAATTTTATTTTCTGAAAATGATGGCTTGTATCGCTTAAAATATTTAGTTAATGAATAAAATTTTCATTATTGATAACAATTTATGCTTAACTATTCTTGTAAATGATGAAAATATTTTTTGTTCATTCATTTTTATAAGTGATAAAAGAGATTTTTATTTTTCTCTAAACAAAAGAAACCTAAATCGTTATCTTTCTTCACCAAAAGAGTAACGTCAAATCAATTTTTCTGAGGAGTCGAGTACGTTTTTTCATCGGGTTAATTTTTGACGTCTCCTGCGAGAACTGACAAGCTACTAGATTTTATGAGAATGTTTGTTTAAGATATTTGTAGAGGTGTTGTTTACAACACATTTGTCTGACAATAAAGCCTTGTTTGGTTCACCATGGATTAGATTACAAGAAGGGATACCAATTCCTAACTTTCTGACTTTGCTTGTTAGTCGGAATAAAACAATTAAATCAAATTAAATTTTTATTTATTTCGTGAAAAATGAATGATTTGAAAAATAATTTCCTAAAAATGATCGCTTTAAGTAACTAGTCAATGAAAAACGATTTAATTTTCGACAATAATATTTAAACATTTTCATGAATGATGAAAATATTTTTCGTTTAATATTTTATAAGCGATACAAACAATCATTTTTAAGAAATGTTTTCCAAATCATCAATTTTCGCAAAAGTAAATGAAAAATGAACATCGGATAATCGAAATGACAATTTATATTACCATGTTTGGGAATAATTTGAGAAATTAGTAAAATTTACCATACCAAAGAACAGGTTAATAGAAATTTATTTCAAAAGTTCGCAAAAAAAAAAAACGAAAGTCAAAAAGGGAATGAAAGAAATATAATAGCATATTTACCTATTTTGTTGTTCTCTTGTGATAAACATTCCTTCACTTATGGAATTCCATTTTTTGTTAGGTCATAGTTATTTTCTCATACTTATATCCACCTCACCCCCACATTAATGAAAACCTATGTTACACCGACACACGACACACGACACGCCGATACGTCATTTCTAAAAAACAGAGAATTTCGACACGTGAGGACACGTTGTATATTAAATGTATATTTTTATATATAAATGATAAATTACAAATCCAAAAATAACTATGACCAATGCAAATCCAGTAAAACAAACCACACTTCGCGATTAATAATAGCAAAGTTGAGGGAGCAACTGAGAAACTGCAGCAGTGACACAGAGAGAGTGTGCATTGTGAACTCATTCCACATGGTGAAACCCTCGAACATGAAATGTCAATCAAGTTGGATGGAGATGGTTTATTTCTTTCATATTTTTTGGAATTCTGATGCATTCCATCGCTCTTTTCATTCACTAAAAAAAAGCTAAAGGTAAGGCGAAAAAGAACCAGCAAATGAAAGTGAAAGCAATCCCATGAGTGGTCTGATGTGGAAATGCGTGTTAACACATACCATGTAAGAGTTCAAGGCTTCGCGTGGGTATCAACTAGCTTTGTTTTCATATGCACGTTTCGCCTCTTCTTCTTCTTCATCTTTCTTCCTTTTCTTCTTTTCTCGATGATTTTAAGAACTTCGCTGTTTCTTTCCGCCGTTTTTGATCACGATGGCGTGAAGAGAGTTATACAGTTCATGTCACGGCGAGCCACCAAATCTGTTGATACCTGCAGAGGCCAAGCATCAACCTAAAAGTTGAAGCTCTCATCATTGTTGCAGGTTCTATAGAGAAGTTGCACGGCTCTGTGGGTACGAGCCCCTGGCCATCTCCAAGAGGTTTTTTTTTATTTTATTTTATCGAACATTAAAAATATGGGAATGGCTCTAATGCCCCCTTCTTTGCTTTGAAAGTTTCTTTGGGTTTTCCATTGTATAAAGCTGAAGATCTCCATCGTATCGTGTCATCGACCTCTGGTCGTGAAGAGAAGTGCCCAATGTCTCTCCTAAGAGCTAAGACATTCTCCTTGTGCACTTGTGCACTTGTCCCACATCGGAGGATTGTAAAGAGGAGGACCAGGTGAGGATATATAAGAGCAGAGGAAACGAGAGTTTCATGCTTGGACGGAACCGAATGGGCAAAAAAGCCCATGGCCTAAGCCGAGTGGCCTTAGTCCCATTCAGCCTAACATCTCCACGTACATGTCAAAATTTTATAGACACGCGTGTCTGCACATGTCGAATGTGCGTCAATGTCCGATGCATTGCGTGTCGTGTCGGACATTGAGGCGCACACATGAGGAGTGAGTTGGTGTATCATAGATAAAAACATGGGAATGAAAAAATGAAGTACTGTTTTATTCCAATATCCATTTTCCAATCCTTCTTATTCCAAGGTACTAAACACAATAACGAACAGGAATGAGATCTCATTCACATGTCCCTCTTCTCATTTCAAATTAATTTAAGATAGCCTTCATGTTTTGAAAAAAAAAAGCCTAAATTTGTAAATAAATTACTCATTGAATGAGAATCCTTAAAATTTGTAGAATATGATTACTTAGTAATACTAAGGCTCCATCTGTTTCGCGAAAAATGAATGATTTAGAAGATATTTTTCTAAAAATGATCACGTGTATTACAGAAAATAAAAAATCCCGATGTTTGTAGTCATTAAGACATGGGTCCCCGACACCCAAAACCCAGTTTCGAGGACCAAACCCAGGTCCCAACCCCTTGACCTGGGACTCGAAGGCCTAGACTCAAGTTCTAGGCGCCGAGACCTGTGTCCCTAGCGGCTGGAACTAGGACCTCAGCGCATAGAGCCGTTCCTCGACCCATACCCAACGCCCAACCCAAGACCCGACTCCGAGAATATTAGACCCGAGACAGACCCAAAACAAATTAGGCCCAATGCCATGTGATTCCTAAATAACACTTTAGTCAATCCATACAATAATACCTATTCAATATCAAAATTATATCTTGAATCAGGAACGAGCCCAGAAGGGGCTAGAAGGTTTGGCCCCTCCAAGAGCACGAGCACTAATACGAAGCCAAGGTATAAATGGTTGAAGGCCCAATCATACTTCCTTAATATATATATTGAAATTCGCCCTTGATTATTTTGAGTTAACTTCGTCTAATAACTTAGTTTCCCCATTTACCAAGTTTCTTTGGTTAATGGAAACCTTAGTGAATTGATTGCGAAAACCTTGTGTCCACTCTTCTCTTTTGACACTTGAATTTAGTTGTGATAGAATGCGATCACCGAATCTATAAGAGGATTCAATACTAAGTTGGACAATTGGCTTATGGGAGATAATCGTCTTGAGTGGCGAAAGATGAACTCAAGCGAACTCAATAGTTCTTTGGTTCGCATTTTTCATTGAGTTACTGAACTTGTGAATAGATTGACTTCTCTGTGAAGTTCTTGAAATGGTGATAAAAAAAAAAAAAGGATTTTCTCGTTAATATTTGGATTTTACTTTGTCTGATTTGGTTTTGCTATTGCTGGCAATGGCAAAATGCTTATAAAAATTAATTAATGTGCAAAAGCTTGTGGTCATGTATCATTTGTTATCTCCATCATAACCACAACAAATGGGACATGACCACATAAATTTCTCTACGGCAAGCAAATGTTTTGTTTTAGTTCTAGTTTTCTTCTTGTTGGGCAGATAATCCATGATTTTGTGCTTGCATGGTCGAATCCTCTGTCGTGGGCCTTGGAAAAGATTGATCCTTGTTACTTTTGGGCCTTAAACCCATTAGCAGAATCCATCTGAGTTTGGTCCTCCTCAGAAAATTGAAAGTGACCTCTAAAATTTGCAATTTGGAAGCTATAGTCTTCGTGCCATGGACAGTCGGGGTTGGCAATGCTAGACGCAATCCATTTGCACGACACAAAGACGATACGAGGTAAAACACGAGTTGATAGAAGTAGCAAGACCGTAACTTAGTTCGATTTCAACTAACAAGTGTTTCCCAACAAGAATCAACATATGGACTTTCTTTTTTTTTTACCTTATTGAATTTAGTAAGACCTAATGACCAAGGTATAATTGAATAGCAACTCGTTACTCCTCATCGACATATCGATCTACGTGCCTAATCCATCATCACATAAAATCATACTAGACTGCATTATTTAATGCTTCACTAGTAGAAATGCGGATTGTTTCTTCAATCTTTCTTATTGTTGTCGTTCACATACATGAGAAATTGTACATCAAAAGTCCTCTTATCTACAACTCTAGTGGAGAGAGTTTTCCAACTGCTCCCAAAGCACAATATTCATGTCCACACAAATCAATCATGGGGGTGCCGAGTATAATAAGCTTTCTCATTATCTCTAAGTGCTCTACATTGCTCAACCCTAGAAAGAACTAATCAAGCTATTCAATCTACATCAAATTGAGACTGCTCTTCTCTAATTTAATTGAATTCGACAGGCATGGACAATGGCTAAGTAAGAAATGAACTTTCTCATTCAGCAGATGTTGTCAATAAAAGTCAAACTATGTGACAACATGGAACTGGAAGTAATATTCCATTGTGACTATTCAAGCACATTTCTATTATGCTCTTCCCCTTAGTAGTTTCTCCATTTAAACTGAAGCTGCGGTGGTTGTTTAGGTATCTATTTGATGCTTGCACATATACTTGACCTAACTGAGGGGGCTAATCTTTATGTATTATGTTTAGAACTGATCAAATCACATGTAATGCTTTTCGACGACATGATTTGATTCATTACCTTGTCGTGTTCCGAAACCCTAATAATGGAGAAAGGTTTATGTAGACGGTCATGTGTAACACGAACAAGACTTCATTAGGTGAATAGACGTCATAGACTCTCATGCGTATGAACATTATATATATGCATTAGCCAATTTTTCTTTTTTTTTTGCTAGAAATTAGCCAACTCGATCACGTCTAACTTAGAAAATATATTACTAGCTTACCATTCGCGGCTAGTGTTGGCTACTGTTCAAAGTTGAGGGAAAAGTGGTAAGATGGTACCAGTGGATGCAACTTATTGTGGGTTGTCATGCACCACATTATAAGCTAATGAAAGATGAATTATTGTGGCCAAAAAAAGAGAAACAAAATGATGAATGATAAATGGTACTCGTTCGATATCGTTTTCTTTCGCCACAAGGAAACGCGTCCTAAGTAAGAGAACTTTAAATTCACGAAATATGTTGCTAATTTCAAGAATTACGTGAGACACGAGTCGAACCCAAATGGATAATCTCAATCATCGTGCCGGAGTTGATGCCGTGTAAAAGTTAAATAAACGAGTGCAATCGTCTCTATCAAATCAGGCCTCACCCTCAATCATTACCCCAACTCTGTTTGCTTGTCGGACACTGCGCCTTTATGCCGCAGCATAATCCGATTCCCTTCATTAATTTAGTACAAGTCGCTGGTGACTGCAGATTATAATAAGGGCGGATGAGTCTGATATCACTTTCACCTCCACAGAGGGGAAGGCTGTGGTGCGGCGAGCTAGAATCGAAGGAGATAAAGGCACAAAACGTGCAGGCTTTTGGACCGAGCCAACAACGTGAGAATGATGGGAAACCTCCCCCCCATCAAATGTGTCGAGTCATGGATAAAGATAAAGACGAGAGAGAGAGAGATTGGAATCGAAATGATTGAAGTGGCTGAGCTTCATGCAGCCAGACATGTGGCTCCCGGCTCTCAGCAACAACTTGCAACGCCGAGAATCGTCGCCGTGTCTGTCAAATCTGATCGTCTTCGCGTGTCCTTATCCGACCCGCCGAGTCCCTCCACGCCATCCACCGTTTTCCGCTTCCCATGCCTTTCGCATTCGCTGATTGTGAAACTCTTCTTGGCTAAGAACAGATGAATGAAAGAAAGTTCAAATGGGATATCTCCTGCCCTGATCAAATGATCAGATTGCTGCTAAACACATCACCGAGAACTCAAAACGATAGGGTATTCTCGAAATAACTGAATAAAATCCGATGCGCAATCTCGGTGATCATATATTCCCACGTCGGGCGTCACCTTAGGTAATTGCTCATTCCAAAAGACTAAACAATTAGAGGAACCGACCTACAATAATGTCTTTTTCCTTCGAGAGAGTAAAGAAGTTCGAGATCGCGGGCTTTCTAATTCTATGCAACATCGCTCCATCGGGTTTTCGCCTGGAGTATATTCCTAAAGAAGTTCTATTACGGAAGTGCAAAGACATAAGGTCATGAAAGCCAACAAGCGTATGCAGGCCTTGTTGATAATAATGTGACAACAAGTGATCTATAACATGATGAAATGTCCACATTAAGAAAGGCAAGATATTTATCGATAAGCAGCCAATTTGGATTAGGTGGTCTACATATTCAGAGTAGCTCGAGCCTTTCTATTGGACTCCAATTACAATTGGCCACAGCCTCTTTTTTTTAAGAGAGGTCGCCGTCAAACGAGCACATTACTCCAACCCACCACTCTCTTTTATTTAATTTAATTTTAATTACTTAAGTGGAAAACTTTTCATTTCTTAATCACTCAAATCATAAAGGGTGTAATAATGCCTCAATTCATATCACTCTTACCTTTTCAGGTTATATTTACACTCTCATTAGTTAGATTTATCAAATGGGTGAATCGGGTCGGATTTGAGTGGGTTGAAATTGAATTTGACCAAAATTGACTCATTTAACCAATATTGATCCATTTTTATGTAATACAATTTTAGCAATTGATAACCGACCCAACCCAACCATCTTCTTCTTCTTCTTGAATTTTATGGCGAGAATGAGTGGAGTAGGAGAAATTTGTCTGGCTTTTGTGCTTTTGGATGCTGCCATGCAATCACTAACTTCTGCTGGCAAGATAATGTAGGTTTCCGTGGGATGTTATTCGCATATAGCCGATGCTTTTAGTGGAGGGAAAGCAGATACATGGCAAGTGGTGGGGCCTGAGCATGTTGTTTGTGTTCGTTCTTTGGTAAATATGGTAAAATAATGCATAGATTGAAGGCTGACGTAGACCTGTCAAATGGGTGGGTCGAGACGGATCGAAAATGGTCTAAATTGACCCATTCAATTCGTTTTGATCCATAACCATACAATTGATAGCTAATATACTTCCATATTTAACCCACTCTAGGAAAACTTAAAACCAAACTGATGAATGAATAAGCGCGAGATCGAGTGAGGGTGAGAGAAAGTGAAAAGAGAGTCATAAAAGTAGATTGGGTCTAAATAAGTTGCGAATCCATTTAACACCCATATTATTTTATGATTTACCATTCTAAATCTATTTATGACCCATTTACTGGATACAACTAACACATATAACAACTCAATCCATTAAATATTGGTTAAAAAATGGGTCATAGACCCATTTTGACAGGTGTAGGCTAACGGACCGATTACAGAGCCTTTCCTTTTGATTAACATGAGTTTGCAGGGGATATAGTCCAAATACATTAAATGCATACCTAGTTGGGTTTTTCTATTCTAAACTCATAATAATCTATTTCTTAAATATTTTAGCTAATCCATATACGACCCACCTCACTAAATATGAGTTAGAAACACCTCTACCATTGTCTAACACCAAATTAATTAAATTTCATTCCACTTGCCAATGATTTTTCTAACACTCCCTGACCCAGATTGATTGCAATTCTTGATAACTTAATGTATGACCATAATTAGCCGGCAACCTAGAGGGATACCAGCATAGCAACCCATTGCCATAGGGCCCCGCTTAAAATTGAGTTGCTCATGACAAGAATCGACCCTACACCATCGATTCCTGAGCTAAAAGCATGTGAACGTCCTTGCCGCTTGATCCATCTTAGGGTAGGTGATCGGCCATTTCCATATAAGTATTGTGCTCTGAAGAGTTATTGATGCTCTTCCATTACCTTTCAAAATTTAAAATCATTGTTCAATTATTATCGAACAAGTTTCAATGGGTGCTTCTTTTAGTGCCTAAGGGAATAGGATTTGAGCTAGTCCTTCTATACCGGGGACAGGAACTCCAAAG
This sequence comes from Metrosideros polymorpha var. glaberrima, assembly GCA_001662345.2. Lineage (NCBI taxonomy): Eukaryota > Viridiplantae > Streptophyta > Magnoliopsida > Myrtales > Myrtaceae > Metrosideros > Metrosideros polymorpha. The sequence goes on from BCNH02000009.1 coordinate 11,557,626, forward strand.
TAACTGACGCATTGAAGCATGTGTCCTTCGAAAAAAAAATTAATGTCTTTAAGACGACATTGTTAATACGTTATTCCCACTTTTCCTTTCTCTACGTTTTCCTATATTTTTTTTTTCTTCTCTTTGAATTTCCAAATACGGGTTTCAAGATGGAAAGAGCATTCAGCCTACCTTGAAACCTACTTTGTTCGCACACTGGTTCCAAATTTTAGAACCTAAACTTTACCTTGGGTGAGTTTGGTTCAACTTTGCAAATGTTGAAAGCTCAATACTAGTCCCTCAAGTATTGAGCTTTCAGCATTCCCAAAATCAGAATTTGGTCGAAAGCTACTTGCCAAACACCCCAATATTTCCTTAAGGAACTTTGGAGGCCGAAAGATCCTAAGAATGCTAAACCAAATCCAGCTTAAGTCCACCTTAAAACTTGTTGATTTCAATGGTATGTAGAATATATTGTTCTTTTTCTTTCTTAGAAAGATTGTTGCATTTATATTAATTACAAAAAGTACATATAAAAAAAATTAAAAATGTGGATTACACAGTAGAGTAGATGCTTATGTCAATTATAACACAGATTCCTTTCCACCTGAGAGAAAAAATATATATAAATGGACAAATTCTCCCTAAAATTGTGTGATAGCTTAGTAGCTTTTCCCATTTTGTTTGGATGAAATATTTTAAAGGAAAAAGCCACCAAATACCTCAAATTATGTCAATTGTGACAAATTTATCCTAAACTTTTTTTAGATATCTCATAAATCTCAAATTATGTCCACTGTGACACATTTAACCTTTTTTTTTTTCTTGTGACATCAAAAATCCAACAACTGTACCCGTGTGACATATTTACCCTCCATCAAGGCTTCATCAGATGATATTCCAGCTAAAACGGCATCATTTTTTATTTTACTTAAGTCAACATCATTTGCCTGCCAATGTCTATGTAAACAAAATTTTAAAGGTGTTCATTGACGGAATTTTGACGGATTGTAAATATGTTACATAAATATAAGTTTAAGAGTTTTGATGAAAAAAAAAAAACTTAAGCTAAATGTGCCACAGTGAACATAATATAAAAAATTTTGCAATGTTTTTTCTTTCTTATTTTAGTACTTTCAATTGTTTCTACTTTCTAGAGATCCGAGATGAGTAAATCGCCGAGCATGAACCTGTCTCGATTTCAAGGGCGGGTTCAAGGATGTCAGAACAAATTCTTAAGGAAGCAAAACATGGTGCGACATCTGTCGATTTCGCCCGTGAACTTAGTCCTTTTTCCGGGGATGATTCGAAGATCGAAGCCCCTATCATCGATCCGAGAGGTCATGTCAAGGTGGACGAGGGGGACACCTTGCGTTGTTTTTGGCGCATGTGCGGCGTCGCCGCTTCCTGTCTTGCTCGCCCGAAGCCGGTCTCTCTAAGAATTCATCTATGGAGAGCCCAATCTTCTTGTCACGCTTCACAATTTGCAGTTGGGTATTCATCCCTAATACAACTCCCATCGCCCACATGGATTCGACCGACACTCTTGACACTAGACACCCATAAGGTGATGAATCCTCCTCTTTCCTATATCTCTTTTTTGTGTTGCGACAATTTCAACGGTCAATATAACAATTTACCTATCTAAAAACATATGTTCACGTCCATGAATGGTGAATAAAAAATATCAAATTAATTTGATGTCGCCACATTATTTCCAACCAACTTTCTGATCAGTGGATTATGACCACATACATTACCCACATTTATATTTATTGAATTTTGCGTGTAGATGATGTCTACCGCTTGTAAGCCAGCAACTAAAATAGTTGTTGAAGAAGGTTTTCTCCTACCGAGATCGGAGGAAAGGATAATTTTGAAAAAATGATCTCAACCATCGTTTATTCAGGAAAGTGTAACATCCTGATTTCTGGCTCACCAGTTTAAAGCGCAGAAAATAACATTTGGATATATTACTCCATAACATCTGATGGACTTGAGCCATGAATTATAGTCCGATGAAGAGTATTGGACCTTAAAGGATTAAGAGCCAAGTATTAGGCTGTAATATCCCGAATTTCGACAATATAGAATAATGCAATATTCTGAATTTTCGACAGTATGAAATAGTCGAGGGGCGATCGTCGAAATTTCTTTTAGAACAAAACGAGCGGTCGAAACTTTGGACA
>BCNH02000009.1:11559819-11582778 GCA_001662345.2 Metrosideros polymorpha var. glaberrima
TGCTATCCCTGCTGTCGGGTGTTTGTTTTCGCTTCCGCATGCGTAAATCAAAAGATAAAATGAATGGGTCGACGACGCGTCCAGAGACGTCGAAAATTTTATTGACCCAATGGACAAGAAACAGGGATGGTCGCGTGCTCAAGGGTTCGGGGCGTGACAGAAAGAGTGAGGAGGAACAATTTCGAGAAGGAGACAACATGCTTCCTCACTCTAATATCGCGTGCCAATCTCAAGGTCATGATAAATTACTCAACAAATATATAAAAAAATTAAATTAAGATGATAAATATATTTTTTTATGAAAATAAGTGACGATTATTCATCAGAACCTCGTGATTTTAATGGAAGATGAAGTATACTTGCTTAAGTAATGTCCCATCGCCCCAAAAGATAAAGGACCAGTCCTTCTCGAAGTGTGTGATACTTCCACATTGTAATTCTCGTTGTGTGGACGTCCTGCAGTGAACACTGCCAGTCCGCCATGTAATCATTGAATTATCATAAAAATCACAAATTTTTTTGCCTTTTTATTTTGCGAAAAACAAATAATTTTTAAAAAATATCTTTTAAAAGATAACCATTTATATCACAACGAAAAGTTATTTTACGAAAAATTTTAAACATAAATTATTGTTACTAATGAAAATATTTGTCTATGACTAATTATTTTTAGCATGCAAACATCATTTTTAATAAAAAAAAATTTCAAATTATTTATACTCCGCACAACAAACAAAGTCTAAAGGTTTACATAAAAAGTAGCAGATAAGTTTTGAATTAGGGCACTTCCATTAATGATAAGACAGATGAAGTGACATGTTTAAACACATGTTTTGAATAAGTTATATGTCGCAGTCAATCAATGTCCTCTCCATTAAAATGGTAAGATCTCATTAACATGGAACTAGAATTGAAAATTGGAAATCAAACTAGAGCATTACTCATTAGTAGATGCACATACGTTTTGGTAACCTTGGTTTCGTGCGTCTAAGAGTCATCTTTTGAAATTGACATAGTGATGTATGCGTACCTCTCTTTTCTTCTTTTCTTCTTTAAGATTATCATTTAAAAAAAAGATTAATAACATTAAAATTTTCAAATTAATATCCTCATGACATAATTACCCCAAATTAAATTTTGTCTAAAAAAAAAGCTCAAACCAATACCTCTAACCCAAATTTACCCACTATTAGCATTATGTCTTATATCCTATTCAAATGTGTACTTATCAATATGCGTGGTACATGATTGCAAGACGAATCTGACATGAAGAATGACAGATCTAACGTAGAAAATTATACATGTGTTGACATGTATTTACTTCACCAAGGGGTAGATTTTGGTAAGCAGCACTAGTTTGGGAGTTTTTGTTGCACGAAAATTAATTTGGAAAAAATTAGTCATGGGGTATTAGTTTGAGGTGTTTTGTATGATAAGAGTTAATCTAGAGTTCACGTGTCGTAAGGTAGTAGTTTGAGTTTTTTTATTTATTTATGATATCGACCCTTTAAAAAAAGATGTGATACAGGATTTTCGATGTGCCCTAACACATTTTTTTTTTTTTTTCGGAAGGATTGGAATTTTTGGTCCGACATATTTCACAGGTCTACGGCCAACTTTCCTCAGGAAGTTCATGATAGCACTTTTCATCAAAGAACAAAAACAAACACGCGCGTGTACAAAGCATGTTATACTATTTCTATGCACAGAGAAGATGCACGTGTTAATCATACATCCGATTTAACATTGAGGGAAAGAATCAACGTTATGATAATTGCAGATTAGTGGATGCTTGTCACTCGTCACTTCCGAATTCTGTGGTTGGATGACTTAATCAACGTCATTATAATTATTCAAGTTTTTTCTTTTTCTTTTTCTTTTTCTTTTTCTTTTTCTTTTTCTTTTTGGCAAGATTATTATCCGGGTTATCTAAATTCTCGACACCTTAACTTCGAGAAAATATTGTGTTCAACATTTTTTTATGCATGACATAACAAGTCAGAGCAGTCTTCAAATTATAGATTTGCTAAAATTTGATCTTTTAATATCACATGCAAAACAACCACTAACGTAATTAATCTCTTTTAACGATCACCACATCAGATACTTTCTTCATAATGCAATCAATATTTCATGCAATTAAGAAAGCAAAAAATATTTGTACTAGGAAGTTAGTGTAAAGTGAATTAGATTGAATTTTCATGAAAATCCTTTTTATTTTTTTATTTTTTTTTTGCAGAGAGGAGGAGTTGGGGTGGGGTTGTTCCTTGGACATGGATGCTCCATCTCGTACCGTACTCTCCTTGATGTCTCGAGTCTCGACAACTCTCAATTATTAATTATAAGAATAATTGAGATTTATTGAGAACCAAGGGAATATTGTACGAGATAGAGTTTATTATCTTATATCTGGAAATTGAATGTTACTCTCGACTTATTGCCAACTCTATATTAATTTATATCCAGGTCAACTGTAAAGTTAAAGGCTTAGCCACGCACACATTAAGGAGGCAGATCAGCCATCTACACTACGAAATCGCAACCTATTTCCATCTAACTTTAATCCCTATCACATCTAATTTGGACCACACAAAGAATCCTCTCTCTCTCCGCGCCTCAGCTCCAGCCCATTGCACCACCATTGCTATCGGCGAAGTCGCTGTCCCCACTTCAATCCAAGTCACAACCACATCCTTGGTCAAGTCACCCAGCCGTCTTATCGGTCTCTATCGTGCTCCCTTGCCTCCCTCTCACTCTAAATATGAATAAAAGGACACTAGAAGTGTTATAAAATTTGTATGGCGCTCACTTTGGCACTAAAATTTTTTGTCGGGTTACTCAAGTGCCAAATCAAAAAAAAAAAAAAACGATCAATTAAGTGCCTCTGACGAACAAATTCCGGCAAAGAGTTCTGCGTGGCTTTTTTAATGAAATTTTTTTATTCTAACATGGCTTTTTTAATAAAAAAAAATTCAATTCCAAAGCGGACAATGGATGAAATGACTTGGCAATTAGGAGTCCAAAACGACGACGCTTGAAGAAATCGATTCTCTCTCTTCCCAGAATTTTCTCAAAGCTACATTACCGTTTGGCTTAGGTTCGGATGCGCTTTTAGCATCGCCGACAACATCCGTATCTGCAACATGCTCCTTATATTCATTCTGATATGAGCTATAGATGTTCATAATTAGGTTCGTTTTTTTTTTTTTTAACATCAAAGGGAGAAGAATCTACGGAGGTTCGTTAGGGAGGAAAGACGCAGGCATTCATGGGGAAAGGGAGCTATGAGATAGGAGCTCTTTCTCTTGTTTAGCTCAACAAGGCAACCAACGCCGGTGGCGGGGAAGTCAACCATGTTAGGTATCGACGCATAATCACACGAAAAAAAGTAAAAGTCGAGAGAGAGAAATCGAGACGTAAAATTTTATCATAGTTCACCCTTAAATTAGGGCTACGTCCAACAGAGAATTCCACTACAATTTAGCACATCGCACCTCTCGTTACATCGCTCAATTACAAGAGAAAGAAAGTATATATAAACAGTAGTTATTCATAGGCTCAAACCCAAACTACTAATAGAAAATATGGATTTAAATCATAAAAGCTCTCTAGCTTTCAGGGAGCGCTGCCCCCTTCAACCCCCGCCAGGGCGGCCCCCTCGGACCCCCGTCTGCTCACCTGAAAGCGGGACCCCAGTGTTTTCCTGTCGATGGACAATATGAACCACATTCCAACAAACCAGAGGTTATCGTCAGCGGCCAATTCATGTTGCATGGTAATAGTGATTGTCTCTTGATTTCCTCTATGAATCCTTGCTTCTCTCATCACTCATTGTCGTCGTTGTAGGATCACTCCTCAGTATATTGCCTATTCAATCACCAAAGAAGACGCTTTGTTTACCCCTATTTTTGGATCAGCATCTTCAAAGCACCTAAAGTTTGTTTGATCCTCTCCTTCGCCAGAGCTCCAACCATCAACAGCAATGCTTCCAAGCATAATTAGGGGAAAAGTGTTGTAGGGTCTAGTCCATTAACCCATTGTTTTCATTTGTAAAACCAGAAGACCTTCACACTTACAAATTGATCAACAAACTCACAACTTCCTATGTGGGACAAGGAAATGCACCACTTTGTACCAACAAAAAGTACATCAAGTGCCATAATTTGCGTACGACGCTCACTTCAATACAAAAACTTTTCGAGCGATCACTTGAGTGCCACTTTTGAAAAAAAAGAAAAACAACTACTTAAGTATCATCACCGATTTGAGTTGCCGGCCAACTTGATGTGGCAATATTTCAATGTAAATAGTTTGACGTGGCTCACTGGCAAGATGAAGTCAACAAAATTAGTGCGAAATGACATTGTTTTGGCCATTTATTTGCCCCAAATTAACAAATTGGGGCTACATCCAAAATGCTTATTAATCCCTAACCCTAAATTTAAGAATTGGGGCAAATTTGGAGTCATTTGTGTTTTGAACAGCTTTAATCAGTCTTCTTCACCATGCTTGCCTACTCGAAGTTGTTGAGGCAGAGATTTGGAAGCTGAAGAAAAGAAATTCGCTTGGTTCCTCAATAGGACAAAGACACACACACACTCTCTCTCAATTTGAGAAGCAGCGATCGTGCAGTCGATGCTAGCCTAGCGCCCACCGCATTGTGGTGGTTGGCATTTTGAGATCTCCTGCACCATTGGCCATGAACAATCACAATTTTAGGACTTGTTCGAGAGATTCGTCAATCTTTGGCTAAGGCAACTGTTGGCTTTTCAAATAATATGCATAGGCAAATAATACATAAACGCAGTGAAAATAAAACTTATACACGTATCTCCAGAGGCGTCGTTCGTGCGTTTCAATCAAAAATCAGAATTACGAAGGGGGTATTAGATTACCTTTTGTAGCGTGCTCGAAATGACTGGTTCAGATATTCTTCAATTCGACCTCATAAATGTTGGACCTCTAGTTTAAACACATCACTAATCTTCAACGAACGGAAGAAAGATTTTACGGAAAAATATCACTTCAATTGTGCTAGCAATTTTGTGGACTCCGCACTCTCTCGTATTTTATTTTACGATAATTACAAAAGAGAGAAAACTCATTTTTCTCCCTCAAAGACCAAAATTGTACACCCGAATCCTCACGCACAATCAGCAGTTTCCTGATCATGTGCGTAAGTTGCTGACCGTGTGCCTCGTGCACGTTGCACACAATCAGCAAACCGCTGATCGCGCACAACGTGCAAGAGGCACGCGGTCAGCAACTTTGCTGACCGTGTGCTGCACATGGTCAACAGTTGACCATGTGCACGTGCACTTTTTTTTATTTATTAAATTATACATATATAACTATATATATATATATATATTAACATGTGTGCATTTTTGTGTACATCAATATGCATCCATTTCGGACGTGTCTGTGCATCATATGCATGCGCATCCATGACAAAAAAATTAAATAAAATTTTATTTAATTTAATTTCAGTCCGGCTCAATTCAATTGCCATAATTGCAAACATATTTGCAATATTGTCATTTCCACTTAACATCATATTGAATTGGTTATAGTGTGTGACATCCTTAGGTTCAACATTAAAGTGGTAGTAAGACTTGCACTAATACATTAATACTTCCAAGAAAATTAATTGTCCCAATCAATCTCTAGGTTCTATAAGCCATAATTGACATATAACAATATGTCATGGCTACTCAGACAGTGTAAATGCTTTAAAAACACAATAAACCTATCAGCTTTTACTATAGTGTAATTCAATCACTCTATCTTACTATATCCTGATCGAATAAAGACCACAGATTTTTTGTAAGGTCACCAATTCAATCATATCTACATGCACTTTATACAAGACATAATCAATTTATTCTCGGCTACAACCCCGGCCAAGGATTTTAATGTAGTGTCACGATTAGATCACATAGGACATCATTATTGTACCTTGCATATATCAAGGAGACAGATTCCATTTTGCGCACACGTATAACTTCATATGTGAACAAACTATAACCATCAAGTATAGAGACGAATCAATGAACCATCAATATGTGCACCTGTGAACCATAGCTATCCAATACACAAGTCAACACTGTGCTTTAGGTCTAAGGATTATTTACACAAAACTAGAGCATGAACAATTAGATATTGACCATGTTAAAAGCTTCTATGTTACTAATCGTTCAATGTGTGTCACATTCAGTAAACTTGTCTTTTATAAGAATATTTAATTGTGAAATTACGAACACGCCAGTCTCAATAGTATTATTAATATCCACTTAATGATCCATCGATTGAAAACAGTTTAAAGATTTAATATAACTGTGAACCCGTCACACATATTCTTAACGTTTCAAGAATAGGTCCAGTCACAACTAATTTCATGGAATCATTCATATATATATAATTAGACAAATTAATGAATACGTCTTTGCCATTAATTAAATAATAAGAAAGTACAACTGAAATCTGTAACATGTAATTATTATATGGTTGCTTTAGGACATACATCCAACAGCAACAATTAGATATTGACCATGTTAAAAGCTTCTATGTTACTAATCGTTCAATGTGTGTCACATTCAGTAAACTTGTCTTTTATAAGCATATTTAATTGTGAAGTTACGAACACACCAGTCTCAATAGTATTATTAATATCCACTTAATGATCCATCGATTGAAAACAGTTTAAAGATTTAATATAACTGTGAACCCGTCACACATATTCTTAACGTTTCAAGAATAGGTCCAGTCACAACTGATTTTATGGAATCATTCATATATATATATAATTAGACAAATTAATGAATACGTCTTTGCCATTAATTAAATAATAAGAAAGTACAACTGAAATCCCTAACATGTAATTATTATATGGTTGTTTTAGGACATACATCCAACAGCAACAATCGGTACCACACGGTAGTCATCACTATCTAGCAAACACGATGCGATGGTCATCACCCATTGACAAGCATAGTGCCATGGTCGCTGGAGAGATGTTTTTGTTTCTGAAATAGTTCCTTTTTTTTTTTCTTTATATCTAAGTTACATTTTATTTCACTACCAATCTTATCTTCGGTCACATAGCAAATGCGACTTACGAGAAAAAATAAATATCCCAAAGGAATTTCTCAACCTATCTAATTCAATCCTATCCCAATCTTTATCCTAACGTACAAATACAGCCTTCAGGCTTCTCTTGTAAATTTCGTCTCCATGAATTTACATTCTTGAACTCCAATAGAATTCGGGACAAAGGGCAATGGCCGACTCGCTCGATTGTTTGAAAGTCACTTTGGGGAACAGATAAGGGTAGGTTCGGACTGTAAAAGAGATCAATGATTTAAACTTGAAATGATCGTTCAACATTAGAATATGTCAACAACGGAGAGCATCGACCGTCGATAGTGTTAGGTTGCAACAGTCAAAATCAATTATTTAAACATGGAAATGATCATTTTACCCTAGACTATGTCGTCATGTTGATGACACAATTTTTTTTCCAAATCTTGGTATCTATTCCTATATTTGCAGAGCCATCTGGGCCGTCAATGCGATTTGGCTCTTCCTGTTTGGGGGCATCAAGAAGAGGAATATCCTTATCTTGTGTCTGTGAAATTAAATTTGGATTTTTTTTGGGCGAAAAACGCTCGTCAAATATCCCACTTCACTTACCTACGGGGTTTATGAGTCATCTTTATAAAATGTGGTCTCTTTTCACTTATAAATTTAAGTTGCTGAAATGGTCATTTCAACACGATATCCAAGCTTCACCCCTGATTTATTTTGCTTGTCCGGCTTGCACGTGAGAGGAGCCATAAAAAAATTATTTCAAACCCGCGACGCGCACAATGAGGTTTGAAATTAGTTCTACTCCATGAATTTTGAAAAAGAAAAGTTTCCCTTCTCGCAATTAGGTTAGAGTAAATCATAACTCTTGTCAGAACAGGTTAATGCGACTAAACGTATCACACGTTATATAATACCGGAGATTCGGTAAGTTGTAATTCGTGATTTTTTCCTTCTTTTGTTTTGTTTTTTTTTTTTTTTCGCTTTTTCACACAACTTGAGCATCTCGTACTCGTAATTCGCCTGAGTTTTGCATGGTCTCTCTCTTGCATATCAACAGAAACCTAAAGAGGATCGAGGGAGAGAATATGCCTACCACGTAAAAAAAATTGTACGAGGATATGCACTAGTAGTAGTACGATCCTCCACAGCCCAGAAGAGGAGAGGACCCCATCATCATTAAGGAAGGAAATAAAATAAAACAGAATAGAATAAAGAAAGTTTTCTTTGCATTGCATTTAAGGGTTCCTTTTCGATCGGTGTTATCATTCCGATCTCGTATTTATATATATAGGGACGACTGCCTTTATACTCCCTCGCCAACCTGCACACACACTCTGCAACAGATAGAGAGAGAGAGAGAGGGAGAGGGAGAGATGTCGCCGCCGCTCGCGTACTGCACGAGGGAGAAGAAGCCATGCGTGAGGTGGGTTGAGAAGTACTTCAAGGACTGCCTGTGCAACGCCAAGGACGAGGCGTCGTTCGCGTTCGGGCTGGTGAGCCTGGTGTGTTGGGGCGTCGCCGAGATCCCCCAGATCATCACCAACTTCCGCACCAAGTCGAGCCATGGCGTTTCCGTCGCTTTCCTCCTCACTTGGGTCGCTGGGTCTCTCTCTCTCTCTCTCTCTGTCCCTAGGCTTTTGTCCAATTTGGGTTGCTACTCATGGTTCAAGAGAGCCCACTTCTTTCTTTCGAAATAGGCTTCAAAGCTCGCTTCCCATTTCGTTCCGCGTTTTGCTTTGATAATTTGGTCTCCCTCTGAGCGCTTGAATCTTACAGCATCTCGCCCAGATTTTTCTCCTTCTTGTTTTCTTGAGCGCCGTACTGAAGCTTCTTCTGTGGGGTTGTTGGAAATGCAGGGATGTGTTCAATCTGGTTGGCTGCCTTCTTGAACCGGCAACGGTGAGTTTCAAGCTGAAATCTCTAAAATCCCAAGAACCCATAAACCAAACAGGAGGAGGCCAGAGAAAAAGGAAAAATCCAAGCGAACATATGTTTGTTTAATGCATAAATTACAAAAGAAACAAGAAGAAAAGGTGAAAGACCAATCGGGGAATCAAGATTGGCAACAGCACAGTGCACGGGTGGTCCAAGGAAAGGCCTCGGGTTTGGATGGGTGCTGTTCTTGCTATACACACACCCACACACACACACCATGTTTGGTCTGTTGTGAGCTTCATCTATCAGCACAGCACACAACAAACTGATGCCTGAAGCTTATCCTCACTTTCCACACCATGATATCTTTACTATATTTTACTGCCCTCATGTTTCTCACACTAGCATGTCTGTTCATCTTTATTACAGCCATATCATTTTGTATTTGAGCTTAATTGGCCTTTTTCTTCTCTCTCTCTCTCTCTCTCTCTCTCTCTCTTGTCTTGTTGCAGCTGCCGACTCAGTACTACACCGCCCTGGTAAATTTCAAATCCCTCCAGCTCTACACTTACTTTTCTTTCCTGAATCTCTCAGGAGTTTTTATGGAATTCTGAAACCCCCTGCACCTGCCCCCATGAACCCATTATGTTCATGATCTGAATTTATTGTCCTAGAATGGCCAACCCTGGTCTGCACACAGTTGTAATGGACTTTAGTGTGTACAGTTACTACGGTTCTTTTCCATTTCTCACATGAGCAGTCTCTGAAAAATCGAGATAGGGAAACTATACTCGTATAGGACTCATGGATTGAAGCCGCGCTTGCATGCTCCTGGTGCGACGAGCCCGACCACACAGCCGCTCTCGGCTCAGATGGGAATCACAGGGATCCCACCTCGTCTTGGGCTCACATGCGCCTGGAGCGTGCACGATTTGTTTTCCATGAATTGAGCGAGAGAGAGTAAGCGGGACAGTGACCATAAAATTATTAGGTACACTCGGCTTATATAGTTCGCACCCATTCTCCTACCAGTAGTCCCAATGGTGGCTTCTTTGCACGGCCAAGCAAGCCCACCGGTTCGTAAAATTGGACCCAAGGCAAGCCCACATCGATCGACCGAATCATCTGAAATGGAGGCGGCCCAACAGAGATCTTTCTTGTAAACCCTTTGTCGGAAAAATCGTCATTAGATAGGTGTTTCCCAACTTATCGTCACACTTGTCTCCACTAATGACACTCTACTCCGTGGTTTGAACTCCAAACAGCTTTATACCACGAGCACTGTGGTGTTGGTGCTGCAGAGCTTCTACTACGATCATGTCTACAGGTGGTTGAAGCGCCGACACATGAAGAAACCCGACCAGAAGGTGAACATTCTCAACCTCCTTCCCTTTAGTTTTCCAGAAACTATTATAGATAATTGCCAGAAATGATTGTGTTACACCAACTGTTCTTGAAGCATCTGTGATGATTAGTTGCAGGCTGAAGAGAAGGAACCATTGGAGCCGAAAGCCACGCATCAATCCGGAATGCCCATTCCGAGCGCCTCGGCTAAAGCGACTCTAGTGAAAGCGTCGCCGAGAAGAGAATTCTATTACACGTATGAGATGTTGGAGTATAGTTGTCGTTGAAGAATCTAAGTTAAAATCTATTTTTCCGTCCTGCCCAAAATTGAAAGAGGTGAGTGCCTGGTGTCTGTCTACGCAGCTCCGCTAGATCTTTGGCCGGGAGCGGAACGCCGCCGTTCCGGACGTACATCAGGGTGGCTAGGAGTGGCCCGTCCGCCATGCAGCTTGACAGCGACTCGTCTTCCGACGAAGAGGCCGCTCCGGCCCCGTCCACGAAGTCAGTCACCAAGCCCAAGCCAATCCCACGATCGGTGAGCACTAATTGAATCGCATTAATCAATTACCTTAATTATGTGATCTTTCTAGGATATATTGGTATGTCCCCAATTGAAATTCAATTTAAATGTGCACACATCAAGATTCTATTTTCGTTATTTTTATTTTGTTATTTCAGGTGGGTTATGGGACATTTCTAGCATCGTCCCTCACTCTACCTCTTCAGAACAAAGCTTTCACAGAAGCTCATGTTGGACTGGCCACGAGGAAATTGTTACAAGTATGAGTTAATCCCATGATTCCCAACCCTAAGTTCTGTAAAATCTTACCCTAATTGATGAAATTATCTGTCCTAATCTTTATTTATTTTTATTGGTCTGGTGACTTTACATGAAGCAGGAAAGTGGAATGGAGCATAGTGCGTTCGGACAATGGCTTGGATGGCTAATGGCTGCCATATACATGGGCGGCAGAATCCCTCAAATATGGTTAAATGTATGCTAATCCCTTGATCATCTTCCATTAATCAATCTGACGTATCGACATGGCACGCATTTTCCTTTTGTCGTAACCTGCATACGATCCGTCGTGCTTCACTGATAGAGCATATTGTTCTTTGTCATTTCCCAGATTAAAAGAGGGAGCGTCGAGGTGATACGCTTTCTCCCCTCTCCAGATCGTATTTTCATTTCAACTATTTCGATTGAGACAAGCCCATAACCTTTCGCGTTGATGTTATTTCAGGGCTTGAATCCTCTTATGTTCGTATTTGCGCTGGTCGCCAATGTTACCTATGTGGGAAGGTTCTCTCTCTCACTCACATGTATATATACAAATTATTTACACGTATATATGTACGTATAGATATACATACATAGGTTGTATTTTAAACAAGCATTTTTACGGATGTTGCAGCATTCTAGTGAGAACCATCGAGTGGGAAAGTATCAAAGCTAACATGCCATGGCTGTTGGACGCAATCGTTTGCGTGGCACTCGACTTATTCGTATCCTTTCTTTGAGCTTCTCCCTAACAGGATCAGATCATACTGCGTTGATTGTGATTGTGAAGCCTGCTCCGAATTAATTACCTCCTTAACCCAAGTAAAATTAGATCATACTGCAGTACATATACTACAGGTACTGCCAGAAGAGCGAGAACAGCGACGAGGAAGGCCCCGGATACTACAAGGAAGCCGGCAAAAGCGCGGCATCTTGACCAGCACGCCGCTATGCGGGGCTCATGCTCGGGGGCCTCATCGATCGCAACCCGGAATTCGTAGTTTTGTATCAGTTTTCTTTTGAGGATGTGCCTTATTAGTGTTCATGATCTGCCGTCGCCTTTATCTTTCATCACCCAGTTTATACGCTGGATTGAGAATTTCAGAGTATAAAAGTGAGAAGTCATTCTATATCGCAGAGCCATGCAAGAACGTCAATGCAACTTCGATTTGATTAAGATAAAACACAATTCTAGACAAGCAATAAATGGCAATGACCGATTGAGATATAGGATCAGACAAAGTTGGTTCGAACAATGAATATATCAGTTATTTAAACATAGAGCAACAATTTCTTCCTTGAGCGTCCTCATGCTGATGTCATAAATATTTCCATCTTATATCTTAATGTGCATCTTTCGAAATGATTATGTCCACTATATACTATTTTTTGCACTTTTTTTTTTATCAAATATTTTATTAACAAACTATGTAGTATGATCGTTCCCTTTCAGCTTTAAATCAATAGGAAAAACTAAAAGAACGGGAACAAAATAATACTTCAAAGCTTCTGAAGCTTCTGAAGCTTCACAAGAAGCTCCGTGCATCATATGAGGCTTCAATTGAAGCATGACACGCCACGCCCAACCTTGTATCGAGGCTGAATTTATACTCAACAAAGCTAATGAAGCTCACCTTCAATGGTGATTTCACCCAGATTTCATGGAGATTCGTCGAATTTCCAGCGAAATCACGAGGTTTCTCTAGAGCCTGCTTCATCAAATCTCAAAAGCTTCACCTCATCTCCTTCACCAATTTCTGCAACCAGTCGGTCCGCCTGTCCAATTTCCTTCTTTCATGCGAGCCCCGTGTTTTCAGACGAGAAGAAAACACTGGAAAATACTACAGCTAGTTCACTGTTGTTGATTTCGACAGCAAAAAATGGAAACAAGAAAAACAAGAAAACCGTGCTTTCGTCCGATAAGTGACACTGCAAACATACATTTCATCTTGCATTTCGCCACGCAATTTAGCATATTGATTAAGTAGACCAGGACTTTCCAACTCTGGCTCTAGTTTCTGGAGCAGTGCCTTCACTTACAGGCCACAGGCAGCGCCTGATATGCCCGGAAATCTCACACGCAGGCAAAAATTTCATGTTACTTGTACGATGAACGGCTAGTTTTCCTGTCACTTAGCATTATCCTATAAGTTCTCCAGCCATTCCATTCACATAAAGACACAACCTCCTCCTTCACATCTAAAGTGAAACAGGAGTGAATTCTCCTATCAAAATTTAGGAAAACTAGATCCACAGGAAGCTCTGTAGTCCATCTAAAATCACATAAATTGCTTCACAATCAACAACATAGACAGACAGTACTCAGAGTCCAATTAACACCGCTCCGGAAAAAAAGCATGTGTGTGCACTCTCAACTGCTTGTGATTGTGGATCCCCGCTCAGTCGATTAGAATTCATTATGAGAGGCAACAGCACACGGAAAGAACCAAGGCATCTTAAGATTTCTTCAGCACTGGTCATCCTCCAGTTTCTTTTGTTTGGAAAAGCGTGGCATCATGAATAGAATAGCACTTGTTAAAAGAACAATATGCAGAAACTGAGGAAAGATCATGCAACAACTTCCAGAATCACATGCACTTTCTTTTACCTGATTACAACTAGGAAAAAGAACAAATGTATCACCTTTAAGCATTGTACAGTTACAAAGGAAACGCCCAAGACAGGTCCTATATTCTTTGGTGATGGCAACAGAATAGACGACACTATAGAAGAAAGCACGTAAAAGGTCACATGTAAATATGAACAGGCAACATGTCTGCGCAAAAAAAAGGAGTGCGTGATATATCTGAAACAGGATATCAAGGATTTGCGGATCGTATTGACAAGCTCTGAACACCCAACTCAAATCTTTACTAACTTAAGCCATGTGGAACATGAAGACAACAATAAAGAGAGTTAAGAGAAATCATCACCAAGAAAATCCAAATTCAGATCACCAACAGAGCAGCGCAAGAACCACAAAGACTCCGATGAGTAGAAGAAGGTTCTTCAACACGGTATCAGCCTGCTGCCCCCGTGCAGCCCTCTGCGGAAAACCATGGGCATGACCACCGTGGAATGTGTTGAAGCCATAGGGATAACCCGAAGTCGTCCCATACACGGTGGCATCTTGAAATCCATGGAATTGCACATTGAACAGAGCAGGGATTAGACCGCCAAATGCAGTAGAGAGCGTGAAGTTCCCGATCCTAGCATAGGCCATCGGCATGAACCCTCCCATGAAACCGAACCCATAATTCGCGAACTGATTCGCTTCTGGAGGCGGAGCGGTTTCAGGCCTTTGTCCCGAAGGCCGATTGGGGATATCAATTCCTGGATAAGATTTGGATCTTGGGTCCGTCTGGGTCTTCCCCCTCCCATAAAGAGGGACTAATTTCTCCTCTTGTATAAGGGCCTTGCAGACCGGGCATTCGTGGCAATGCGAGTGATGGCACAGCCACCTATAGAGACAGGGCCAACAGTAGAGGTGACCACAAAGGGTCAGCACAGGGTCTTGAGCTAATTCAAGGCAAATGTTGCACTCGAAATCGCCTGCCTCATTGCTACTGCTGTCGGAGGAAGGTGCACTTTGAGCCGGCTTGCTCGTCGATTCTCCAACCCCGCTTTCCATCAAGCAACCCTACAAAACGATCAAGAGGAACTTTTAATATCGCGAATCTACCAGCTACGAGACAGAATGTTCGAGACATTTATGACCATCTTGCCATGAACAGAAAATTCTACATCGCGCTATACACAGAAAAGGTCGTGAAACTGCAATTAGGAAAGCTTCCCGAGTTTGAACTGATGACATCTTCACATGGAATTACTTCAAAAACATTTGAGAAAAAAAAAAACAATCCAAAGCGGAGCTTCTTAGCCGAAACTGCTGCTGGGACATCAGAGACGAGTCGCAGAGCAAATGAACAAGACAACGAAATTATTCGAAAAAGGAATCGAACCCCACGACATCGCAGGACAAAATCCCGGCAAAGCCCGATACTCGGCACAAGATCATCAAGTTCTAGGAACATCGACATGACGAAACAGCAAGATCAGGTCCCTGCATCGCGCACCCAAACCCTAATTTTGCGCGGGGAAGCCAGAAAACCCGATCGATCGACGAACAACCACTTCGGCGATTCAGAGACCGCCAACACAATCCGGAGACGGAGCCAGAAGTTGGCGATTCATCCGAATCTTCCGCGCCAGAAGCAGCGAACACCGACATCGAACAGGCGCAGGCGAATCGGATCGAATTACCGCCTCAAATCAAGACGAAGGAGAAATTCGATCTCGCGGATCGGGAAAGAACTCACCTCTGAACGAATCCAAGCGGAGCTTGAGCCGATCGAAGGGGCAAAAGGTGCAGGATCAGCGGACCGTCGGTGCTGGGGTTATCGAAGAGTTCGGTGGGATTGGTCGATGGAGGAATATGAAGAAGGTTCGAGGGAATTCTCGAGATCTCCAACGGATCTGGTACGTCCGCCGAGGCTCATCGGACGGTCGAGGTTGCTCCTCGTAAGAATCAAGTTTGACTTTTCTACCTAGGGTGAGAAGGAAGGTTTGACTCGTAAATACGAGTAAATAGATCGGAGCCGGTGGCGAAGGGACGAGGAAGGTCGTACTTCGTTCGTCGAGCTCAGTGTAATATTTCGTCAAATATTTTTTTTTTCGAAACTAAATTCAAAATATATGAAATACCACATAAAATTACAATATCGCGTCTTTTAAGTTAGCTATCGCAAATTTTTTTTTTTCATCTTGCTATTTAAGTTATATTGCCGTCTAATCCATGATTGAGTAGACGTGACTTGCGTCCTATTCAAAGTGTACAATTTCACGAGAATTCAATTCGAATTATAGAAGTAATTTTTGGCACGGCTCGCGTCGGATTTATAATCAACAACACGAGCTCGGTGGAAGTTGGGATGGAGTGCTTGTCTTTTGAATCAAAAGGGAAAATCGAAATTGAAACAATGGACGTAGTTGAAATAGATTCAAAGTCCTATTGAGCTCGGGGTGCATCATATGTGGATTCGTCTTTGGTAGTTATATAGCTTTTGATAGTCACTTATTTGATTTATCTTTGAATGTTTTGCATGTTTCATACTAACAAGGAATTTTTTTTTTTTGAAATAAAAAAATTAAAGTTGTTGGAGGATTGTTTAGACTGGATTGTTTGTGGTTTATAAATAAGTTTTGTTTCATTCCTTTTTTTTTTCTTTCTCTGTAATTTATAAAGATATTTCTTTATGGAAAAAAAATTAGCCTCCTTTTTGCTAAAGAATAAACGATCTTTATGAAATGATCGCATTGGAATTGGAGTGCGTCATAGTAACCACTAGCAAAACGTAATAAATTAGGATTTTTTTTTTTCAACGATCTGTCCTCACTTAGGAATAGGGGATTGAGACACTAAAAGTGTCATAAGTTTTGTACGAAAATCATTTAAGTGTCATAATTTTTTTTGTTCACTTACTTGAATGTCATAACTTTTTAAAAACGCTCACTTGAGTGTCACATCACCGAAAATCCGACATGGACGTTGGAAAAGCACATGTGTCCGGCATCTACTCGTGCTTTTTCAACGTCCATGTCAAATTTTCCAGCTTCCACGTGTGCTTTTCCGACGTCCACGTCAGATTTCTGGTGATATGGCATTCAAGTGAGCATTTTTAAAAAATTGTAATACTTAAGTGAGTCAAAAAAAAGTTATGGCACTCAAGTGATCTCCGTACAAAACTTATGGCACTCTTGATATCCTTCTCTCCCTAGAACAGAATGTCTTAAATTTGGGTTTTGATAATGAAGGTTGAACGGAATGTCAATTATTTAGATATCTTTTTTAACTACGATGATTAATTAAAAGTTACGGTGTTTCGTCGTAATCTAGCGCGCGCACGTCGTAAATTTGGATTTTTTCCAATTATGACAAGTTACAAAGGGGTTACCATGGTTCATCGTAAATAAGGACAAATCATCGTAATTTTGCATCTTTTCAATTACAACACTTTGCGAAGGTTTACAACAAAATGTCGTAAATAAAAATAGAATAGAATGTTGTAAATTTTAAACTTTTTAATTACGATGATTTCCATCGATTTACAGCGTTCCATTGTAATCAAGAACTTGACGTCATAAATTTGATTTTTTAAAAAATTACAACTGTTTACAAGCATCAATAGTTCTTCGGAAGTACATTCTTTCAATAGTAATGTTGTCTTAATATAATAATGCATCTATTTCGCAAAAAATGAATAATTTGAAAAATATATCTTTTAAAATAATCAATTGAAGTAATTAGTTAATGAAAAATATTTTTATCATCAATAATTATTTATCTGTAAACATTTTTTGTGAACATTGATTTTTTTTTGTTTATTCATTTTTGTAAATAATACAGAGGATCATTTTTAGAAAAATATTTTCTAAATAAATCATTTCTTTGGAAAACAAACAAAACATAAATCCACAAATTTTCTGCATGGTTGAGATTGACAAAGAGAATTGGATCCACATGACATGACAAATATGGCATACCTCACGATGGATGTTAAACCTTTCATTCATTTGTCGAATAAGACCGTACAAACATCCATAGGAGAAAAACACCGACATGATCCCAACACATGTGAGTCTAACTCGCATACACTGTCGAATAAGATGGGACCTGCATCTAGGGTGCATGTGAATTGGCTCATGTGTATTGAGATCATGCAACGATGGCTCCGCTTAGCGCTTAGAAAGCGTGTTAACTATAGGGAATGTTGAGGTGGTCCATGTACTCCTTTGCAAAATTCAAAACACATATACCTATTATTGACATAAAAAATAATCCAGTTATCAACAAGCACATGCCCAGCAAGTGAGTAAAGACAAGCACGTCAATGGCACACGAACAGGTTTAACCACGTGCAAGGCACACAAGTATCATTATTATACATAAGTTGGCTTATCGATAGGTGCAAAGATTAACATATGTCAATCGACGCTGAATACTTTGATGCCATATATTCAGTTGTCGAAATACGATAATGAATTATTAGTGACTATCGTTTTTTACGATGATTATTAGAGGAATTTAAAATACCATTTTAAAGTTTGAAATCAACGAAAACAATTGAAGATAGAGGCACGCATTCTTAGACGGAACAGTTACTGGCAAGACAGTTATGAATAGAGACATGTGTTCTCAAAGAGAACAATTACCACTTGAAAATGAGATTATCGATGGGTCAATTGAAGTCAAGGGCATGTATTTCTGAAGAGAGCAATTATCATATGAAGACAGGATCGTGGGATAGTTATCATTACAAGGAAGAGGACCATGAAATAGTTCACATATGGCAAGGGCAACCATTTGAGGATATGGGGCGAAACTTGTGGAAATAAAGGGACATGGGAGCAATCAATGGAAGTTGTTCAAGGAAATGCAATCGCTGTAAATTGTCAAGAGACAGTTATCACAAGACCATTATAAATACCACTAATCATCCATCAGAAATCTCTCCACACGAATCAAACAAATTTATTATCTTTTCAGTATCTTCACTTTCTTGCAGTGCACTTTAATTTCCTTAGCTATAGCTTTTAGATTCGCACCGTTGATTAAATTTCGATGTATTTCTCTATCCAAGTGTTGTGTCATCGATTAAATTCCGGCATAATACATTTACACTAGGTTACTTCATG
Organism: Metrosideros polymorpha var. glaberrima; assembly: GCA_001662345.2. Lineage (NCBI taxonomy): Eukaryota > Viridiplantae > Streptophyta > Magnoliopsida > Myrtales > Myrtaceae > Metrosideros > Metrosideros polymorpha. The sequence continues at coordinate 11,578,604 of BCNH02000009.1, forward strand.
GAGTCTATATCGAAAAGTCATGTTATCGATTTAATTCCGACAAGACTTATGTCTATACAGTCTTATCCTGTATAAAAATTGTTACTAATACTTGTTTGGATACTTCTTGTCTAGAATTAGCGTAGAACTCGATCTCCTTAATAAATCCCGAAAAACTATTTTCGATGAAAGGTATTTCGTCGCAGGAGGAATTCCAGCGAAGTACGTGTACATTTCCTTTTCAAGACAATCGATTTACTTTTGAAAATGTTTGACGTTAATCCTTTCTTTAAGCGCAATGCTGACGTGGAAACTGCTTTACCCATGCCAAAAAACAAAAAACAAAAAAAATGATGTTTTTTGAACCTATAGTTTCACTATTTTCACACATTAACCACCAAAGTCACAATCCCCTCTCGAAACCACTCAACCACAATTTCGACATTTAGAAAAAAATTGCAAATCGAGTCAATTTATCACTCCGCTCTTCATCTTAGCAAGCTCTAAATCATTCAACTTCAACAAGTTTTTTAAACTATATATTAAAATTAAACTAAGCACACCAGCATATTATACACAAACAAGGTCATGAGCATCGAGTAGATTATATTTAACTTGACACCCTAAAGTTTTCACTTTTCTTGATTTGATGATCTTGAGATAAAACAAATCTTTCAACGCCTTAATCAGAACAATATTATAAACTAATAAATTTCTAGCTCTATAATAAAACGTAATCTAATAATCTTAGGATGGATAACATCTTCGTTAATCTTGACCTTAGAAAAAATATTATGAGGCAAAGTCCCATCTTGCTAGACTTGAGAGGATTATGTATTTGTGTCTGGTTGCAAAATGGTTTTGAGTACCCTTGTTTTTTTTTTTTTTTTTTTGGGTGTTTAGTTGGAAGTGCTTATAAGTAGATTTTTTATTAAGTGTGAAATGTGGAGATGGAAGAGGATGTCAAGACTACTCTCGAGAAAACGGAAGCTCATTAGCTCATTTTCGAATACTAAAGGAATCGATGGCACTAAGGTGAAGAAAATTATATCATGGACCATAACATTTGGTAGCTAGGACTCAGGATGACAATTTGAGGAAACGCGGCATGCTATATCAACGACAAGTGACTAGCTAAGGTGAGTTCTGAGGGTATACTAAATTTTCAGTAGGTGTCTTAGAATTTGAGAAGCATTTAGAAGATCAATGTCACTTGTAAATGAAAAAGGTAGGGTATGTAATGATTGCATCACATGCAGTGCTGGTGTGGTGCGGTCGAATTATCCTTGCTCGTTTGTTATGAATACCATCTTACTTGGCAATAAAATCTTAAATTTCGATAAGCAATTAGAAAATCAGTGTCCCTTTTAAATGAAAAGGTATGGTATGTGATGATCGCACCAAGTTGCCACATGCGGTGTTGACATGGTATGATCATATCATCCATATCAGCCTATTTTGAATAATGTCTTACTTGGCATCATGTATGAGATATCCCACATAATGCCGACAATAATGATTGGTCGGTTACACTAGATCATCATTGTCACGTGTGTAACCTTCGCACAAAATACTTTCTTTTTTTAAACACCAATAAATCAAAAAGTGTTTTGAAACCGCTAAAGTCGCCAATTGAAGGATCTTAGAGCGATCTTAACTCAATTAGACAATTACCATGTACATATTTAAGGAATATCTATGTGATTATCATGTCACAGTCAGTCTTTTGTATCATCTTATGCACGACTATCAATCTATTTAGGTACATTGGCGGCAGTGGTGTCTCAAAACGGAAAAATTGTCATTAAATCTTAAATTTATTGCATTTTTGCCAATTTAGTCCTAAATCTTTTGTATTTATGCCAATTCAGTCTTAAACTTTTTAAGTTTGCCAATTGAGTCCTAAACTTTTTAAGTTTGTCAATTGAGTCATAAACCTTTTGCATTTGTGCCAATTCAGTCCTCTTTTGCCGACCAGCATTGACATAACATGCCGACCGGCCAAAATAATATCTTCTAAATATTTTTTGAAATTTTTAACTAATTTTTTTCTTTCTTTTTCCTTCATTCTTCCTCCTTGGCTCCTCTTTGCATGGCTGCTCTTTGCTGGTTTTGGCTGGCGAGCTGGCCAGCCACTAGGCGAGGGTCACAAAGCCTAGATTTGGGTGAGGGCAGTCCCTTGGCTAGGCGGGCGCGGGTCGCGACCTCGCCAGCCAAAACCAACAAGGAGGAGCTAAGGAGGAAGCTAAGGAAGAAGAAGGAAGAAAAAAAGAGAAAAAAAAAATTCGAGAAATATTTAAAATATTATTATTTTGGCTGATCGGAAGAGAACTGAATTAGCACAAATATAAAAGGTTTAGAACTCAATCGATAAATTTAAAAAGGATTTAGGACTAAATTGATACAAATGCAAAATATTTAAGACTGAATTGGCAAAAGTGTAATAAGTTTATAACTTTTTTGACAATTTTTTCCATCTCAAAACCCAATTAATGTTTGATTAGGGTTTGTAGGACTACCGTGGCTATGATCTCGTGCTTAGACCCAATGGTGACTAAAACTAGGAAAATAGAACTTTATTTTCAACAACTATTCGGATTCTGGAACCTGATACTTTGTCAAAATAACACTTCGTTCTAGGGTGCTTGCATTCATTCGACGGTGGTGGGAGATGGTTGTGCCACCCCTCCAATTGCTAGCGAGGGCCTCGACAGCCGGCCGTGATGGGCGAGAGAGAGAGTGGCGAGGTATGGTGGGTGCCGGTGGAAAGTGCAGGGAATTTTGCAAAGACCAATTTGAACATTTTTTTCCAATGAAAAGCCTTAAAAGCAAAATTTAATGTCCATTTTGGTAAGATCTGTCTTATAAAATGCTCCAAGAACTAAAGACGAATCTTTTTTAAAACTTAAAGAGACCCTAATTAATAAAAAAAAAAGGGTTCATGGAAGATTTTGAGTTTCACTACTTCTATTAATGATAGTATAAGTACACCGTCATCGCTTTACAAAAAACGAAGTATCCTCCGCCATCTCGCTCGCTTTGCCAAGTTACCAACTACCAATTCGGACCGGGCAAACAAAATTTGTGTGCTTTGCGCATATGTTCTTTTCTCGGAATCAAAGGTTGTAAAGAATCGAACCGCCCGCCCGCCCGCCCTCACAATCCGCGGAACACCAAGGCGGCGGGTGGCGGGGGCGGTGGCGACCCTGCGTGACGGGCTCTCCGCAGCTTGCTGTACCGGCAGACATCGAAGCCGCGGGCCCGCATCAACTTCTCCTGCTTGGCCACGAACCGGCTCTGGAAGAACCCTTCGAAGGAGGGCTCCCGGGAGGTCCTGAGGAAGAAGGCGTAGCCGAGCATGAAGTAGACGGAGGTGAGGTAGAAGCAGATGGGCTCCATCACGTCCCACGTGAGCTCCCAGAAGGTGAGCCGCATGAACCCGGCCGTCTGGACCACCAGGTAGCCGAGTCCCAGCCAGAGCTCCCGGCGGACCAGGGACTCGGCCTCCCGGTCGATCTCGGCCTTCTGCCTCTCCAGCTCCTCCAGCTCCTCCAGCTCCTCGCTCCGCGGCGGCGGAGGCATCAGCCCCTCGATGGCTTTTCTTACCTGTAGACAGAAATGGGTACAGATTGTTTGACCGAACATTGCTTTGTCCTGACACAGACCCCAAATTTGGACTACCGTTATCTAATTCTCTAAGCATTCATCCCCTCAATTCCGTCCCATGAACATTGCAATTTTCTCGGTTGGCCCAAAAGAATATATATTTTAAAAATTAAAGGAACCCTGTCATTTTTGTCTCTTTTGTAACAGACCATGTGCAAGTCGGTGAATTTAAAAAAATAATAATAAAAAAAGTTTCTTTGAATTAATTAAGAAGAAGAAGGCGTTTTGGACTCGTGAACATGTGAAGAAAAATCCCATCAACTATCAAATGTGAGGCTACATGGGAGTGAGACATCCTAGTCCTGAAAGCAACCTATGTAGATCTCGAAATCAAGCTCCCAATTACTCGAACCAAATCACCCTTTTCCTCTCCCTTTGTGAATTTCTCAATCTTTTTTTTTTTTTTGGTAAGGATGAATTTCTCTCAATCTTCATGTCCATTGATTAGAAAAAAAAAATCAAAATCTAATTCATCCCCGTTAATTAATTTAGATTAGGAGATGACCCCATAATTTTCCAAAAAAATTAAT
>BCNH02000009.1:11634111-11644180 GCA_001662345.2 Metrosideros polymorpha var. glaberrima
AATTGTCAATTTAGTTCTAAAATTTTTTTTTTTTTACCAATTCAGTCATAAAACCTTTTACATTTGTTCCAATTCAGTACATTTGGCTGGCTAGCGCTAACGTGGACTTTTTAAAATAATTTTTAAATTTCTTTATAATTTTTTTTCTCTTTTCCTTAGTTTTTTCCTGGACTTAGGGTCGGAGAGGGTTGCCGGCCGACCCTCTCCAACCTTAAATCCAGGAAAAAAATAAAAACTAAAGAAAAGAGAAAAAAATTAAAATACATATTGAAATATTGTTTTTCTTCTAAAAGTCTACGTCAGCATCGGCCGGCCAAATGGATTGAATTACACAAATGCAAAATTTTTAGGATTGAATTGACAAAAAAAGAAAGTTTAGGACTGAATTGACACAGTTGCAATAAGTTTAGAATTTTTTCAGCTTGAACTAGCATAACCCTAATTAATTAACTGCTTATGCTTACGTTTTTCCGTTTTCATTTCTTTAAGCGTCACACTAAATGAATATCTCGTTTTAGAGAAGGATGATCACGACGGAAATGTCCTCTTATTATCGTTATTTTTTCTTGAGTACACAATTCACATAAAAAATATCCTTCGTCATCCTGAACTATTATGTTAGTCTCGAAAGGAAATGATAGCCGACATAAATCAATTAATATTTGCATTCACTGCGAATAGTACGCTTGTCATGTTAGGCTAGGCATGAATAAATATCGAATCTTATTCTAACTGGGGTTGGAGGAATAGAATATGGGAAGATCTCACCTCGCCCACATAATCATACACCATACGTATTTATGAATCAATTTCTTTTTCTACGTCGATGCTGGCTGAGTAACCATTGCATTATGCCAGCACTTGCAAACCCTAGAACATTTGCACACGTCATTTGTTCCCTCTTAGTATAAATGTCATTGTCAAATAGCACGTTATCGATCTAGTCGAGAAGGAAGGCCGGATGATGTAGCTTTCGAGGACATTGTTTAATTACTTGATTAAGCATGTATTTGTTTCGCGAAAAATGAATGATTTGGACAACATTTTTCCAAAAGTAATTGCTTGTATCATTTACAAAGATGAAAGAACCAAAGAAAAATCATCGTCCATAAAAATATTTAGATATAAATTGTTGTCGATAATGAATAAATTTTCATTAACTAATTATCTCAAGTGATACAGGCAATAATTTTTAGGAAAATAGGTTTCAAATCATTCGTTTTTCGCAAAACAAACGGAGTCTAAATTTAAAGTTTAGTGGGATTCAATCAAGTAGACACTTGGAATTCATTTGGGTTTCGAGCTAATATACATTTGAATCAAGAGAAGAGGTCCTAGACACGAGAGAGTAGGTTGTCGTGTTTGGACATCATATTTTCACGTGTTAATATAAGAATACTAAGTTAGCATTGACCCGCCGTATAAGACGATAGAAAGCCATGTGCGAGGCTCATTTGACCCGACAACTTGGTGAGGTCAAGAACAATGTATCTAGCAAATTGCTCATCCCAGTAAGTGTTTGTAAGTGTCCAAAAATTTTTAGTAAAAAATTTTTATCAGTCACTTTTTCTCTCTCGATATAATTTGTTGGTAACTTTTTTTTTGTTTTGAAAGTTGTAAGTATTATATATTGAATGAAGTACAACAGCTTAGGGGCATCCTCCGACATTACAAATATAGCTAATAATTCGAAAAGATTGATGTAAGAAGTCTCCATATAATGGCGAATACAACATTCGGTTGGGAATGTCTTATTTTTTGGTAGAGCGAAGCTCGACCTCTTACATTTTTATGTACCTTAGTCAAAATAATAGAGAAGTCAATTGACTTCTTTTGAAACCGTAACATGTTGTGCTCCATCAAAATGCAATAGACAGTTGCTAGGAAAGATAACTGGAGTCTTGCCACCAAGTCTTTGCCATTTGTTGCCGTAATCATCCATTGCAGTTCCTCATTCCAACCTCCTATAGAGCGCTTAATCCCATGTTGGGCAAGGATACAACGCCATATGCTACGTGTCCACTCACACTGGAAGAACAAATATGTTCTATCTTCTATACCAGCCCCGTAGAAGTTACACTGGATATCAATCGAAAGTATCCAATTTGCTACAATTGCAACAGTTGATAGTCTATCTCTACACACTTCCAACCAATGAAATTGTGTTTGCTAATACCGTTGGACCAAATTAGGTTAAACCATTTCACATGTGGTCCCACTTGTCTGAGATTGTCATATGTATCCTTGCAATAATACCGTTGGACCAAATTGTGTTTGTTAATTTGTTGGTAACTTACCGACACTTTTATGAGTTTGCTAACTTTTTATAGTTTTCAAACTACTAAATTTTATTTTTAGTAACTTACCAACTTTTATTTGCATAACATACTAAGCTCAAATTGATTGATTTTTATATGATAATATCAACCTAAATAGAGTGACTTGCGAATTTCATCAGAATAAATAACGTATTAACATTGAGTTACCAACTCTCATTTACAAGGTGTTCTTCATGAGTCGTAACGTCAGCAACAACTTGGTTGACTCAAGAAAAAAAAGCCTTCAACGACTCGTTTACAGTACCTCCAAACGTCGTGAAAAAGATAATGAGTCATGGGTTTAAGATATTATGTTCTAATACCAACTCTCACGAGGAATATTGTCACAGAGAGAAAAGAAGGAAAAATGTATATTCTTGTATTGAACTATCTTGTCAATGTATAAGTATGTGCCTCTATTTATAATACAATATGTGAGTAATTCTAAGGAAAGAATAAAAAGAGATACATGAGAATCGACATCTAATCTAGAATAATTTAATCAATCAATCAATCAGCTCGAATTGATACAATCAATCAAACATGATCTTTACATATCTCCAACACTCCCCCTCAAGCTGGTGGTTGGTATATATCCAAGACACCTAGCTTACTTAATAGATATGCGTGTTGTCTTTGACATAATGGCTTGGTAAAGAGATCAGTAGGTTGCTCAGTGGTTCTAATTCCATTTGTCTTGATTACCCCCTCTTGAATTTGTCTCAGGTGAAATGACAATCAACTTTGATGTGCTTCGTTCTTTCATGGACTATAGGATTTGTCGCAAGTTTGATTGCTGCATCGTTGTCACAAAATAAGTTGGTTGGTCCTTTGACTTGTACACCAAGATCTAGAAGAAGTCCCTGCAACCATACTATTTCACAGACGGTCTTAGCTATGGCTCGATATTCAGCTTCAGCTGATGACAATGATACGGTTGATTGTTTTTTCATCTTCCACGATAGTAGAGACTTCCCCAATTTAATACAGAAATTAGTGATAGATCTTCGACTCATAGGACAGGTGGCATAATCCGTATCGCAATAAGCTGTCATTCCCAAGCTGCAATCTTGAGAAAGCAGTATTCCAAGTCCTAGACTTCTCTTCAAATATTTCACAATTTTCAAGGCTGCATTCATATGGGAATTCTTCGGATTGTGCATGAATTGGCTGAGAATTTGTACCGCATAGCAAATATCCGGCCCGATCATAGTAAGGTATATAAGTTTCCCTACGATCCTCTAATAGTTGGACAGATCTTCGAGTGGTGGATCGTCAATCTTTGATGATGTCCCTTCATCATAATCTGCTGAGGTTAATCTGATATTCTGTTCAATAAGGATAATGGCCGGTTTGTATCTTGACAATCCCGATTCTGATACTATTTCTAAAATGAATTTGCGCTGACTAAGGGAAATCCCTTGGTTTGAATGAGTAATCTCAATACCAAGGAAATATTTGGGAGGTCCCAAATCCTTAATGTGGAAGGTAGAATGCAGGTACTCTTTAAGACTCTTGACAACCATCTCATCATTGCCCATAACAAGTATATCATCAATATATATCATCAAGTAGATCAATGACGTGCCTTTTGTCCATATGAACAAGGCATAATCATATTTGGATTGCTTGAAACCAGTAACTGTGAGTGCAATAGTGAATTTTACATACCACTACCGAGAAGCCTGTTTGAGGCCATAGAGGGACTTACGGAGACAACACACTTTAGACTCCCTTTGTCGTCATAATCCTTGGGGAAGCTTCATGTAAATTTCCTCATTTAGATCGCCATGAAGGAAGGCGTTGTTTACATCCATTTGGTGTAAGTTCCAATCCCGGAGAGCAGCAACTGATAAGAATGAGCAAACAATGACATCTTTCGCCATAGGAGAGAATGTTTTGTGGTAATCGAAACCTTCTTGTTGTGTGAATCCCTTCACTACTAATCGAGCCTTGTATCGTTCAATGGATCCATCAGCCTTGTATTTTATTTTGTATACCCATTTACATCCTATGGGTTTACACTGCCGCGATAAAGGAATAATATCCCAAGTTTAATTCTCCACCAGGGCATTTAGTTTTGCTTCCATTGCTTTCTACCAATGCGGATCACGAACAGCCTCACTGTAGGAAGTTGGTCTCTCTCTCTCTCTCTCTCTCTCTCTCTCTCTCTCTCTCTCTTCGGAGATAAGACTAATGCAACACATATAATCTGAAGATAATCGATCGAACGACACGTAAGAAGAGATGGGATATGGAGTACCTGGCGACTTAAAGGAATTGCAAATATAGTCCTTGGTCCATGTGGGTGGCCGAGTAGTGTGTCCCGAACGTCAAGGCAAAGCCTGCTCAGGAAGAGGATGAGAGTCCTCATCAGCAGATTGAGAGTCCTCAAGTGACAAAACATAATCATCAACTGAATGTTCTAATGTTGATGGAATCTCAGCAGTATTCTCTGGGCTAGATGTTGTCATCTCTGGAGATACAACCATCATATACTGTGGAGTGGATAAATCTTCCTCGGATAGGAATTGACCATGAGAAACCCAATTAGAAGTCTTCGTCGGTGGCACTTCACTTTGAAATGGGAATATGTCTTCATGGAAGATAATATCTCTACTCATAAAAAAAAATCCCTTGTTGATGGTTTGAAGACGCGATAGCCCTTTATTAGAGTTGAGTATCCCATGAAAATACACCAACGAGCACGATGACCCATTTTATCTCGTGGTCCTACAATGGTGGCAAAACATAGGCACCCAAATACTTTCAAGTGATTGATTTTAGGCTTTTTCCCGAAAAGTACTTCAAAGGGCGTACGTCCTCCAAGAATCCGAGTTGGCATGTGATTGATCAGGTAAGCTACCATGACCACACAATCTCCCCAGAAATTTTCAGGAATGAAAAATTGGAATTTGAGAGCACACGCTACTTCTAGGAGGTGACGGTGTTTACGCTCAACTATCCCATTTTGTTGAGGTGCATAAGTGCAAGAACTTTCATGCATAATTCCATTGGAAGTGAATAAAAAATTGCATTCCTGACTAAAGAATTCATTCCCATTGTCTGTCTGAACACATTGGACTGATTTTCCAAACAGATTTTTCACCAAGGTGAAGAAGTTTTTTAAATGAGAAAAGACTTGACCTTTGGATTACATAAGAAAGACTCAAGTTGCATGAGAATGATCATCAACAATGGTTAGGAAGAAACGCGACCCATCATAATGTGAAGTGTGGTATGGCCCCCAAATGTCAATATGGATTAGTTAGAAAATTTCAGAAGCACGAACTTTGCTTGTGGGAAAGGGCGCACGTGATTGTTTTACCAATGGACAAATTTGACAATGAGGGTGAGGGAAGGAAGCATTGTGTCCTAAACATTTATGAGAAAAAATAACATTATCATTGGTAGCAATGTTACACGATGATTCTTTATTAATGGAAATACATGATAAATCAAAGTCCTTGAGAAAATTGGTCTAGAAATATAGTCCCTCTGAAAGACTACCCAAGGCTATCAATTTGTCAATCGAAAGGGCCAAAAATAAACAGTTATCAAGATTGAATAGGACGCGACAAGAATTATCTTCACATACTCTTGACATTGAAATGAGATTGAATTGAAATTGAGGGACATAAAGGACATTTTTAAGGGTAATAGAAGGGGAAAGATTCATTGTTCCAACTTTTTTGAAACAAATTGTATTTCCATTTGGAAGTCGCACAGATATGGGTGAAACGAGATTATTATGGGTATCGGGAAAAAAAATTCTATCACAGATAATGTGGTCACTAGCACATGAATCAATTATCCATGCATTATATGAAATAGAATTGCAGCAATATGATATACCTGAGAAACTTGCTTTCTTGTCAGAAATTTCCAGTTGTTTCAAGGCCCTCATAACTTGCTGATACTGATCATGGGTAAATGTCTACAATTGATTTGTATTGTGTCCAGTGACTTGATAAGCTGAAAAATCTCTGTCTCCCTTTTCTTTCTCCTCTGGTTTTCCATACAATTTCTAACATGTTTCTACTGTGTGATGTGGACACTTGCAATAATCACAATACATTTTTCCTTTACTTTTGGAATTTTGCCAATTTCCTTTTTGTTTAATACTGATGGCTGACGTGGCATCATGTGGTGCATTGGATCCAACTTGCGAAGGAGACCAAGGGCCATTTAATCTTCGTTTGAATCTTGGGCCATCTAATCACCCTTTATAATCTCCACCGTTGGATCTTCCTTCTGCACCCTCTAATCATCCCTTATAGGTCTTCTTTCTTCGTTCGCGAACCTTAGCACCCCACGCCTCTTTCCTTATTTGCCATATGACTCCCAGTTTGCTTGCCTCTATTGATGGCTTACCTGAGCTGCAAGAAGAAGCCCCTCGCCAACCCTTGCATGTTTTGTGGAGCCAAGTCACTGGCTTTCTTCTTGGACAGCAAGTTGGTAAATCCGGCCTAGTTTCGACATCGAGTCCATAGCCAGGATCTAGGATCAAAATGGTAAGTAAGAATCGTTCAGTATCAGAAGGAAACGTGTAATTTTTTCACGTTCCTTGATGGCCTTGTACTCATTCAGTGTATAATCGGGTCCCTCGAGTTGCTCCTCCGCGGCTTCGAGCTCGTTCCATAAGGCTGAGAGCTTGTTGAAACAATCTGTGATCGATATATTTCCTTGCTTGAAATCTGATAACTCTTGAGTGAGACAAAAGATTTTTGCCTGATCCAGTTTTCCATATCTCTCCTTGATGTTGTCCCACATGATTTGTGAATCCTCTGTTGGGGGAAGCCCAGCCATGACCTTTGGAGAAATGCAATTTCCGATCCATGTTCGGACAAGCTTATTACATTTTCTCCAAAGTCGCGCATGTCGATCGTTGGTCAGAACGGGGACAGATTCGTCGATGAAACCGTTTTTATCTTTGGTCACGAGAGCTCGTCGGAATTCTCGAGACCATGATAAGTAGTTCTTTGTGCCGGCGAATTGTTGGGCGATGATGTGCAGCTTAGGTCTGTCAACCATCGATGTGTACAGCGGGTCGCCAGGCGACCACTCAAAGTGGCAAGCTGGTAAGGCGCAAAACTAGGTGGCAGAAACGGATAGGGATTGACTCCCTGACTTGAGTAATTAGGCTGCTCGAAATATTTCTGGCCCAGTGGTTGGGTTTGCCCCGCCAGTGGCTGGTGGACCCTCTCTAGACTGGGGATACTCGTCACTGCCCTAACTTGCCGATGCTTGAGGAATGAGCGATGGATTGACTTGGCCCAACCTATACATCCATGGGTTTATTGTGGCCTATACAGGCAGCCACTGGATGGCTTGGCCCGAAATGGGCTGGCCCTAGTTCGGCTAGGCCGAAATCGGAATCCACTGAATGGACTAAGCCTGAGCCCCAAATCTTTGTTCTTGTATTTCTTCATTGGCATTCTCTAAATGTGAAGGGAAAATTGGCACATTTTTTGAAGATTGGTTCTCACCATGGTATCAGTAAGGGACAAAAAATATGTGCTAACCTTATTTCGTCAATTCCTTTGCCAAGATCCTTACCTTGTTTTGCAGGTTACTCCTTCTGCAATAACAGGTATAGGAAGAATGGAAGGAAAAAGGTAATTGGTAGAAGTTTGTGACAGAAAAAATGCGGAAGCTATACCAGGAGTAACGTAGGCTCTGATACCATGTAACAGAGTGAAAAGGGGGAAAATGTATATTCTTGTATTGAACTATCTTGTCAATGTACAAGTATGTATCTCTATTTATAATACAATATGTGAGTAATTCTAAGGAAAGAATAAAAAGAGATACATGAGAATCGACATCTAATCCAGAATGATTTAATCAATCAATCAGCCCGGATTGATACAATCAATCTAACATGATCTTCGCATATCTCCAACAAATATGTTCTCAAGAAAACTTTCCCTTCAATCATCAATCAGCCTTTTCTCGAATGTTTAATCAGAAAGATAGACATTTTGCTTTTCATTTGAATTAATGTTGCTTGGTAAATTTAAATACCTTCTATCTATTTGTGTAATTCCCTAACAAGTGCCCTAACCCAACTCTTCCTCTCTATATTATTTAGGTACACGCTCTTTCCAAGAGCTGAATGAAAGAGATCTTTTCTTCTTCTTTTTGAATGGGAAAATTGTCCAAAAAGTCCTAAACCTATTGCACTTTTGCCAATTTAGTTCTAAACATTTCAATTTTACCTATTAAGTCCTAAACCTTTTCACTTTTTGCCAATTGAGTCAATCCGACCAATTTTGGCCTGATTTTGCTGACGTGGATATCGATCGTCTTACGTGGTGCAGCTAGCACTGACGTGGACAATTAATAATATTTTTTATAATTTTTTTCCTTTCCCTTTTTTTCCCTATCTTCTTGCATGGCCGGTGAAGTGCCACTGGTCAGCCACAGGTGGTGACCAGAGAGGCCAACCTTGGCCTAGGCCATGGCGGCCTTGTGGGGCGTCCCCTTGGCCCAGGCAACGCCACGAAATGCCCAACATGGGTTGGCCTCACCCACCTCGCCGGCCACCGCTTGTTGCTGGATGGTGGTGCTTTGCCGGCCATGCAAGAAGATAGGAAAAACAAAAGGAAAGGGAAAAAAAGAAAAAAAATTATATAAATTATTTAAGAAATTCAAAAAAATATTAAAAATTATCCACGTCAATGTCGGCATACCACATAGGACATTCGGTGTCCATGGAAAAATTGAAATATCTAGGACTAAATTGATAAAAGTGTAATAGATTTAGAAATTTTTAGACAATTTTTCCGTTTTGGATGGTCGGACGAAAGAGTTGACTCCTTTGCTGTATGATGTTGAAAGTAGCAATCATGCATGGCATGAAATGTTAACAAATGCAGAAGTCCACTTTCTCCTGTTATTGTCCATTTCCTGCTGACATTAGTGCTCAATGGAGTTCGTTTAATTGCCAAAAACTATATGGTCGTACAGAAATCAGAGTTGACTCAATGCAATGGGCTCTCGTATGAAACAGAAGTGGTGTGAGCTGAAATTTCAGATAATTATAGACAACAAAAGTAAATGCTGAAGTCATTTGAGGAATGGTCGAATGTGCGTTGAAGATTTGCCAGAATTCATCTCGATAATGCACATGATCCATTAAAATGGCTTTTAAGCAATCCAAAACTGCATATAATCCATTTAAGGAATGATCCAATGTTCAAGAAGAGTAAGTGAATTCATCAGCAATAATGTAGAGATAAATTAAATTAGCAGGAAAATGCATATAATCCATTTTCTTCTAAAGCATTTGATCTTCGCATGAGAAAAAGTTTCCACTCTTGGAGTAAAAAAAAAAAATGCTTAATTCCCTAAAGAAAATCCTCAACTTTGGGTCCGATCCCAATTTTGCTCCGAAAATTTTTTTTTCTCAAGAAAATTATCAATTTTCACTCAAATCCTACCCTAGGTAAAAAATTCGTCACCGATTTCTTCAAAATTGTCAACATCCGGGCTAGTTAGAGGTTCATTATCGGAACTTGCATCTTTACCAACACTCTTACATCTATATGGAACAATAACAACCTCTTGATATTGATAATTTTGAAGAAATCAATAGCCAAATTTAGATGCGGACCGGATTTGGTACTAGAGGGAAAGTTGATAATTTTTCTCAAGACAAAAAAAGAAAAATATGTAGCAAAATTGGTATTGGACCTAAAGTTTATGGTCTTTTAGTGAATTAGGCCACAAGAAAAAAAAAAAAAAAA